>JARJCN010000057.1:0-317863 GCA_029282135.1 Mycena belliarum
TCTACGGGATGTACCCCTAAGATTCCGATAATCTTAGACGAACAATCCTAATCTCCTTCAGACATCTCCGCTGGTCTAATGACATGTCACGTGACCCCGGCGCGTCGCGTATTCCAGCTAAGCACGATAAAACTTTGTGGGTTCTAAGGTTCGTAGGTCTGGGGCTTCAACCTTACTTCGCAGAGTGGATGTTCTAAGCCTCCTGGTTTGGTGGATAATAATCCTGATTAACCAGCCACACGGAGATGTGCTGGTTCTTAGATGCGCGCTGTAAATCGCAAAAAGTGCGTGTTTCATAGCTGGTTTTTCTAGCGGCTTATCAACGCGGAGGAAATGAAGACCCAGGGATTCGACATTTCTGCCATGTCGCTAGAGGAGTCGCTAGCATCCGCGGCACCACTGCGGCCCAGAGTCGAGGGAAACTCTACTTTCCTGACCGACGTACGGGCCGGGTACGCAGGAGACGCGACCTTGTCTAAAGTCTTGGCGGCGCCAGAGGCCAACCCCCTGTTCTCAATGGAGGATGGCCTCATATATACACGAAACACACTCGGCCACAAATGCCTCGCGATACCTCGCGGAGCGACCCATAAAGGGAAGCGGCGTCTGACCGAGATAATAATCGACCAGGCCCACAAGACGTTGGGCCACTTCGCAGAATTGCGGACGGCCGAATATGTAAGACGATGGTACTGGTGGCCCAAAATGGGCCCCGAAATCGAGGCGTTCTGTCGTAGTTGCGGCTCGTGTGCCGCGTCCAAGACTCAGAACCAGGCACCGACGGGCCTGCTACACCCCCTCCCGATACCACGACACCCGTGGGACTCAATTGGGATGGATTTCGTCGGCCCGTTCCCGAACTGCCTCGGGTACAACTATCTGCTGGTGGTCATATGCCGCCTCACGAGCATGGTATCATTGACCCCAATGAAGGTCACGGACACCTCATCGGATGTCGCTTGGCTGTTCGTCCGGGACATCGTACGCCTCCATGGCGTACCCGCCTCGATTGTATCCGACCGCGACGCCAAATTTACAGCATTATTCTGGCGGGAACTGCATCGCCTGACCGGGACCAAACTGCTCATGTCGACCTCGTTCCATCCACAAACTGATGGCGCGTCTGAACGTGCCATCCGCAATATATCTCAAATACTTCGCTCGATAGTGGACCCTACCCAAAAGGATTGGGTCTACTTGTTGCCAATGGTCGAATTCGCGATCAACTCGAGCATCAGCGCATCTACTGGATTCGCGCCATTCGAACTTAACTACGGATATGTACCGCGGATGGGCGGCGTGGAGGCGGAAGCCACCACGCTCCCCGGGGTCCGGGACTTCGTAGAAAAGGCATTATCAAATCTCGCGATGGCCCATGACAACATCATTGAGGCCCGCGTGCGCGCTACATACCAGGCCAACAAGGGCCGACGCGCTGAAGTCCCCTATGACGAAGGGGACTTGGTCTATTTATCGACCAAGAACCTAAACTTGCCCAAGGGCCGGGCGCGCAAACTCGCCCCGAAATTTATAGGCCCATACAAGATTGTGCGCGCTTTTCCGGACAAGTCAAGCTACACGCTCGAACTACCGGAAGAGTTACGCCTAAGACGGATACACCCTACGTTCCATGGGTCCCTACTGCGGGCCCATGAGGCTAGCGACGACTCTATATTCCCGAGCCGCGAGGCCCAGAAGTACTACGACTTTGGTGGCCCCGATAACCAGGAGTGGCTCATTGAGGAGATCGAACGCCACCAATGGTCGGGGAGGCGGGTGCAATTCTGGGTTAAATGGGCCGCCGGCGACCACACATGGGAGTCACCCGCGGCCCTCAACGACACACAAGCCCTCGATGACTACTTCGAGGCCCAAGGAGTCCAGCGATGGCAAGACTTACCAAAATAGGCCACACCGGGTAAATCCGTGACGGCTTGATCGAATCTTCGCAACTTTTCTTTCTTCATTCTCACCACCATGTCGGGCCAGTCTAAGATGGCCCACGACCCCAAAAAATGGGTGCGCTCACCCGGCAAGAAATGGTATTGGCGCCACCCGACCGAAAGCTCATGGAGGGGGCCCCGTGACGATCGCGTCTGGGTCCCGTCTATCGACGCCCCCGACGACCTCGACCCACCACCCGACGACGAATTCGACGACGACGTCGCGATGGCACCACCCCCTGCCCCCACCACCTTCGGGTCACTCCCCAGAGTGGCCCCCAACACCGCAGTAACGGGCACAGTGGCCCCGGCGACCCAACAACTGCAACAGCCATCGGCCGCCCCGGGCCCCAGTGCCACTCAACCCCCGCGCACCACCTACAATGGTTTTACGGGCCCCTTTGCGTCGACCATGCGCTACATGGACGAGGGCCGCGCGCGACAACTGGCCGAGAGCGCCCGAGTTCCGCCGACGGCCGCCCGAGCGCCACAAGGACCCCCCCCGCAGAGCTGGAGGCCCCAGTACATTGACGGGCCCCGCTACGATGAGCGGCTACTGCCACCGCACCAGTACTCGGAGCGCAGGGACGACCAGAGATGGTACGACCTACCGCGCGAGCACCGCGACAGCGGGCAGCGCCGCCAGGAGTCATCCCGGGCCCCGCGATCGGACGTCCGACGGGAGGGCCCTCGCTCGCTCGGAGGCGATGATCGACGCGAAGAGCAGCGCGCGGAGGCTCACGCCCACCAGGAACGAGCACGCGAGCAAGCTCTGCGGGCCCGCGCGGCAAGCACGAGACCGGGACCGGGACCACCGCGCGAAGTACGACCACCACCAGACGTGACGAGTGCGGCGCGCGACGACAATGGGCACCCTATACTGCCCAGCGTCGCGGCCGACGACGACGTCAGCGACTACGGTGGGTCGAGCGACGAAGACGAGGAGGACGAGCTGAGGAACTTGAAGAAGTTCCGCGTCCGCGAGGACATGCGGCTGCAGGAGAACGCGAACCGCGGGACTGCACCACCGGTCCCCATGATGCCTCCCCCGGCGGAAGCAGGACTCTGGGCCGACCTGTCGTTCGCGACAGTCGTTGCGGCCCGGAACCTCACCCGCTGGATGACGAGCGGCTGCCCCCGTGCCCGCGCCATGTACATGTACCTGATGCGGTACTATGGCGCTAACCCGGGTGCGCGCCGCTCCGACGGCATCCAGTACCTCATGCGTGATCAGCAGCGCGCAGAGGCGGGGTGGTTGCTCGCGTCCACCGGGGACTCGACACCACTTTCGCGGCGGGGGGATCGTCGAGGGCCTTCCCGCAACCAGAGACGCCGCGCCAAGGCACGACAGGTCTCCCGCGTCGGATCGTCGGGGACGACCACAGCGAGCAACAAATCCGTGGCCGACGATGACGACCCAATGGCGCCGGCCCCGACTGCGCGGCCGCACCGTCAATCATACGCTGGACGCGCCCCGCTTCCCCTGACGCCAATGGATGGCCGTCTCGGTCCCGAGCTATCGCTGGATGACGTAGTCCAGGATATGGTGGGCCGGACTCCCACAACATGGGCGCAAGCCGTCCGACTTGAGAATGGGGACTGGGCAAGCCCCGAGACCCCAGCAGGAGCGCGACCACTCGAGGCCGATGTACTGGCATCGCGTTTCCTCCAGTTCATCGCACCTATCCGGGGCACAGCGACCTCGATCGACAGGTCGAGATTCATGGAGCTCGTGCTCGTCGGCCTGTCCCTCCCCGGCCTATTCGAACGGCTGGTAATGCGCGGGGGGTGGGTTTACGCAGCGATGCCCCTCGAGCATTTCCCATTCGACGCCGCCAACTTGACGATGTCGCAAGCGCTCTCATGGATCTACCAGCATGGCATCATGCCTGCGACCCCCAAACTGCGGATGCTGCAAAGCTACGCGGCCTCGTGGCGCAACATGCGCGACGCCATCCCCGACCCCACATCGCTCGAATTCCGGGCCGCCCCACGCAATATTTTTGACGTGCTGAGCTGGCCCGACTCGCAAATATCGCCCTGGCGGGACCTCCACTATGGACCCGTACGACAGGGCGTCACCACTACGTCCTCGCGATTCCCCGCCGGCGGATTAGCAGCTTCGATACACGCTCCCAACCCGGCGGCCGCGATTACCCCTGCAACGGACGAAGAGATGCCCAATGCACCCTTGGCCCCGACTGAGTCCGCGCCGCTGCCCGTGACGGGCGAACGCGAGGACGGAGAAGTCGCGACAGGGGATGATGAGGAGCACCCCAGGACGCCGACTAGCATCGCGGCTAACATTGCGCTGCCCTCGCCCGGAGCATCCGACTACGGGGACAATGAGGACGTGACGTCCAACACTTGACCCCGACGTAAAACAAAAATCTCGGACTTTGTCCTGGGGGGGAGGGTGTAACGATCCAGGGCCCAGTCGGGCCCCTATCTCATTCCTATCACGTGCCGCACCACTATTGTATATACTTGTTTGTCACGTACTGTATAACACCGATAGCCGCGGTGGGAGGAAGCATCTGACATCTACCCACTGCGCGCTACTCCGGTTCTATTGAATATAGACTCTGGACTGGTTCGCTCGGGTCTGATTGTTTAAGATAAAACCACTGCCCCTTATAATAAAGTGCTTCCACATCTTTAATCCATTGATCTAAGGTCCCAGTTTTGTACGACGCAATATTCTCCAACTGCTCCCGAATGTCATCATCGTTCAAGTAATTCAGGAATACTTTCTTCTGTCCTTCTAAGTCTGTTATATTCGCCTGATCCACAATACTGTGACAGTAGCGAATATAAAGCTTAAGACTCCCAGCGGTTTCTCCATCGAAACTTGGTGCGTTCCTGTCCCAAGGGACCGGTACACGGAAACTAGCAACTCCTGACATCCTGGTTTTAACAACTGGGACGGCACTCGGTACTGGTTGAGTTATTTGAACTACTGGAGTTCTAGGTATATTCGTTTGGAACGAAGTGTTTGAAACTGGCGAAGCCGGTCTCGAAACGGAGGGGTTTTGACTGGTAGAAGCTATGGCTGCTCCTTGGTTTCGACTAGTGCTCGCAGTAGCGGCAATAGGGTTCACGTTCTTAGACCTTCGTCCTAAGTTCGCGTCTATACGGCTTTGAGTCTTAGCAGATGCTTCGGCTCTAGCTTTCTCGGGAATTGAAACTCGTCTTCTAGAGGCGGTTTCTAGGGGTGCAACAATTCTGGCTGCAGCGGAGCGGGCAGAAGTTCTACTTCCAGGAATATCCCAATATGTACTTGGTAAATTCCCAGAGCCTTCGAACTCTACGGATTCTTCCTCGTTTAACTCGTGGTCTGAGTCTTGCGAAGACGTGGTTTTATCTGTTTATGGACAGATTTGCCTGGATTGCCAAATGTGCGCTCTAAAACAGTTGTCTAAGGTTTCAGAGTTTTTAGGACTCAAGATTCCTTCTTGACTTCTCGTTCGAAAACTAAGCCACGGATGACTCGAAATATCTCAAAGATAATTTTCTTTATGCAGAGATTGAAAATCTCTTCTCGAAACCCCCTCGCGGTGGGCTCCAGATGAAACGGTTGCTCAGAAACTAAGCGTGCAAATGAAAAACAAACTAAACCCAACCAACCAAGTTATCGCACTATCGTCCTCTGACTAAACAGATGCACTCTAGCACAACCCCCGGAAACCTGGACTTAATCCACTAAACACCTCTTTACTGCACCAAAGTTTATCTGACGAGATCGGGTCTTATTAGACACAAGTGTAGGTCTAAGGAGCTCCAAGTCAAGATTTAAGGTTTCTGCACAAGAAAGGTCTCGTAAGAGAGGAACTTCCAAGTTGGTTATGGTATAGTCTCGTTCGTAGAATTTGACAGAGTCAAGATTCTTAGGAGTATGAGTCTTGTGGGACTTTTAGATTTTAAGCTTCTCAGCTATATGCAAGATACGGTTTTTAAGGCCGGCAAGGTTTTTAAGGCTTCTGCCTGATTCTCTTTATCGGAGCGGATAAACGGTCTTCGGAATGACTTCGGATCTCAAAATTCCCAGTTCAACGGACACGGAGTACTTCGGAGTTACGGAGCGGATTCAACGGAGACGGATACGGTTTAGCACGGAGCTCGACGATCTTAAGAACGGACGATTTATCAAAAGAAACTTTAATTCGGGACACTATCGCAAGACAGCGGAATTCCAGAGTAAAGCCCTCAACCAAATCCTAGCTGTGATGAGGGACAATGGTAGTTGCCTCGTACACGAACTGGGGTCCGATTCAGTGCCGTCCTCTCTGCTCCTCTGGTCTTTTATACTACAGGTATTTACAATTACAAACGATGATCGACTACTTTGGTATACATTGCTTATTAAATAGTCGTCGGATATGCTGCGCGGTTTATGTGATTGGTGGGCCGCGCCCCCTAGGTGTCTGTCTTGAGAGTTGGGGTTGTTACGGTTCCTAGGTTTCTAACCCCTCGATCGGTATAGGACAACTCCTGTTGAACGAGTTGTGTGGTGCATTTCTTAGCCCTGGTCTCCTCCCTTTACGTTCTCTCCTCGTTACTCAGGTAGCGCTGGGCCGTAGCTTTCCAACGGTACCACATACTGTAGGTTTCTTCGGGATGTACCCCTAAGATTCCGATAATCTTAGACGAACAATCCTAATCTCCTTCGGACATCTCCGCTGGTCTAATGACATGTCACGTGACCCCGGCGCGTCGCGTATTCCAGCTAAGCACGATAAAACTTTGTGGGTTCTAAGGTTCGTAGGTCTGGGGCTTCAACCTTACTTCGCAGAGTGGATGTTCTAAGCCTCCTGGTTTGGTGGATAATAATCCTGATTAACCAGCCACACGGAGATGTGCTGGTTCTTAGATGCGCGCTGTAAATCGCAAAAAGTGCGTGTTTCATAGCTGGTTTTTCTAGCGGCTTATCAGCGTGATCAGGGCCGCGCCGAGCGGGCGTACCTACTCAACACGACCGGTGACTCTACGCCAATGTCGCGGCGATTTCCCCCGAAGGGCCTGAGTCGCACGACGCGTCGACGTCTTAAAGTCCAGAACTCCGCGTCTCACCCGGGCTCAACGACGACGCAATCTACGGGCGACGACGACGAGCCCATGAACCCGGCCCCACCGGACGACGAGGAGCCGCCGTTCCAGCAGTCCTATGCGGGACATGCCACCTTGCCCTCCGAGCCGTCGTCGGGGCCCCTAGGCCCCGAAGCCTCGCTCGAGTCGGTACTGCGGGAGATGGCGGCACGCCCCCCCGCGACATGGACGCAGGGAATCCGTATGGAGGACGGGCAGTGGGCGCCGCCGAATGCACCCGCTGGCGCCCGCCCACTACCTAACGACGTCCTGGCCGCACGGTTCCTAGGATTCGTATGCCCCCGCCGTGGGCAAACATCGATCGACCGCTCCCGCTGGATGGACCTCGCAATGGCGGGCCTGTCAATCCCAGGCTTCTTCGAGCGCATGGTCCAGCGGGGCCAATGGCAATACAATACGTTTGCGCTGGAGAACTTTCCCTTCGACGCTGCGAACGTGACGATGTCCCAGGCCCTTAGCTGGGTCCACCTGCATGGGATCGCATCCGGATCTGGATCCCTCCGCATGCTGCAAGACTACGCTGCGGCATGGCGCAACTTCCGGGAACACAACGTGGACCCGACGGCGCACGCGTTTCGAGACCCACCCCGGGACAGTATGGACGTCCTACGACTCCCGGACGCACAGATTACGCCTTGGCGCGAGATCCACTACGGCCCTGTACGAGAGGGCATCACGACGACCACGCCGCGATTCCCGGCGGGCGGAATCTACGCGTCAATGCACGCCCCAGCCGCGGTCACTCCTACCGTGGATACGGAAATGCCCCCGCCGCCGGCGGAAACGCCCCCGCCGCCCGAGGTTTCCCCTAATACCGCGCCTGTGACGGGCCGCGAAGATGGGGAAGTCGAGGGCCCAAGTAACCCCCAGGCTCCGACCGAGGTCGCGCTACCCGCGTCTCCGACCATCGCTGCTGGGGCAGAAGCGGACGTGACGTCTGTGGTGCCCCTGGCGCCTCCCACTCCAGAAAAATCATAGAAAGCTCGGACTTCGTCCTGGGGGGGAGGGTGTAACGACTGTGGGCCTCGCGGCCCCTATCTTACTAATCACGTGCGCATCTATTGTAGATACTTGTTTGCATGTACTATACAAGACCGGCTGCCGGCGTGTGGATGCTATCTGACATCTACCCGCCGTGCACCTTTCTAGTTCTATTCAATATAGTTCTTGGATTGGTTCATAGGGTGTGATTGTTTAAGATAAAACCCCACCACCCTTATAGCAGGTGTCTGTTCAATCTAAGTCGAGTGGCGCCTTCATCCGAAAGAATTAGGAGGTTGAACCGTGGGAAGGCACCCGAATATCTAGAAGCGAAGCATCATCGAAATGCCTTGACAACACTGCTTGCCTTGAAGTATGAACTATGTGTGTGCGCGTCATATCAGTATATTGTGAGTTTATAGACAACAGTGGTATCAACATCGGGGAGCTTGCTGCACCAGATAGGATGGGTTAGGTGAACCGTCAACCTGAAACTGGTTGCTGCGGAGAGGTATTGAATACTTGTTGATCTGTGCTGTGCCTTGACGGTCTTGGTATATCACCCGGATATTCTGAAGCTGAATTCAATGGAGTGGGGAGTCCGAACCGGAGGCGTCGAAGGTGTCGAAGGCCTCCAACACCTTCGACGCCTCCGAAGCCTCCGACGCCTTCAGCGCCTTCGACACCTTTGATACCTCTGATGCCTCCGACAAGGCAACAGATTCCCTGAGATAGTACCTGGGAAGATATATTGATGCATACATTACTAGTACCGGTGTGAAGATGCTGGAATCACTGGTTTCTGAAGCAAAGGCCCAGGAGGCAAGCTGCGCATAAGAAATGTTCAATGCAAAGACCGATGATGGCCGCCGTCTAGTACAGAAAGGCCGGGGGAGGTCAAATCGCTGGTGGCGGGAGGCGTGCCGTGCAGGAGGTAGGGAATGTGCCACGAGGCAGAGGTGGAATCGAAGAAGAGGGGCACACATATTCGCGCAAGAAAGAAGGCCGGTACAATTGATCACCACTGGAGGCGGCAAGGTGTGTGACACAGAAAGCAGGAGGCGGTCCCCAGGAAGGAGGCCATAAGTCAGCGATGATCCAGCCCACAGCGGCCAACCAGAAGCTCAATAGAAGCCCTAATAGTGAAAAGAGGTCCCAGGTGCTGAGGGCGGACATCGAGATTCGACGGTGGCCACTGGCGGGAGGACGGAAGGCACGTTATACAGAACCTTGAAAGCTTGGCTGCCTGAGGCAAGGGAGTAGTGAACAAGCACAGAAAGGGGGGAAGATGCGCATAAAGCGGCGTCCAAGAGGCGCTAAAAGTCGAACGCCGCAAGGCGCGCAGCGTGGAGAGCGGGACCGTCGGGACGGGACACGCGGAATCTGCCGGCGACGAACACGCGAGTGATGGCGCTTCCCAAAGTGGAAAGGCCTTCGCCCTCCGTCGCCTTCGACGGGCCTGAGAGGGGGGTTTTACTAGTACTGAGAAACCCCCCTGTCAGGCCCCCACGTGACCCCGTAGAAGCTCCCTTAGGTGGGGCCAATGATATCATGATGCTAATCCTTGAAGCCGGGCTGCTGCAAATTGTAGTGAACTATGCAGCCAGAATCACAGGTTTGAATTCCCAAGGGACTCTCACACCATGGCATATCTGACAGCTCTCGCCCTTTTATCAGTAGAGATTGGGCTATGTAGGCTCACATATTGTAGATTTTATGCAACATGGAGCACATACAGGACATCCTGTCATGGAATGTGAACCACTTGAGTGGGGCTGCCTTTCAACTACCAATTTTCAAGTGCTGCAGCTGACTCGATCTAGAGAACACACTGCCCCTAGTATCGAACGACTCGGACCTTAGACTCGAAGGCAAAACACAGCACTTCGAACATCACCGAGATACCCGAGGTATATGTACACTGTTGTTTCTTCAAGAACTCAATGAATGGGTGGTTCAGCCCCACTCAGCTCCCTGATATCGATCCTTCTCATAGGGCCCACCATATTGCCGCACGAGTGGGAGCGCGGGCCGCCGCGCAGCGCGCTTGAGCGCCAGCGCAAGCACCCCCTGCTTGTGCAGCTGGCGCTTGATGTGGCGACCGAGTCTGCGGCGTTCAGGGTGGCCGCACGCTCGCCCGTTTCTTGTGCGCAGGCTTGGGAAAGGTCCTCGCACCCAACGAGTCTGAGGTGTCTCCGCGTCGGCTGCAGCTGCAGAAATTGCGCGGAAAACCTGGCGCAACGCGGGACGTGCGGTGGACGTGCGCCGAGCAATGGGATGTCGGGGGAGTGCCCCGTGCTGGTCGTGCGACTCAGTGTGACACGACGCCACGAGTTTGAGGGCCCAGTGCCGGTTGGACTTGAGATGTGTAACGCCGACGCGCGTGTTAAGCTCGTGCCACGAGACTACACGGAGCCGCGTGCGCACATCAGATTCGCGGGCGCCACTGCGCGCGGCGGCGGCAGCGGGGCGCATTACAAATGCCATGCGCCGAGCGCGCTTAATGCGTGGGAGGCGGCGGCGGCTAGGACTTGCCACACTGTTGCGCACAGTCAGACTCGTGACTACTCGCTGCGCGCTCGCGCAGAGTCACTCTCATAGTAGTAGTCTGTAGAGGTAAGTAAGCGCTGACGAGTAGATATGTAGGTAGGATACATACGTACGGAAGGGCGGCGACGTTCGAGCGCGGCGGGGCCGAAAGCGGCGGGCGCTGAAGATCTGTGTTGGCGTACCTAATGAGCGCAGCGCCACGGCTTCAAAGATACAAACTTACTTACCTGCTGCTGCTGTGACGGTCGTACACCGGCGCCTCCGCTCCTACACGTCCCCGAATTGTGCTTACGCTGCGTCGGAGACAGGCCCCTGACAGGGAACACGGGGACGTATTTCATCCCCTAAGGCTCCTCGACTTGGGCGTGCGGAACAGGGAGCGTGGGGGCAGAGGGAAAGTCGGCATTCCCACACTCAGCGTCGGGGGTTGAACGTTGAACGTTGAACATTGAGATGGGACAGGAAGGCTAGGGTCTGGAGTCACGAAATAGATAATCTGAATGAGTTTTCGGGGTCTTGAACCCGCCAATCATACGGCAGAGGGAGCCGGACGTCGCTTAAAAGCGTGGTGCTCCGGCTTTCCATAACGTAGGACTACGTGCAACTTATGCCGAGTCTTCGGATACATTGAGAGTGATTCGAAGGCCTGCCATCACACCTTCGAAGCACTTCGATGCCGTCGCAAGGTCACATGCTGAACCATGCCGTTGCAAGCTGTCTGGCTTTTTTCCGACAATTACTAATAGGTTACAGATCTCTGGTGCGGCCCCCACCCCAACTGGCCCTGATCAAATTATGCCGCTTATGGCGCGACATCGCCCTCGGTACCCCCGCATTGTGGGCAGAACTGCGACTGAACGATACCGGCGTCGCGGGAGCTCACTTATGGCTTGCTCGTGCGGGCGCCTGCCCTCTCATGGTGTCGATTTATACCGACGCCGAGGGCGACGCTTCTGTCCTAAGTATTCTCCAGCGGCACGCCTCAATAATGCGCGACGTCGACCTGGAATTGCCTTCGGACGCATTTGAAAGGATGACAAAAACCGGACCCTGGAGCTTCCCCATCCTCCGAACGTTCTCCCTTTGGCGTTACGATGCGGATTACGCCTCCTCGCCAGGTGTCCTCACAGTTTTCGCGCCCCTCCTGCGCGAACTTTATATGTGTCAGTGGCGGCCTGTAACGGAGGTTATAGGCATCCCCTGGAACCAACTCACAGACCTCACGGCGTCCCACCACAGCATCGACGACCGTCTCTCGGTCCTCCAGGGCATGCCCAATCTCGTTCAGTGCCGGCTGTCTGTATTCTCGCGCCACGGACATCCGATCGGACAATGGAGAGGCACTGGGCCCCATACAACGGTCGTCGCCCTCCGCACCTGCGCGCGCTCACGATATTTAAAAATGTTGGGAACGAAGGGGACAATCTGGGCAGCGCAGACATCCTCGACCTTCTCACGCTGCCCGCGCTGCACACACTCTGGATCTTCGACGACACGCAAAATGCGCTCGTTCTCCATGGGCTCCTCGACCCCTCCGCTGCACACCCTCGCCATCCACCAGCGCGGCAGGTGGGATATGCCGGGGCACGGAACTGGCCGTGTCCGCGCTCGCGATGCTCCCGACCCTAGCCCGGCTGGAGATCTGGCGACCAACGCGCGAGTTCGCTGCGGCCCTGTTCGAAAACGTCTTTGCGCGGGGCGGCGAGCGCGCGCTGCTGCCCCGCCTGCGCACCCTGGCGCTCTGTGGGTGTAGCTAGCTCACTGCGGTGGATATGATCGAGCAGGATGTCGCAGAGGATGGTTTTGAGCGAAATGAGTGGGCCGAAGGGTTTGGCGGTGCCCTCGCTATCGAGGAGGTGCTCTTGAAACTTAAGAGCCTCGCTAGTGATAGGCTGCAGGTGATCGTTGACGACAAGAGGGAATACATACAACATTAGTAGCATAGGCATTTGGCTGGTTAGCCGACTATTGAAATTCGACGAATGCTCATGCCGGCGCCCAATCGAAACAATAATCTAGGAATGATGTAGAGATTGTACTGTCACTCTTCCTTCTCCTCTAAGTACCACTACCAAACCACAATGCTCCCATCAAACCACCACCCCTTGAAACGTCATTCCCGTCCCCCGCGGCTCCCTCAAGTCTCGAACACAACATATCTCCCAGCGGAAGTTGCAATTGCCGAGCGCTGATTATCAGAAAAAAATCCTGCGGGTGAAGCAGATCTTATATATATATAACGGAACAGCCCGTTTACAGACACAACATGTCTTGACATTAATAGTCGTAGGGCAAGTTTTTAACGTAGGGATACAAGCGTTGTTTGGTTTTGGTTCAACTTTGGTTGACATGACGTCATACGGTTTCTTCAATTTCAGCCCTTCAGCTTGAGAAGCCGCCCGGCCTTACAGTTACTCGTCGACCAAGGCAGCGACTTGCTCAAGCTTGCTTGCTTCCTCCGGACCTCGATTTCCAACTCTAATCTGACAGGCACAAGAACGATTTGCAACTGACTTACCTCGTCCAAACTCCCAAAAGGCCAAACTGGTAGTGGCGACGGTATTTATGTTCCGTGTGAGAAGCCGTGGCCCAGTGGCCAAGGGGGTTCAAGCGCGTAGGCCCGCATCGCTACCTTCAACCCTTTCGACTACAGGCGCTTGCCCAGACTCCCTCAGGCTATGGTGCAGAATAGAGCCTTATAAGTGTTCGTGGAGTCGTGACTGTCGACGTCAGTTGACTCTGCGCTTACTTTAAATCGTCGATGGAGGAAACCTCTGTGGCGGCGGTATTTGTGTCGCGTTGGAGTAGAACTTGCGACAAGTGCGTGCGAGTTGCAGGATCTGAAGAGTATGCATATCTAGCACCTTGCTGCCTTCCGTCCCTTTTGGAGCTCAGTCGTGTGCTCAGAGACTCCCCCAGGCAGCCCCAGGCTAAGTGCAGGACAATTCCATAGGTTCTTGCAGAGTGCGCGCCAGTCAAGTTGGCTTTGCAGTGGGAGCTCAGATGAGGGTCTGTGGGTACTTGAAAGCAAACCTAATCGTTTCCAACGCCCCATAGGAAGGAAACCTTGGAAATATACATGCCCCACAAGCTTTTCGGTGACGACAAGCCTATCTAAAGAAAGACGGCGGAAGGGGGCGGCGTCGGCGACGTCGATAAATAAGGATGCATGACATATGTTGCTTCGAAGGGTTCGAATGGGAGCGGATCCAGCGGAAGGCTTCGCGTCGGGGAGATCCCTGAATACCTTTAAGTAGGCTTTTCCGGGCGTACGAACTTGCGCCGGACACAGGTGATCACTCCTCCGCTGTCGGAGATGCTTCGCTGTCGTGACATTGCAGTGGAACATATGCTTTTTTAGGTTCGAAGGCAGAGCATACATTTGAGGAAGATTTGCTTGCGAGCCCGGGCGTTCGGATTTACGGCGGAACGACTTGTCTTCGTAGATGCCAAAATAGCAGAAAGGGCTTGGTGTAGCGAATGACCGGAAAACCCTGAGTTGTGGTTTTCTGTGTCCAGAGTCAAAATCTCTTGGGGGATAGGTCGGCACGCAGAACGGCAAGCGCAAGATATTCGAGGAGACGTAGACGGTTGAGATGGCTTTGGAATCACCCTGTACGGAGGGCCAGTCATCTGCATTTACACGCCCACCACTGTCCCGGATCTTTCCACGGCGCCTCGTTAGCCAGAAACAGCCGCCGACTCGGGGCGCGTACAAGACGGAGGGGGTTATATGCGCAGACACTCGAAGAACATACGACTCAGCGGCGCTAAGAAAGGTTGAACATAAACTTTCGAAGATGAATACAAGGCTTCAAAGACAGTGATCCCCATGGCCAAGGCGATGGTAGGACGGGCTTGAGCTTTCAGGGTTATTTGAACTTCGTTTGAGATGCTTTTGGAGGAGTTCACCCCCTTCAGCCAGACTTGAAGTCTCGACCTTGATTGGTGGCGTAAAAGCTGAGTCGTCGAGAATAGAGTTGAGAATAAAGTTGAGGATAGAGTTGAGTTCAAAGTCTGTCGGGGCTCCATTCCGCAGACCTCTGGACCCCCGGACGCAGCGCCCGCGCCCGTCTTCCCTATGCTTTCGGTGAGTTGCATTTCCCGAGAGACGTACCCATGACTCCCCGGCGCGACGCCCGTCGGGCTCGCCGCGCTCGCGCTCCCGTCCATCAAACCTAGAAAGCGTACTAGTCGATGTCGCGGACTCGCAGTGATCATGTGCCGGCAGGCGAAGGGGAGTTGGAGGGTAGGGTGGTAAGGGGGAGCGCGGTGGTGAGCTGGTAGACAGCGTTGCCGAGAAGGAGCGCGAGGAAGTGGCGGACGGGAGGCGAGTGGCGCGCGAACGCGGAGGACCGTTGATCATCATGATCATGAGCTGCGCGAGCCCAGCAGGCGAGACAGGACGGGGACGGGAAGTATGGCTTTGCGCGTCGCTGCTACTGCGAGCCTATCCTTGGGCTTCCACCACGCTCAGTGGTCCACCTCGAGCGGCACCCGGCGCCACAGTCGCGGTTCTCCTCCTTGTCTCCTCCCGAGTCGGCCCTCCCTTTCCGCTGCCGCATCCTGCATGCGCCGCTTCCGCGTAGCAGGTGGCGCAAGGGGAGCGAGGTCGACGTGAAGTTGCGGGCCCGGGATCTGAATGCCTCGTTTCGGGGTGATTTGAGGAGGTGGTCGGGTGACAAGTGCGGAAGTCCGGCCCGGACAGCGATCAAGTAGCCGGCAACTCCCGGAACGCCACTTGACCTTTCCCATTGACTGTGACACCACTCAAACGGTCCTCCTGTGCTCGCGCGCCGTGGGGACTACTGGCATACATCGCATCTGCATCTGCAAGATGTCTCAAGCTCCGCTCTCCCCCTTCCCCTTCCATTGAACGGACGAACACCTACCGCGCGCTGTGCAGCAGTGCTGCAAGTCGTGCCACAAGCTATTGTCTACTTGCCATGGCTCCGCGTCCCCGAACAAAAACAATCTGCTCTGAGTCCCGCCTTCATTCTACCTACGGCCGGAGCATCCTTGTAATGTCTTGAACTCGAAGTTCCGTCCTCCATTCTCTGGCAAGCTCTGACCAAGCTCCGGCCTGCGGCGCCCCCCGTGATGACAAGTCGTCTTCGTCCCCGCCTACCGCCTCACTCAGGTGCTCATGCTCGTCATGCTCTCTATTCTATTGTATTCATTCGCGAGCATCACTTCCACCAAGTTCCAACGATTCCAAAATAGCGCAAAGCCGGCTTTGTTACTTTCTGATCCCTTCCCTTTCGTCCGACACGACTCGTTATTGTGCACTGCGCCCCCATGATAAATCGCCTTCGCCCCCGCCTGCTCATGCTCTCCATGCTCTTCATCCTATCTTGTGCAATATTTCCGAGCCCAACACAGCGCAAAGCAGGCTCTGTCACTTTTCAATCCCTTTCGTTCAGCTGTCTCGGCCGCTGCGGCGCTTCCAGCCTCCAGGCTCGCACGGCATACAAGCGAATGCCTCACATTATTCCCCAACATCAACATGCTCAGCCTCGAACGTCGAACCCCGAACCCACGCAAACACCCGACGCCGGCGCCCGCGTTGGCTGGCTCGGCTTACGCAGCAGGCCCGTCGACGCCGTGTACCTGGCGGCACGCACGACATGCCGCTCGCGCCCGAGGCCTCGCCTCGCGTGCCGACGCGTGCCGCAGCGCCCGTCCGCCCCACATCGACCGCCGGCTCGCGCGCCCGTACATCCATGCCAAATTGCCAACAAGCCCCATGGCGCCCGAAGCGGCTCGACCCAAGCGGCCTCGCTGCGCTGAAACGCCTCCCCCGCGGATGCACACTGTTATGCGACCCAAATATCCATGATACCCGTCCGTTGTCCTTTGTCTCCTTGTCTTTGCCTTGTCTTATCGTTTGCTTATTGTACTACCGCACCAGCGCCAATCTGTCCCTACCTGCCCCCACCGAGCTCGGCGGCCGCTCCGCTGAAACATGTTTCCCGGAGTCCCTTTGTCCTTGTCTAGTCTCTCCTTACAGACTCCAGCCGCCTCGAGCTGTTCGCGTCCCGGCCCGGCCCCGCTGTCAAGCGCAAGCACAAAAAAAGATCAAGGAGCTACATATCCCCGCCTGCGCTGCCTGCTCCGGGCTCTTGTTCCTTGAAATCTTTGATACTCTCACCCAGGCACCCGCCGCGTCGAATAGCGAATCCCGCTCTCCGGTCCCCCCCGACTCCGGTCGCCGATCTGAAAATTGGATACGGCGCCCACGACCTATTTCTGCGTGCCTCTACATCCAAGATAGTCGCATCGCATCTTCAGGCTTGTCATGATAGTGTCATCTCCCATGTGGGCTTGTCACCTCCGTGTACTCCGTGCCGTCCGTTACTAAATATTGCGGCATCGCCACTCGGGCTTGGGCTTGGGTCGTTCGCGTTATCCCCGCGGCGATGACACTGGCAGCGCTCAGCATTCCAGCAGCATTCCTCGACGCCGGGCCCGCTGCTTGGTGCGCGCTCAGCAGTCGCGATGTCAAGCGCCGGACGAGCGCCTTCGATTCGTGTTAGCGCGACCCTGCCTTGGCCGAGTCTCAATTTTTTCAAGGTGCCACGCCGGCTTCAACTTTTCTGGATCTCGGGTGTGGGTCGGGTCGGCTAGATAACGCGAAGGCCTTGTCACTTGGGAAGGATCGGGTAGGCAGGGAAAATCGGGGAAATTCGGAAGGTCCTGCCTGGCATATGTACGGGGCGGCATGCTGGCAGCGGCGCACGTTCAACCTGCACGTTCGGGGGACCCAACGTGTTATATTGACTCCGAGTTGCTGGCGTCGTCGTTACCGGAGACGAGGAAGACGAAGACAAAGACGACGACGACGACGAAGCGAGGACGATTCCCGAATCCCGAGGACGCCAGGCTCGCCACTGTGACCGCGCGCTGCACGGCCGTAAGAATCGTAACCTGGTCGTAATCTGGTCGTAACTTGTTCTTTGGAAAGACCGGCCGCCACCGGCGGTTTGACGAAGTCGGGAACGCCCGCGCGGAATCCACATGTACAGCCTTGCGCCCTGCATCCTGCTTACATAAATAATCCCAACGCATCAAAGCAGTAGCACCCTCCGGCACCGACAAGTCTTGTAGTGCCCAAAGATGCTTACTAGCTTTCATTTTCCCTCGAGTCCAACCGGGACCAAAATCGGGGCCCGTGATCCGCCACGAGGGGGGGCGTGGAGCCAACATTGAATCTCCATCGCCGTGCTATGACTGTCCTACTCCTTGGAGCTGGAGCTGGAGCTGGAGCTGTACGCTGGCACCAATCCGATCTTACATATATCGGGGACTCCGAGTCGGCAGACAATTGGAATCGGCCGTCGCCCGTCGGGCATCGATGTTGGCGCTGTCTCCAAATCCAGGTTGCCCGTGCGGATAATGCATCAATTTCGGTATCTGCGCCGGGTCATGCTTGAGCTTCTCCTTCCCCCGCGAATTTTCCCAGCGGCCCTGCTCTTGACAAGGGGATCCTGCTGCAGCACGCGCTTGCGTTCCTTGGCAAGTGAATCAACGCCAAGCGCCAAAAAAGGAAATACATATTCAGCCAGCTTGTCTTCGAAAGTGCAATTCCATGCCTCGGCCAATTACCTCGTCGATTCCACGATAGGCGCAAGCGCGAAGAACTGTCTTGCGCAACGCCTGCCACTTTCTCGCTCGCATGTGTGTCATTGGTTGTCTTCTCGTTATCGCATTCAGACTCCAGTTTGCGCCCAACAAACTATTTTCGTTCCAACCACTCTAAAGTCTAACTTTAGCACCTATTGATAACCAGCCGACTCTGACCGCCTCGGCTTTGCGCCCTCCCGCGTTCGTGTGCCTGCATCTCCTTCCTCAGCCTGCCTTCGTCACGTCAACTCCAAACCCCAACCCACCCAGCGCGGCCCGGGGCTTGGCGCTTCGCGCTCCCATGCTCCCATGCTTCTCGGCGCCTCTTTGAGCCGGGAATTCATGCAGCGGCACCCTACCTTTAGACGCGTCGATCCTGCTGCAGTATACGCTTACGTTCCTTGGCAAGCGAATCAACGCCAAGCTCCGAAAATGGAAATCCGGATTCAACCAGCCCTTCTCTGCCCTGCTTCGGAAGTGCAATCCCATGCCTCGGCCAAATACCTCGCCGATTCCCCGATCGTCGCAAGTTTGCGCAACCCCTGCCATCTTCCCGCTCGATGTGTCGTTGGCCGCCGTGCCTCTCCTTAGTACAACCAGCTCGCGCTTCTCGTTTCAACCACCCTAACTTTGACCTGAGCGCTAGTGGGCACCGAACGTCAACCCCGGCCCGGTGCCTTCCCGCGTTCGTGTGCCTCCGAGTCTGCCTTCGTCCCGTCATCTCCGAGCAACTCACCCACCCACCGCGCGCCTCGGCGCTTCGCGCTCCCATGCCCCACGGCGCCTCCTTGAGCCGGGCGCCCGAAAAGGCGCCCATTGCCCAGCGCGAGCCCAACTCCGGGACACCGAGGCCTGGGCATGGACCAGGGTAGACGGGTCTGACCGGGGTGGCGTGGTGTGGATGCGGGCAGGCCCGATTGGGGTTGGGATGTGGATTGGCTCCTGGGAAGCGCGACGCGCCAAGGACAAGTGGCGCCGCGGTCCCAGGACTCGGACTCAGAGCTGGATTCGTGCAGTGCTAACTTGGGCGTTGCGTGAGGCGTGTCCGTTTCAGGCTCTGCGTATGTGACGTCTCCTTGCTCTCCGGGCTCCGACCGCTCGCCGTATGCCGAACGCCGAGCGAGGAATCCGCTGGAATCCGACGCATTCGAAAATTACTACTTTTAGTAGATTGGATGATGCGGGCGAACCCGGAGGCCTTGCTTGCTCTCCTTTCCTTCTGGAGACGCCCCGCCGCCTGACCAGGAGCAGTCACGACCTGTCCAATTCTACCCTTTAATTTATGGCTGCGCG
Source organism: Mycena belliarum (assembly GCA_029282135.1). NCBI lineage: Eukaryota > Fungi > Basidiomycota > Agaricomycetes > Agaricales > Mycenaceae > Mycena > Mycena belliarum. Next base: position 19,497 of record JARJCN010000057.1, read on the forward strand.
CAAAATTGAAAACACTCGCCCCTCCTCCCCTTCTGGACATATCAATTCCAATGTCCAAACATATTCAGTTCGATCCAGATTCCGAATGTTTCAAGCCCTTGAGAAGTCGAAACGGCACGCTCGGTGTCGGTGTTCGATGTATACGTCCGGCACCTCTTGCTCCTGCTCCTGTGCCTCCTCTTCCTCGATCCCGATGCCCCTAAATCCCTCATGCATCACCACCGGCTGTTGGACCAACTTGACGACGCAGACCAATGCGATGACAGATCACAGAATTTCTAAATGGCATCAACAATCGCGACGACGACAAACAGCTGTTGACAGTAATGTTGAGTCCCGCTCGTCTGGCTCGTCTGGCTGCTAATGATCTTGATATCAACCCGGGCTCGCCAACAAGCCCCGGCCCGGCCCATCCTTCCGACCTCCAAAATTTCAACCAACGTTCAGCGGAAACAGCATTTCTCCTTTTTATTCCCTCGCGCCCCGGCGTGTTTCCAGGAGTCTTCCTGACTCGACTCGACCTTATTCGACCCAAGGCACCGACGAAGTGAAATCACCTTGCAAAAATGCATCCGCGATTTTCCAATTTCCAATCTCCGGTATTCGATGTTCCGGTATTCGATGTTCTGTTCCGGACCGCAGCCGCTGGGTCGGGTGCGCAGCTGCTGCCGGTTACAGTGCTCTGGAGTGCTCTGGTGACCTCCATCGATATCGCTTTTGCTTTGCGCTTTTCGCTTTCCAACCACTGGCAACGTTGAACGGAAAAACAACACAGTGAAACATCTCCCGCCCCGTGTTTCCTGGAGTCTGACTCGACGAACTCGACGGCGACTGGAACAGTGAACACAGGAACGAGTATATGCATCCGCGATTATCCAATCACCTCGCTTGTCGAGGTCCCCCGTTGTGACAATTAATGCTTCCGAAACCTGCCAAAACTAAACACTAACAAATACTCCAGCGACCTGCTCAGCGACAATTCCCTGTCCGCCAGGAACAAATAGGCACGAACCATACAGGATTCAATACAACCAAATACTCTAGCGACCCAGTTTGCAACAATTGTCGTCTGCCAGTCGCAAATAAGGCTAAACATAGTGACGTCATGCTGAGCCAATTTAAGTCGTGCTATAAGTCGTGTTAGATTTTAAAGGGGACCTTGGCTCTGTGGTTGGGTATGTTCGAGACTCATCGATGCATCCCGAAGCTATATTCCATACGCTACGCTTATACATTAACAAAAAGTTGGATGAGTTGCAGGCCATTGCTTCATAGTCTCCGCCGTCAGCGCATCCAGTCGAGTGTCCTCGCGTCTTAAGTCTTCCGACGGATGGGTCGTGAAAAGGGATGTCTCGAACCCCCTCAAAAGCCTTATCCTGTCGCGGCCCCAGTGCTGGCGTACGAGTATGCGGGGGTACATTGCGAAATGAAGGAAACGCGGGACGGCTGATGATCGTAGCACTAGGAGCCTAGGTGGCTAGGAGCCTCATGGGCGCATACAGTCTATTGAATACCGGGTTTCTGAAAGCTACCAAGCTATTTTTTGGGACGCCACGTTCTTTCAAGCGAGGTTCTAGGCGGCGAGAGCCGACACCTGGTTTGCAATCGTCGAGATTCAATGCTGTGTCGGGTAGTCGGGTCTTGTCGGGTGCGCAGTCGAACTCCGGTGACCTCCATCGATCTCGTGTCACGGTCTTGAAGTTTGTCCTCGAGCCTCCTCGACCCGGCGGCGCCCGGTATCAATATTTGCCCATTTGCCTTATAGCTATTTTCGTACCCTATGTGTCCACTGTCGAAACGACGGCGACGACGCTGTCGGTGTCTGTCTGTGTCGGTGTCGGCGCGAAACGTGCGGCGGCGCGGGCCGTATTGAAATACCCGGTGCCAGTGAGAGGATGTGGACGACATGGGCGCGGGATTGTGTGACTCGGAGTAGATTTGGGGACGGGAATTGGGAATTGGGAATTGAAGGGAGAGCAGGAAATAAACAGAAAGGGAGTAGGGAAAGCGAAAGAAAGGGAGCAGGGGTTGGTGAGGGGTTGGATTCATCCGCTCAGATCGAGTCTTCGAAGGGGCCAATTCAAGGAGGATGTTCCGAGTCAAGGCAAGCCTGCTGCCATTTTCCCACACACCTATTCAAACGCGCCCGTTACAACCGCCCCCGCAGCTCGTCGTTCCTCGTTCCTCGCAGTCGCGTTTCAACTTCCGCCTCCGCGCGCGCATCCGCAGGCACCGTGACTGCACTGCACTGCAAGTGCAAAGGATTCAGATTTGAGGAAGGCAAAGGATTGACGCGGGATCTGCATGGTGGATTTGGGGTGCGTCATGTACCTGCCTCGGAGGGCAAAGTGCAACGCCGTGCACGGTGCCGTAACTTGGAGTGACTATATCGTTCAGTTGACTGTGTTGAGTTGAATAGGGGTGTCGTAAGCACGCGTCGCGTCCTGTACGTCGCTACACGTACCGGGGGCCACCTGCCTGCCTGCCTCTCGGGCGGGCCGCTGCTGTACGTACGAAGAGCCCCTCGTCGGCCGCGGAGCCAGGACGCGCGAGACACCCCGTCCGGATTGAGGACACGCCTCCGAGTTGAACCGCGCGTGTCGTACCCGGGTCCCGGTGTCGTACTCCCGCGCCATCGCGCGGCGAGCGCAGCCCCGACGGCGGCGCCGCCTCGCAGGCTGGGAAACCGCGCCCAGATCGAGGAAGAGGAGACGCGTACCGCGCGCAAGGTGAGCCGCGCGTGTCGTACGCCCGCGCCCCTCGACGCTGGCGCCGACTTCCGGTTGAGAGAACGCGTCGAAGGTAAGGAACGCGTCCAGTCAGTGCGAGGGTTGAACGTTGAGAAAAGGCGTCCGGATCCGGATTGAATATTGAGGGGCCGCGCCTGGGTTGGCCCGCGTGTCAGCGGTGTCGTACTCGGTGTCGCACGCCCGCACCATCGCGCGCGCGCGACCGCTCGCCCGCGGCGCCAACCTCTCGACCGCGGCGCCGACTTCCGGTTGAGACGACGCGTCGAAGTTAAACGTTAATAGACCGCGTCCAGAACGTCGAAGCAGCGTTGACCCCTACCCTACATCGGTGGATGTGAGTGGGTGGGTGGGTGGGGTGTCGTACGCGCCCAGCGCGTCCCGGGCCCGGGCCGGGTCATCGAGCGCGACGCCAACTTCCAGGCTGAGCAACCGCGTCCGAGTCGAATCGGAACCGCGCGTGGTGTCGTACGCCCCATCGCGCGCAGCTCTCGCCCGCGGCGCCGACTCCCGGTTGCGGAAACGCGTCGAAGTTCGTTCATGAACGCGTCAAGTCTGTCGCGGTATCGGTTTCGCGTGGAAGTCTCGATTCTGTAAAGAGCGCGTCCGCGCCGAGGAGAGGAGACGCGTCCGTATTGAGAATACGCGTCGAAGTCCAAAACAGGCGTCCAAGCAAACGCGTCCAAAGACAGGCGGCCACGTTGTGTATGTAAACCGCGTGGTGTCGTAAGCGCTCGCATCGATGGCGCCTAGTCTAAGTGACCAAGTCGAGAAACGCGTCCAGGCGCCGGATTAAGAAACCCCGTCCCGGCTGTGACGCGTCGAAGGCGAACGCGAACGCAGCGCGTCGAAGCAGCGTCGAACGTAGCCCGGGGGTGATTGTGGGTGGGGGTGATTAATTGATTGTGGGTGGGGGCCGTACGCCCCAGCGAATCGAGTCCGGTAGAGCTCGGAATAGCGGCGCCAAGTCGAGACACGCGTCCGGGTTTAGGAAACGCGTCTATGAATAATACGCGTCCGAGTAGCGTGCGCCAGCGACCCAGTCGAGACACGCGTCGTCCAGAGTCCGGGTTGGGAAGAGCGTCCGGAACCCGGGTGGGGAAAGAGAAAGAGGAAGAGAGAGAGAAAGCGCGTCCCGGCTGGGACGCGTTGAATGCAGCGTCGAGCGTTGGCCGCGTTCTGCGTGCACGGTACAGTACTGTGGTCGTCTGCCTCTCCCTCCCATTCTTCCCTTCGACCATTCTTCCCACCCCTCCCTAAGCCTTATCGCAGCACCCACAACCCGCCCGAAGAAGGCAGGTCACGCGCCAGCTGCTGGGCCTCGCTACTACTGTCTCGCTCTGGGCGTGGGCGTGGGAGGGTGTGGCATATGAGAGGGTGTGGGAAGGTGGGAAGGTGAGAGGGGGGTATGGGCGCCGGAGATTAACTGGTGCCGTTAGCTATCGTCACCGGTATCGGTATCGGAGGAGGAGGGGGAGGCTTCTTTGTTGGGGACGAGTTGCCAGTGGCGTGTCCGCGGGTGGGTTGGGGAGGGCGTAGGCGCGTAGGACGCAGTTGTGTTGGGGCGGGTTGGTAGCTGGGTGGCTGGGTGGCTGGGTGGGGGCAAGACGGCAGCGTCTAGTCCTAAGTCCTAGCGTCGGGAGGCTCGGTAGCGTTCGAATCGAGACGCGCTGGCAGTGGCAGCGCGTCGTTGCTTATATCGAACATGATTCGGAACGAGTGGGAGATTGATACGATGCCGCGACGCGAGTGAGATTGATGCCGCCAGCTAGCGCCAGAAGCGCATCGTGGCGAGGTGGCAGAACAGGGCAGAACAGAACAGATAGAACAGCGACGCGACTCGGAGGAAGCCAGCCACGAGATGATGAGATGGCGCGGCGGGCCGACACCCGACCCGTCCCACCTTCTTCTTCCTCCTTCCTTTTCCTTCCTTTTCCTTCCTGGCGTTCAATCGCAGGTCGCTTGTGGAATATTTCCGCATTGCGCCTAGGCTCTAGGCGGCATCGGCATCATGGACGCTGCGGTGGGTGAGATTGGCGGTATCTGGCGGGATCTATAATGTGGTGGTATGCCCTTGTTTTGGGAGATTCCCGGTTTTGTGGGACGCGTAACGTGCGTCGCGTCATGGATGGGATGGGATGGGATTGCGTCGACTGGGAGAGGCAGGGGGGGCACGAGGGAGAAGGGGGTGGTGTACGTTCAGGGCGCGAAGAGAAGGAGCGGCTTGGGAAGGGGGGTGGAAGGCGATAGGCTTTCGGGGCAAGGTTTCCGCTTCAGAGACCCATACGCATGCACAGAAGACGCAGATAAAAGTAGACGGCCACGCCGATCTCGACGCCTGATGTGACGTGGGCGCCGTCCGCGACGCACGGGGCGGCCGGTGGGCTGCGCCGGCGCTGTGCTCAGTGCACTGCCAGCCTGAGATCGCGGGATCCGGTTAGCTCCAGCGAGCGAGAAGGCACGGGCACACGGACGATGGAGAGATAGAGCCTCGCGGTGATGAGGAGAGGTGCTAGGCCGGGGGCGGGGGGGACGCGTGATCGCGGGGGCGGTATAGCTAAGTGACAGTGTTGGTGGACTGGGATCTGGATGTTGTTTGCTGGATGCGGGATTTACGCCATTACAATGGATTACTGACTTGCGCGCCCGATCGGGCCTCGGTGGCATGGCAGCGTGACACTGTCACGAATAAAGAGCCTTGCAGGTATTGTATAAACCCGTTTTCTGCCCCCCACCATGTCCCGCCCCAAACCCAGCCCGCGCTGCTAACCCGCCCTTGCTCTACCGCGCATGGGTCCCCACCCGATCCTCAAGCGCGCTGTGAGCTCCCGCGCCCCCGCCCCCGCCCCCGCCTCTGTCCACTTCCCCCCGAGCCCCGCCCTCACGCGCACGTTCTCCGCCCACTCCCCCGCGGCGTACGACCGCAGCCCCATCGTCGTGTCCCCCAACACCTGCGCCCTCCCCGCCCGCGGCTGCCCCGGCCGCACCTACTACGACGCCAAGGCCCCCGCCCCCTCCCCCGCCCGCACCGGTGCTGGCACCAAGCCCCGCCGCATGGGCGGCCACCTCCACCCCCGCGCCCTCGCCGCCTACGGGCCCGCTGAGGACGAGGACGAGGAGGGGGAGGACGACGACGACGCAGACGCGGAGCGCACGCCCACGCGCACGTCGCCGTACATCGCCCTGCCCGTCCCCCCGCCAATACCGCACGCCCCCGCCCCCTCGCAGCCGCCGCCGCTCATCCCCGACCTCAGCTCCGAGAGCGACGAGAGCGACGGCTTCATCAGCCCCCCGCCCGAGCCCGCGGGCTTCGCCGTCGGTACGTCCCCTGCCCACCCCTTGTCTGACATCTGTCTTATCTTATGTGGGTGTGTGTGTGTAGGCGGCAAGCCGTACGCGTACCCGCACCCCGCGTTCGGGGCGCCCTGCCCGAGTTACCCAGCCTACCCGACGTACCCCGCCTACCAGCAACAGCCCTACCCGCCCTCGTCCTACGCCCACCCTTCCTACGCCCCCTACGCCTCCCACCCTTCTTACCTCTCGCACCCAACGTACCCCGCCCACCCTTCGTACCCCTACCCCACCGCGTACCCCGTCTACGCCCCCGCGCCCGCGCCCGCGTCCCCGCCCGCAAGCGCAGCCTCCCCCCCGCGCCGCCGCCCACGCCGCGCCTCGCCGAGCGCCCGCCCCGCGCCGGGGCCCGGGCCGAAGGACGGGTACGAGGAGGAGGACGGCGAGGGCGACGCGCCGCGCCGGGTGTACCCGCGCCTGGGGCGGGCGGCGTCCCTCTCGCCGCCGTCGCCTGTGTCTGCGCCCGCCCACGGTGGGTCGCCCGCGCACGGTGGGTCGCCCCCGCGCACAAGGCGCCGGGACGCTGGGGAGAGGGAGAAGGGGCCGGAGCGGGAGAAGGAGAGGGAGAGGGAGAAGAGGGAGAAGGAGCGGGATAAGGAGCGGGGAAAGGACCGGGTGGCGGCGCTGTGCCGGCGCATGGCGGGCGCGGGGTTCGGCGGCGCGGGCGGGGGGGCGGAGCGGGAGGGGTGTTTGGGGGGGTTTTGAGTGGCCTGCACCAGGAGGGAGCGAGGAGAGCGAGGAGAGAGAGAGAGAGACGGGGGAGAGCGAGGGGAGAGAGAACGACGAGAGAGAGGAAGACGAAGAGAAGAAAGACAAGAAGAAAGACACGAAGAAGTACCAACCAACCAACCCAAGCACGCTATCCGCCTCGACTCGACGCAATCCTAATCACCACCACCACCTTCATCGCCAGCTTTATCACGACGCACGCATACCCCCACCATACCACCCGCATCTAGTAACCCGCATCCACTGCCAGTACATATCCCCCACCCACGCACGCACCAGCATCCAGTACCCAGTACATATCACGACGATTCCACTTCCCTCCACTTTGACTTGACTTGACTTGACTGCATGACCTTCCCGCCTTCCCGCCTTCCCCTCCGCCCCTATTAGTATTCGGTGCGCCTCGTTCGCGTTGCGTTGGCGTTCGTGTCCTATTCGACCCGCAGTTCGGGTTCGGTATTCTATCCGCCCCGCCCCGCCGTTGGTATCCTATCCTATCCGCCCGCATCGTATCGACCCGTCTCGTGGTAGCGTAGTTCGCACCGACGCGACCGGGACCCGCTTTTGACCGGGACCCCCTTTTTGTTAGTAGTATGTAGTGTTGCTTTGGCTTAGAATTGAAGTGAAGTGCAGTGAAGTGAAGGGAGTTGGGGCTTGGAGGTGTGGTTGAGTTGAGTTGTGGTTGAGTACTTGAGTTGTGGGTGAGTTGAGTTGTGGTGTGGTTGAGTTGCAATCAGAAATTGGTTGTGGAGTTGAGCTCGTTGCAACTTTTCGCTGCGCAGCTTCTGAATCGCTATTAATCTATTCCTTGGACTGCGGATGTGTTATGTGGTTGGTTGGTTGGTTGGGCTGAGTTGAGTGGAGTTAAACGGTCTGTGCACTGAAATCTGGTTGGTTTCCTCGGACTGCGCTGATGGCATCGATGAGACCTCAGGCTCTGTATTAGGTTGAAAATTGTGCCTCCCGGCGCCCGTATCACACAACCGGCAAAAACCGAATTGTTGAATTAACAGCCGGCCGCAGCGCCTGTACATGTGCATTATCCATGGCAGATTCCAGGCAAACGCTAGCCGGACCCATAACCCTCCATAACCCTGCCAACCTTGTGCCAACCCATTGGCCCTGCCAGCCCACTCACTGTCCATGCCAATGCATTATCGCTGCCAACCCAACCCAGCCCGTTATTTCTCTGCCTTGAATTCAGTATCCCTGCCATCATGATTCCTGCCTTGAATGCGTTATGCCTGCCAGCCCATTGTTCCTGCCAGTATCATCGTTGTTCGGTACGGGTAAGCTCTTCTGAATCGAGGGAGGGTAGACGATAGAAGTCAGAAGCTAGAAGCTGGAAGACTCAGCGACTGGCGACTCTCTATGCACTATGACTCGGAGTCGATCGACGGGGGTGCCAAGACTCGGCAACGGGTTTGCTCGAGCTCGTAGTTGGTCCGAAGCGAGTTTGAAGAGAGGTCTGGCAGGCGGGGGCAGGGTTTTCCTGGGTTCTTTGCGCTCCGTCGCCCAGACACAGACAAAGCCGAAGATCTCGAAGGAGGGAGTCTAAGACAAGGATAAATGGAACGGTATGAAAACCGTGGCAATTACCACAGGACGCACGCGAGCACGACGGGCATCTGGAGACTGCGCCAATATTATGGTCATTAGGGCCCGAGACCGGCGACTTCGTGAACGTTCTGCTCAAGCAGGACGGTGCCAAGTTGAACTACCCTTGATTGAGAAAAGCTTGGGCCGCGGGGGAGAGTTCGAGGTCGAAGTCCGGATTCAGATATCGAAGCTGAAGCTCTGAAGCTTGAAGCGAGGCCTTGGCAGAGTTCTTTTTTTTTGAAGTCGAGCGCCAAGGAAGATAGAGACGAAGGAAGGTAAGTTGAGGTGGAGGCGAAGCGGAAACCAACTTGAACGATAGAATGGAACGAAAACAAGCGAGACGGGACTCCGCCAAATTCCAATATCAAGGTTCTTGAAAGCTTGATGCCCGACACCGGCGACTTCAGTCTTCCCGTTATGTAACGTTAACGTCCCAAATTCTGCGGCGCTGCCAGTGCCAAGTTGGAGCACCCTTACATAATCGAAAAACGCTTGGGCCGCGGGCTTTTCCGCATCGGATTCGCGCGCCCAGAGTCCCAGACAAAGTTGGAGATCTACACGCCGAGAGTCTAGTAGTAGAGACACCTTGAAGGACAAAATGGAAATGGACGGATGGACGTCGAGGAATAACCGCACGGGCGCCAACTTCATTGATGCGTTGTAATTCATCCACACCGGGGTCCGTGACGGGCAGCCTGGATTAATATTGCGGACGGCGTCGGGATACACAGGTCCGGATCCGCCCGACGGCGACGACCGACTCCAATACTGTCACGGTGATGTTGGCTCCTCGCGGCGTCTCCCCCGCGCGGATTTTGAGTTTTGGTCTCGGAGATTGAAAACGAAAACAAAAACGAAAGCGAGGAGGTACCCGCCCGGGGCGCTCCTGGACCGACGTCGGGAGTCTGCAGCGGGGTTGGGATTACTTACATATGCATAACGGTAACGGCAGGATGCGGTGCACCTCGAACTGCGGGAGAGTGCACAGCGTTTGCCAGTGGTGTGGAGCAACTGCCAGCAAGATGGAAGTTGTAAGATCGCGGATGCATATACTGTATTCGTTCCTGTGATCCGATCCATTCGTCGTCGTCGAGCTCGTCGTCCTCGTCCAGTCGAGTCGCTCCTCGGGACACGGGGGAGGCATCTACTATCCAGAGGGGTTGATCTTTCCGTCCAACGGTGCCAGTGGTTGAAAAGAACAGCGCGGAGCATGGGCATGGCAGCAATTGCGCTGCGCCACGTCTCACTAGCACTGCGCACCCGACCCGACCCGACCCCCCGACACTGCGGCTGCGGTCCGGACCAGCACATCCGGACCAGAAACATCGAATACCGGAGATTGGAAATCGGAAATCGGAAAATCGCGGATGCATTTTCTCAGTCCGGTGACTCCAATTCGTCGGTGCCTTACATTGACTCAGTACTCAGCCTGAGGAAGACCTCCGGAAACACTGGGCCAAAAGGGAGACATCCACTGTTGGCTTCCGTTGAAGTTTGAACAGTGGTTGAAAAGCGAGAAGCGTGGTTGGAAAGCGAGAAGGGATGGGCCGGGCCGGGGCTTGTTGCCAGTGCGTTCGTCATTGACACGATATCATGATTGATAGCAGCCAGACGGGAGGGAATCAACAGCTGCTTGTCGTCGTTGTCGTCACGGTCGATGTTAATGCATTAATGCCATGTCGAGTCTGCACTCAATCTGCCATTGCGTTGCCTCACGTCGTTCAAGTTGTCGTTGTCAAGTCGGTTCAACACGCCCCTGTTCGGCGGTGATGCGCAACTTGAACACATGAGCTACAGGGAAAGGTCAGGAGCATCAGGATCGAGGAATCGAGGCAGGAGAGGGGCAGGAGGCACGTCGTTCAAGTTATCGTTGTCAAGTCGGTTCAACACGCCCCTGTTCGGCGGTGCCGGTGATGCGCAACCTGAACACAACATACGGCTGCAGGGAAAGGTCAGGAGCATCAGGATCGAGGAAACGAGGAGGGAAGAGGGAGCAGGGGCAGGAGGTGCCTTGAAGTTGAAACGTTGAAACATTGAGACATTGAAGCTTGAAGCGCGGACGTATACGACTGTCGACCCCATCTAAATCGACCAGCGCGCCGTTCCGAATCTCAACCCATGTCGAACACAGCGTTCGGACGCCCGGACTCGGAGTCCAGGATTCAGAATCCTGCAGTGTCCCGCGCGCATCCAATTCCAACTCCAACTCCAATTCCAACTCCAACTCCAACTCCAACTCCAATCTGCTACAGCCTACTTGCCACTCGGAAAAATCTGGGCCAGGTCTGGGACCCCCCCCCCCCCCCCCCCCCCGAGTCCGAGGCACGTTATGGTTGACGCTGCAGTGTTCTTGGAATCTGCGCCAGATATCGGCGATCGCAGCCCCGAAGGTGCTCCGGGCTCCGGGCTCCGGGCTCTGGGCTGACACAGACAGCGCGGCCCCTGCCCCTCCCAGAGATAGAAGCGCGCGTCGGGGCCCATACTCACCTCGGTAATCGGCAACGGGTACTCAGCGCCGCTGGAACCCCGAGGTCACTCGTGCTGCTATCTCTACCTCTACCTCTCCGCTCCTCCCGCGTCCCGACTCCCGAGCGCAACTTGTGCCACTTCCCCTCCCGCGCCCGAGCGCAATGCAGGAACTTGCAATCGAATACGTTTAGCTGGTTGGTTGGCGCCGGAATGAATATTAATATCATCATGCCCATAAGAGGAGGAGAGTCCCTCGGGTTTACCCGCGTCCATGGTACATAGGATAGTGGTAGACATGGACAGGTTGGATTTGTTGTGAACGCTGGGCCGGTTTTCGGCGCGCGCGCTGAAGGGAAAGGAGGCGGGGAGGCAAGGCTTCCGGTTTCCGGTTTCGCCCGCATCCATAGGTCGTACTGTACTAGAAGAAGTAAGTAAGGGAAGATAGGACGCATCGGGGTACTCTTCGGCGCAGAGGACGGGGCCCGGGGCCCGGAGAGCAAGGGGGCGTCGACGAAACGGACACGACTCGGAGCGAACGGCTGGCAACGACAGCGCAGCGTCCACCTGGCACCTGCACGAATCCAGCTCTGCCAGTTCAGCCTCTGCGGATGATCCGAGTACCGAGTCCTGGGACCGCGGCGCCACTTCGAGTTCTCCTTGGCGCCCGCGCTTCGCAGTCCCACCCCAAACTGCCCCAATCCCAATCCCAAACTACCCCAATCCCAATCCCAAACTACCCCAATCCCAATCCCAAACTACCCCAATCCCATCCCATCCTAACCCCACCCCCAATCGAGCTCGCCCGCGTCCACGCATCCACGCCACCGCCCGGCACGCCCCGACACGCCCCGGTATGCACATATGCACGGTCAGACGCACGTCGATGCAGGCCCGTTGACAGCCCCGGAGTCCCGGAGTCCCGGAGTTGGGCTCGGGCTGCGCGATACTCGCCATTTCGGGCGGTCGGCTCAAGGAGGCGCCGGGCATAGGATCCATAGGACTCGGAGCATGGGAGCGCCAAGCGCGGTGGGTGGGTCGGGTTGGGATTCGGAGAAGACGGGACGAAGGCAGAGGCACACGAGCGCGGGAAGCCCGAGGGCGCCAAGCCGGGGCGCGTATTTTAGGACGGTTCCTAATCGGTGCTCGAGTTAGGATCATCGATTATCAACGAGAAAGCTGAGGGAGTTGTTCGAGTTGGGCGCGGGCTGGATGCGATGGGGAGACGCGCCGACCGCGAGCGAGGAAGGCGCGGTGTTGCGCAGACGGTCGTGAGATCTGCACGCTTGCGGCGACCAGGCAATTGGCGGAAGCATGGGACCGCACACCCAAAGCAGGGCGGTTGGATATTGCATATTGGATACGGACTTCCTTTTCCGGCGCGTGGCGTTGATTCGCTTGCCAAGGATGCTGCAGCAGGATCGCCGTGGCCGAGGGCAGAGCTCCGCTGTGAAGGTTCCCGGGTGCCGGTGAAGGAGGAGCCAAGCCAAGGAGAGGAGAGGAGCGGCGGACGGGCCACGCTGACCCAGCGCCACATCACACGCCACAGATTAATCGATTACAACGCAAGCTGGGAGAGCTGCCAAATTCAAACCTAGACCCGGATACAGCGTAATGAGCATCGCGGCAGGCGGTCGGGTGCCATTTTGGGTTGGAGACCAGTAATAGACTAATCCCAGACGGAAGGCGGCAAGCAATGTATTACGTGCAGAGCCGTGGTTACAGAGGCGCCCAGCGACAGGAAATGAAGGCGGGAAGGAAGGAGCAAGGAGCAAGCGAAGGCAGGAAGGTTGCGCGTAGAAACGAAGCGCCAAGCCAACGCGTTGAGTATGCGCGCGGATTTAGGGCGGGACGGGTCGCGAGTTCTGCCGAGCTGGAAACGGAGACCGAGGTTCTGGGTGAGGCGTCCGACAAATATGGCAGCGCAGAGTGTAAGAGACGCTAGCGGTATTGGGGCTTGGCGAGTGACAAGGCCGCGAGGGAACACCACCCCCTCTTGGATTACATTACAGTCGAAGCGCGCCCGTAGAGCTGCTTTCCAGGATCGACAACGGAGCGTCGGGTTGATCGGAGAGCAGGGCGGCGCCAAGCACCGGCGAGGACGCGCCAAGAGCAACGCGCATGTAAGCCATCCCGAAGGCCACTGCTGCACCACTGCGCCTATGTAGGGACCGAGAGCGCGGACCCTACGTACGTCCGCGAAGCCTGCAGATGCGATACGACTCGGAATAGGACGGGGACGGGACTCTGTGACGCCTTGGAATGGGCGTTCCGGGTTCCGGGACGTGGCTCCAGATCTCAGAATCGACTCGGAGCGGGGGGATATGAGGGCGGGAAAGAAGGGCTCCAAGGACGGCGAAGCTTGAGGATAAGAAGCAGGGCGCCAAGCCGCGCGCGCGAAGCAATATATATGCATGCATTGCGGACTGGGGGTTTGTGACGCCGGGATGATAACGGGCGACGTAGACGAATAATGCCACAGGTGAGGCCTTGAGGCTGAGTCTGAGGTTGCCGGGGCCAAAGTAAGTACTAATTAAACATCGTTTTGGTGCATTTGCGGTTGACTCGGAGCCTGGAGGACAAGCTTGAGGATATCGTTCCAGTCGTGCAGACTTGTGGTCAGTCGAGGATGTGGCACAACCGCTGGCGAGTGGTGAAAGAAAAGAAAGACCATCATGACTCGGAATCACACGCCAAGCGGACAATGCCGCGCTGATCCGGTTCGTCGTCTCCCTCCTCCTCTCCTCCCTCCTAAGGCTATAGCCTACTTCAAGTTCATAAGCTTCATCCATGTAGGTCCACCAAAGCGCACTCAAGGAGCCGCCCCGGCAGGTGGGCACCCCAACTACCCGCCGTTCGCGCGGCACCGCATACATGCCTCCCGGACCCGGACCCGGGGCGCGCCTCCGTTCCCTGCCGTATCCAGATTCCAACGCGCGCCCTCGCCGCTCGCCGCTCGGACTCCCCACACTGCAGTCCCAGTCTGGGAATGAACCGCATACGAACCACCCCCGAGTCCCCGGTCTGCTCTCTGCCCTCCCCTCCCCAAGACGACGCCGCGATAAACCGCTAAATGATAATCGATAAACCGCTAAATGCGCGGAGTCGCTCCGAGTCCCAGCCTGGCCGCCGCTCTCAGGCTCTCCGCACTTCCTAGCTCCGCCGCGGCGCGCCTGCACAGTGCATCCTGATGCATGATGACGAAACTGGGACAACGCACCCGAGAAAGCGCCCCGGCCCCGGCCCCGGCCTCGCCCCCAACTTCCGCCCTTCCCCCAAGTCCACCCTCAAGGCCTCAAGCTCCCAGCGCGGCCCCAGGCCGAGAGAGATCACTGGCGCAAATCCGGATCCGAAGAGGAGGAGGAGGGAGAGGAGGCGGGGAGCGGAACCCGAAAGCGGCGGGGACCGCGGGGAGACGCGGTCGATCCCCGCGACGAACCTTACGACGTCGGAAGCACGAAACGCCTCCCACTGGCAGGAGCCCCAGCGACGTGCCTCTCTCCCCCGGGGTCCCCCCCTACCCTGCCTCAGGCGGTCCCATCTCCCACCTCCCACCTCCCATCTCCCATCTCCCACCTCCCATCTTCCATCTCTGACACGGCTCCTAGCCACCACAGCCTCGCTTGCCGTGCGTCCCCCGGGTCCGACTCGGATTCAGCGGATCGGACTTCGGCGACGAGATCGCGGCTGCAGCGCCGCGTGGGCGGGGCGGCACCCGACCCCGCGCGCACGGACGACGTCTGGAGTCCGATTGTCCCTCCGAGTCCGACGCGCGATGGTCCTGCTCCTGCTCCTGCTCAGGCTGAACCACTGTAAGATGTGTCTGGCTAGTACTTATATCACGCCCCGAGGCCCAAGACGGCGCAGGCGCAGGTGACTCCGAGTCGAGAGGATATATCCGAATCGGCGTATGGCATCGGTATCGGTAGCGCATCGCGCGTCACCCGTGCTCCCAGTCCGAGTCCGATCCGCCTCCCCGCCGTACGCTCGTCCTTCTGCGGGACCTACGAAATTCAACCAGCCTGGCGATTAGATGAAACCCACGCAGATTACGATTAGGATTCCGCCGCACGGAATCCGAGTCGGTCCCAACCACATCCCCATTCACATCCCAGACGCCTTGGAACGCGCCGACTCGGAGGCGGAGGCGGGGGCGGAGGCGGAGGCGGAGGCTGATGCGATATGGAGGGAGGCGAAGCTGCTCTCGGCTGGGACTGTTCGTGTGCTTGAGCCGTGAGCGCGCGTGAGCTGTGAGCCGTGAGCACGCTGACTTCACGCCCGAATCCACTCAGCTGTCTGGGCTCGCATCCGACTCCTTCTCTCTGCAAGCTATCGTGCACTTGAGAGAATACAGCTGGATAATTCATCGATGTCAGGTTCAACTCAAACTCAGCCTCCATGTGCATTCTAGAGGCGAGGGACTTGTAGCTTTCGGAGAGCTCCTCCTCTTATATATTGAGAACACTGTAAATCCAATGATTACATATTGGGCTGAACAGGAATCTCAGGACGGGAGCGTGCAAAGCGTGTGAAGCTCAGGAAGTTGGAGTGGCAGTGGCAGTGCACAGCCGGGAAATCCCGGTTCAACTTGAACCCCCTATCTCATCTGGGGACACGCCCCAGCGAGCGAGCGGGCCCCGCGGAATGAACTGAGCGCACTTCATGAAAGCGTGCTTCAAGCTTCAAGCTTCAGAAAAAATTAAGCCTCATGTGGACCACTGGGAGAGCCGTTCCCTGCCCTATCCAACGTGGTCCGAGTCCCACATGAGCCGTGGCATAAAAACTGCTGCCCGGGTCGCTGCATGCTTTTTTACTCCCTGCGCTCCCTCACCGCGACAGCTCTATCCACGCGCCGCGCACGTACGTACCGCCAATTCCCAAATGCCCGCCATCGCTCTGGCCCTGGTCGGCGCCGCGCTTGTCCTCGGAGCCCACGCCGCCCTCGCGCGCCGGCATCACGCTGGAACGAGCCCCCGCGATTCAGACGAGACGACGCACACCAAAAAGAGAGCCCGTGCCGCCTTCGAGTTCACGCCACGCTTCCAGCTGCAGAGCGGCCCGGGAGAAATCACGCACGAAGAGGAGCGGGAGTTTTTCAGGGCCAGGGAGGAGTGCGTGCTTCCGCTGCTCGCGCTGTACGATGGGAATGGGAAGGCTGATAGAGTTGGTTTGGTATTGAAGAGCCGGGGACGCGGAAGAAAGCGGCGGGAGCTATCATGAAGGGACTTCCTGGTCCCCCGCGAGGACACTTACGAACCAAAAGGCCGTAGGGCGCAAGAACCGCCCGACTCGGACGCGACACAGAACTCAGTCTCCCAGCAGCCCCAGCGACGTGATCCTCTCCCCTCCTGCCCCACCTGTCCCCTCTCCCTCTGAAAAAGGCTCCGCAGCCACTACATCCTGAATCGGGATCGGCTGACACGACTCCGAGCGCCTCCGAGTCTCGTCCGCCGCGCCGTACGTTCTTCTCCTCCAACCCAACCCAAACCGAGCCCAACCCAGGATCAGGATCAGGATCACAATCCCCCGACGCCGCGCTAAACCCGAGTGTCCGTGCCCCCGGCATCCACCGCGACATCCAATACAACGCCTCGGGATGGACCGACTCGGAGGCGGAGGCGGAGGCGGAGGCGATATGGAGTGAGGTGACTCTGGCCTCGGCTGGGGCTGTTCGTGTGCTTGAGCTGTGAGCACGCTTCTTAGACCGCAGGCGCGTTTTCCTGTCCGGGCTCTTGCGTTCGATTTCTTTTTTTGTCTCTGGCTATCGCTATCGTGGAATATAATCTATTAATGTCGGGGTTCTCAACCTCCATGCTGCGGACGGGGCATCAGGTGGGAGCTTCCAGCTCTCCTCCTCCTATATACTGGCAGCTGTGAGCTTGATTCTTATCGGGTCGAGCAGGAATGCCAGGACCGTGAGGACGGGAGTGGGCAAAGAGCGCGGGAGCTGGAGGACGTGGCAGTGCAGACCGGTTCAACTTGAACCCCCTATCAGTATTTTAATGCTCAACAGATGTTACACTTGTTCTCGTCGTTCACATATGAGTCCATGCCATTGCCCAGTACCATGGACCATCTAAAATCTTGCATAAATTCTATCTAAGTATCGATTTTGCCAGCGTTCACTTGTTTCTTCCAGGGTTTTCCACCTTCCGCGAGATATGGTACCCCCACACCGAGAGCAGCGTCATCGCGACGGCCCACAAGTGCCCGCCGAGCAGGTTTCTGTTGACCGACAGCGCGAAGAGCGTGCTACAGTCGTACCATCATCATGATCAGCATTGACGCGCGCTCGAACTCGAAGGATCCTCAGGAGACTCGGACTTGGCTTACCTGACGAAGCTCGGGCTGACGCACCGCGCGAGCGCCATGATGAGCTGGTTGAGCCCGTTCGCAGCCCCGAGATCCGACGGACTGGGCGAATTGCTCCGCACCAATATCAAGTTCGTTCTTCCGATTCAGATGCGGCGTCAGGTCGAAGGCAACTTGCAGAGGGGCGAGAGAGAGAAGAGGACTGACGGGAAGCTCATGACAGCGACGCGCGAAACCACCTGGCTCGCCGTGATCCCGACCCACAGCAGCACTTGGTACTCCTCCTTGGAGCGCGCGGTCGAGTCCGGATCGGCGCCCAGCCGCGCTATGACGTTTAGGAACGGGATGACCGCGAAGGAAAGCGGCCAGACGGCCATGCCGAAGATGTATAAGCGAGCCATGTCGAAGGTGCGCAGGAGATAGGGCATGAGGAAGAGCTGGTGCCCGGCGAACAAGGCAGACGACATGGCGAGGGTGTATCCGATCTCGACGACCTGTAGCACAGCGCATTGAGCATCGTGCAGTAAGCTCGTCATGAGATTCTGCTGCCGCTTACGGAGAAGCCGAGCCCCCCCTTTTCGATGGGGGTATAGCAGAAGAGGACAAAGACAACGGCGTGGGCGGTACCCAAGAACGATAATGCGAAACTTGAGTACGCGAGTGTACGCACGCTCGGTATCGAGAGAAGCTCGCGGATGCTCATCGTGGTCGGTTCCGACGAGCGGACGGTCAAATCATCATCATCGAGAGCACACATGCCTCGCGTTGGGAGCGTCTGGGGAACCGTCAGCCCGAGTCATATATTTCATGCCGCTCAGGGTACGAGGCACCTCTTCCAAGTAGCAATATGACAGGCAGAACCCGAGCATCGCGAGGACCGCGCAGACGAGCCCGGGAAGGAAGTACGGGTAGGCCTCCAAAACGCGGTACCCGAAGTACGCCGGGTACTTCGTAGCCAGATTCGAGAAAAACCCGCCGATGAGGGGCCCGAGGGTGCTGCCCAGCGGGTATATACATCCGTAGATCGGATACGCCGTGTGTTGGTTCGTCTTGTCCGTGATCTCCGCCAGAACGACCTGGTACACGGACATGTTTCCTGTCAGCATCCCAGCTTCGGATTCGGGCCGGGTCAGTGGGAAGTTAGGTAACATAGAAGACTCGGAGGCTCACCGAGAGCCCGTACGATTACGACCTGGGCGAAGGTCTGGCAGAACCCAAAGACCAAGGAAACGATGGCGAGACCCAGCGCGCCAGCCAAGATGACAGGCCGACGACCGATGATGTCTGTAAGTTCAACCTCAGACTGATATAAGTAACATCGTAGGAGCGTACCGGAGAGCCTCGCCCACTCGAAGATGGTGAAAACTTGCGCGATGGATGTTACTGACTCCTGCCACAAATTTCGATTTGTTTCTAATGGAATGAACCGCAAAGGACGTACCACAAGCCCGCTATAGAACCCGATCTTGGAGGGATCGTCCGTGACCCGCAAGACCGTCAGAAACTCGTTGATGTAGGGGAAGATCTGCGTATAAGAAATAGGGTCGGAGAGCCGCGCGATGCATAGCGCTGTCAACTGGGCTTTGGGCAGCGGGGTGACCCTCGCATGAGAAGTCTGGTCCTCAAGACGTGCAAGGAGCGGCTGAGTCTCATCGGATCCAAGTTCAGCCATAGTGGGAGGGGTCTTGGCTTCACGATGCGCCCGCAGCACGACCGTCCTGGGGTCGATGTCGACGAGGGTGTTGTGCCACGTCGAGCAAAGGGTAACTGGCAGATGGTAGCGGCTTCCGAGTCGCTTATCACCTTCGCGTGTTACCAAACCTTCCCATGGAACAAACGGCGGATGAGGGGTTAGAGGCTCAGAGCTGAGACGCTTTTACCATACCAGTTTGCCCTATATGCCTGACATTGCCAAATTAGGAGTACTCAACGCCCGCAAGGTGCATGTGATTGACGTTGGCTGCGCCATCTGCGCCAAGGGTGCCGCATTTGCCACATTTGTACGGGGCGGGGCCAAAGGGCAACGTCGAGCGGGCGTACATACATAGTTTGACACACAGTGTGGGCCAGTTTTGAGGTACCTCTTCCCGCGAAATTTCCAGGCTCGCCAAGATACATGGAATGCGAGAGAGAGTTGGTTATGGGTGTAAGGAGGACGGCGACTGCTGCTTATCACCGGTGAGTATCTTTAATGAAATCCATGATTGTGTCGTTACCAGACCTCGTGGAAGAAATTGGAATAAATACCTGGAGGCTATGTAGAGCAGTGTAGAGCAGTGTAGAGCGCGTCCGGGCCGCGGGTTACGAGGGAGGCCTCGTTCCGCACATTGGTCCTCGAGTGGCCTGCCGCTGGCCACCAGGGCTCACAAGAGCATGCAGAGGATACAAACGGTGAATCGTTGGCAAATAACTGAAGCAATGCATGGCAAAAGCATGGACTTTGGAGCAACAAAAGCTTGGAGAGCGATGGTACCTAGAAAAACGTGATTAGATAACGATTGATCTCGGCTAAAAAAAACGCACGCAAAACACAATGAAACTTGACGCCATGCACAAGCTCCCCCTTATTCCCGCCCTCTATTATGGCCAGTCTACACAGCTCCGTGGACGACGATGACAAGGAGCTCCTCGCTCTGGGATACGTTCCCTCGTTCAAGCGGGAGTTCTCCAATCTTGCGACGGTGCGCGCCTCACCGTTGTCGAATCCTCTGGCTGAAATGACCATTCCAGATCAGCTTCGCCTTCAGTATCATGGGCCTATGCTCATCAATTGCCACCACGTTCAACACACCGCTCACCCGTTGGACCCTTTCTGCATTTTGTCTCCTTTCTGTCTGATCGCTTATCTAGTCGGCGGTCCTTCATCGGTTGTATGGTGCGTGAGCCTCTCGTAGACGGAAACGCAGGCTAGAGCTATGCTGGTAGGTGCTGGATATTGGGAGCATGCATGTGCTTCACGCTGGGAGCCTCCATCGCCGAGATCGTTAGCGCCTTCCCGACTTGTGTGTACATATTTGACGCCGACCGCATTCGTTCTGACTTATTCTTTGCAGGCGGTGGATTGTACGCGGCCACACTGCGCTCCAGCTGACATCTTACACCCCTTCCAGATACACGGCGTCGGCGCAGCTTACGCCCAGGAGATACCGGGCTATCGTACGTTTCCGTTTCGAGTCAGGACGCCGCGTTCTGATCTGCCGGTGAAGGTCGGATGGGTCGTTGGCTGGCTCAACATCCTAGGGCAGATTGCGGGAGTCAGCTCCACCGAGTTCGGCCTGTCGGGCATGATTCTGGCCGCAGGTGCGTTGTATTCCACGACTCGTTCTTCGACTAATGCGTGAATCAGCCGTGGTCGGGAAAGATGGCGACTTCGTTGTGACCCAGGCGCGCTCGAATGCGTCTTCCCATTCATGAAATTGAACTTTCTTTGTAGGGCAAGGTCGTAGGGCTCTTTGCTGGCCTACTGGTGGTGCACGGGTTGCTTGTGAGCGTCCATCCGTCTCGGTCCTATCCTGCTCTGACCCTGCAACAGAACTCCGTTGCGACGCGTCACCTTGCGCGGTTCACGCAGTACTTCGTCTTCATCAACCTTGGAGCGACCGCTCGTGCGTTTCCTTCCCGACTTCGAGCGCGTCGTATTGATGTCCGCCAGTCATTATCATCACCCTCCTGGCCACGACGCCGCGCTCCCAGATGCACCCTGCGTCGTACGTGTTCGGGTCCGCGGGGCTCGTCAACGGCACCGGCGGGTGGAACACCGGGTTGTCGTTCCTGTTTGGGTTGCTCAGTGTGCAATGGACGGTGCGTCGTATTCTCATCTATGTATTCAAGGCTCTGATGCGCGATCTCTAGATGACGGTGAGCTAACTCGTCCAACACTTTTTCAATGGTGCTCAAGCTCGGCATAAGGACTACGATGCTACGGCACATATCTCGTATGTCACCTCTAAGGCAACCTCCTTGATACTAACGCACCCCAGCGAGGAAGTCAAGCGAGCCGCCTATGCAGCACCTGCCGCCATCTTCATCGCTGGTCCGTCCTATTCGCTCGTTGTAGCCCTGACACTCACCGGCGTCTAGTCATCGGGACGGGAGTGATCGGGTGGTTACTGAACATCGTTCTTGTGCTCTGCTCGGGCGACTTGTGTGTCTCGAAACCCTGGCCGATGGTAGCGAAACTGACAAAATAACAGGGCTGATCTTCCCGGGGCTTCCGGGTCCGCTATGTTACAGGTGCGAATCCTCGCTTCCATCAGAGCCGCGTTGACCGAGATGCTAGATCATGACCTTACGAATGGGAAAGACGGGAGCACTGGTGCTCTGGGTACGCCCTCTGACTGTTGCCACCGATGCACGCTCATCTCGACTCCAGGTCTTTGTGTGCCTCACCGCATTCTTCGTCGTGCAGACGGCCCTCCAGGCCACTTCGAGAACCGTATTCGCGTTCAGCCGCGATCAGTATGTTCTCCTCAGCGTCTCAATACACCCTCTCTGAGACTCGTCCAGCGGTCTTCCCGACGGCGGCTACTTCGGGTACAACTCGACCGTGACGCACACCCCGCTGCGCGCGATCTGGTTCTCCACGATCTTCAGCATCGTCCCGGGCCTGCTCGACCTCGCGTCCCCCGCCGCCGCGACCGCGATCTTCTCGCTCACGGCCATCGCGCTCGACCTGAGCTACATCATCCCCATCGCGCTGCGCCGCATCTACCAGAACCACCCCGACGTCATGTTCAAGCCGTGTGTCCTGTCCTTCTCTCCCCTGTCAATGCTGCTCATTTCTTGGTAGCGGCCCGTTCTACATGGGCAGCGGCGCGCTCGGGTGGGCGTGCAACCTCCTGTGCATCGCCTGGACGCTCCTCGTCTGCGTCATCTTCTCCATCCCCACGCTCCGGCCCGTCACCGCGCTCAACATGAACTACGCCGCGGTGATCACGGTCGGCGTCATGTTCCTCTCCCTGTGCGTCGCGTCTCTTCTCGTCCGCGCGCGCCTTTTTTCTAACGCAAAGCAGGGTGTGGTACTTCGCGAACGCGCACAAGCACTACAAGGGCCCGACGTCGAACATCGGCGAGCACGACGGCGGCGCTGCGTCCGGGGGGTCGACGCCGCCGCTGTACGAAAAGGAGAAGCAGGAGGTGAAGGAGAAGGACATGGCTTAGAGTATATAAAATAATTCTACTCTCTTGCCAAATCAACCTGCATAATCTCCCCCGCCTGCATCTCCCACGATAAGTCTACCGCGACAAGTCGCTCCGCGACCTTTTTGCTCCCTTATATATGTTTTTGCGCCAAGCCTTTCAACAAACTCTCGAAAGTCCCACGGGCGCGACGCGTCTGGTCACGCCCCGCGGGGGATTTTTCGCGATTTACGCGTGCTACATGCCGGGAAACCGGCCTATTTACAGAGACGAGTAATTACTGACTACCGGACCCAAACCAATCCTAGATGAAGCCCCTGGAAGTAAGACTAGTAACATGAAAACTCACCGCGCAACAAAATTCGTTGGCGCCGCAGACAATCTTTCAGATAGGTCAGAATGGCAGGAAACACAGTGAGTCCGGAATTCAAAGCTTGTTTGCGATGAGAAGCGGCGCCGCAGGTTACTTCCGAATACATTCAATTAGCGGTGCGGCCTGGTGCGGCAGACAGGATTGTGCATGCCTGCCGGCGGTCGAAATGCTCTGAAAAAAACGGAGTTGGTTGAGGACTCCACATCTAGTAGGATTTACTTGTAAATGTGACTCCCGGTACAAGAATGCAAAAAGAAAAGTTATCACCCAAAGAGGGGCAGCGGCCTTGAAGCTCCGGGACAGCCTCCGGAGCTATCACTCCTTGACACAGGGGTAAATTTTCCGGAGCGGATAGAAGTAGCATAGTCCCGCACTAACAAGGAACCTAGCGGTGTCAGGCTGTTGTGACGCCGGCTAGCGTAGGGTCTGGTTATATTACACACCATGGCCCCTGTATGTACGGCGCTATAGTGTAATGGTTGTTGGCTTGTTCCGGCTGTGCGGCTTGTTGCTTCTCCGTTCAACAGTTTTGTCTGCACTTTTTTTGGCATTTTAAAAAAAAGAAAATTGACAATCTGACACATCCTGGGGTCAGCTGGTATTAAAAGTAAAGTTAAGCGCTTCGGCTCCCAAATTTTCGGCCCAATAAATGGACCGCTACATCGAAATTTGTCGCCCGGCGATCCCCGTATAGCCGCTACGCCTGCATCCCGAAAAGGCAATGCAAGTTTCGGGCCCCCGTTTGTCGAGTCCACAGCTCCAAAAATTTCGGAAAAATCCTTAAGTAAGTCACGTGCCGCCTCTAAGTGCTCCCCCCTTCAGCCGGAGGACTCAAAGTCCGTATAGAACCTGGAAACGGGGTTTAGAACCATAGGTTGAATGTTGCATCTAGCGACTCAGACGTTGACCAGGGCACCCCGATAAAATTGCGTAGCCGTGTCACAGTCTGTCACACTCTTCCTCCCCATCCCAAGAAGCTCTAACCACGCTGGGAACGAGGCTATTCGCAAAATGTGCCTTACAACCAGATCGGCTATGCCAATGTTCCGGGTGGTCCAGGGTCGCGCCCCCATCACGGAAGCCTTGTAAAGTAGCCGAAAGATGCGATCAGCCGCACTCTGACACTCTACCTCCGCCGGTGAGTGTCGTACACGCAATATTTTCATATTTCCGATGTTCTTCCCTTGCTTGCAGGAGTTGTCCCCCGCAAATCTGTGGATGCACGCCGTAGTCTGCATGTATAATATCAAATTTTGGAAACCATTGGATCAGTGTAGCGCAAGCAGAACAAGATTCTTCAATGTCCCAAAGCGGACATTGGTACGCGGATATCAAGC
Organism: Mycena belliarum; assembly: GCA_029282135.1. Classification (NCBI taxonomy): domain Eukaryota; kingdom Fungi; phylum Basidiomycota; class Agaricomycetes; order Agaricales; family Mycenaceae; genus Mycena; species Mycena belliarum. The sequence goes on from JARJCN010000057.1 coordinate 43,550, forward strand.
TCCGCCCCGCTCCGTTTCATCTCGGTCTAGACCGAATCCGCAGTATGATGTGTTCCCATGGTCTGACAGGCCATTTTATCTATATAAGCTGGCCCGCTTTCTCTCTCAATCCTCACTTTGTGCCGCCTCAGCCACTTTCACCCACTGAACGGCTCACCCCCCCGGCATCACTGGCATCTTATCCCGAGGCAGCTTGGTGATTCGCCATGTTCCTGCCTCGGTCGCACTCCTCGACGCCCACTCGCCTTCGATTTTTTTACCTCACCGACGTTCGGCATTATCGGCATTGCATCGGACCCGCCGGTCCGCCGGTCCGAGCATTGAGTCTTGCACATCAACCACCATGTTGGCTTCGCGTGAGGGCCATCCAACGTAAGGTCTTGCTCTTTTATGTCTCCTGTTCAATACATAATGCTTATTTGCCTCCTAGGACTCTTCCTTGGCTTGGTTTGACCGTCAGATATGGCTCAGGATCGAGCAATGTCTATGCTTACTGTAGTTGGGTTCAAAGTCGGTGCGCACATTGTTGCTTTTTGGTGGCCCTTTCTAATTCCTTTACAGATGAAAGATTCTTGAAGGCATCTTATCACCTTGTTGCGCTGCCGCTCCTTGGTAAGTGCTACTTTGGTTTCATGCATTCCTTTCTCGCCCGAACTCGGGCTTCAGTTCATACTTGACTCATCTTCGCTTTCATCTGTTGATTCACATTCGTACCTTCTTAACGTGCATTCATAGGTGCTGACTTGCCTTACTACAGGCCAGATTTCCACTGCTCAGCGGCTCAACGGCGGCTGGCACATACTATAGCTGGGTTTGAACTTGGTGCGCACGTTGGAATTTTGTATATGACTCTCTCTCATCTCTTTCCAGACGAACGACTCGACCAGCTTGAAGGCTTTCTACTGGCTCGTTGCGCTGGTACCCTTTGGTAAGTACTGAGTCAATTTCTTTCTTTCATGCACCTTGTGTACTTGGGCTCGAGTCCGAGCCGATACCTCAAGTACTCAAGTCTCATTATCTTCGCTTTTATGTGTTAATTCGCATTCATAATTACTGATGTCCTTTACTACAGCTGAATCTCGATTGTTAAACGGCTCAACGGCGGGCGGCGCATATGTATAGTTGGTCTTGTAACCGGTGCGCGGCTTGGTTTTGCTTCTACAGCTCTCTCTAAGCTCTTTGCAGATGAAATACTGTGCTAGTTTAGAGGCATCGTAATGCCTCGTTGCGCTGCCGCTTTTGAGTAAGTACTAGTTTGGTTTCCCTTCTTGCCAGAACTCGGGCTTGAGTCCGAGTCAATACTTGACTCAAGTCCCAATTTCTTCGCTTCCAAGTGTTCATTTTACCTTGATAATCACTGACTTCCTTTACAGATACGGCCGCATACATGGGTTCAACTCAGTGCGTTCATAGACCTCTTTCCTTCGATTCGTTCTGATTCCTTTCACAGGTGAAGTGGGCTAAAACTTTGAATGTCATCTATTGCTCCGGCGACGCCGCAACTCCCGAGTTTGAAGGCATTCGTCACGCTCAGTAAGTATTTCCTTCCAATCATTCAACTCTTCCTTCAACTCGGTGTTGTTGCCTTGAGTCTAAATTGATACTTGACGGCTTCAGCCTAAGTCAATACTCGACTCAAGTGTCCCATTTTCGCATATCTTATTGACTGTTCATAATTACTGACTTCCCCGAATACACAGTCCACTCGGCTTTGGCGCCGCCATGGACCCCTCGGAATGTGTTCAAGTTGCACAACTGTTGCAGGACACCAGGTAAGACTCAACTATTCTATCAGATTCCCGGCCGCTGACTTGCTTTATAGGATTCAACTTCATAGTCCGTCTAAGCTCCCTGATCACTGACCCCGTTTTTTCTGGTTAGATTTCAACTTGGCTCAAGGGCGAGACTACGCTCGTCTATACTGGCATTCAGGAATACCGAAACCATGGCCGTTTGCTCAGAGGTAAGCCAAGTTCAGTTTATCGAGGTTAGATTAACCTTGAACTTGATCAGACTCGGACGTCGATGCGCGACTTCAACAACTAAAGCACTGTTCTTCGGTGAGGATGACCTTCGTTTGTCGGCGAGTCCTCTAATCAGGTTCAACATTGGTCTGATTTTTTTGGGGGGGTTATATGGCCGTGCTGACAACCTTATCTTCCCAGTCTGTTGCATATCTGCACATATGTCCCCTTGTGTCCGAAGATCAACGCCGTTGTAAGACTATTATTATCGGTAAACTCTGCCTGCTCGCTCGATCGGGACTTTGCCGATGCCCTCGATCTTATCTCTACTACGCCCGCGCACTGGCACACCAAGGACACAAAAATACCCAAACTATGCCTGATGTAAGTCAGATTGCGCTCGTTCATTTGTTCAAGTCTAATCTACTTGATTAAGTAGGCCCGGGGCACTTGTGTCCAAGGAAACTTAGGAAAGTCCTTCGAGCGTTGGTTCGTATGTCCCTTAGTAGCCGAGTATCGGCCTATTGCTCGAATATGTTAAAACGGCCGTTACTATGTGCCTACTTAAGTTGGCAGCGTATTTGAATAAGGTTCGTCCTAGTACTCGATTCACTCTCAGTGTGCGCTGACTCTTTGATTAGCTCCTGGCGGGACTACGTTTGCGCAAATCAAGCTGCAAGACCGCCGCAACTTTAGTATCATTAGTGGTAAGTCGAATTCCACTGCGAATCAGTTCTGCGCTCAATCTGACTAGATTCCCGACGCTTGTCGCAGGGTGGCCGTTGAGTACTCTTGAACTTGAGTCTTGACTCCGAGGTATGTTGCACTTTCTTCACTGCTAGTAATCCTAACTGACTTGCTGTTATTAGGCTTCGCCCGGCGAGACTCTGCTCCAGCAAACCAAGCCTCGAAATACTGAAACTATGCTTGTTTGTCGGGAGGTAAGCCGCCGGTTCGAGATGATGATGCAAGCTGATTCAACTCGCGCCTGACTTCAAGTGTAGACTGCTTGTCAAAATCAGTTCAATCTTATTCCCCAGGTACGTCCGCGCGATACAGTCCTGCCGAGCCAACCAACTAAACACAGTACAGCGCATCAGCAGAATTACCCCGCCCATCCAAACAAACCGCCTCCGAAGCGCCCCGAGGCGCGCTTGCGCCGCGGTTCTCCCACTCATCGGCAACATCGACAAACCCCGCAGATCTCGCGCAATCTCCCCTTCTTCAAGTCCAACGGATTCCGCGCCCTCAAGCGCATTCCGGTACGTTGCATCCGACTCTCCGTGCAGATACATGCTAATGTGCGTACAAGGCGGCGCGCCGGACTGGCCGCAGGTTCCCCCGGCCTCCCGACGCCCGAGTCAGTCGTGCCGAACGCACCCCGCCTGCGTGACCCGCCCGACCTGTTCGCAGGCTCTCTGCGCCGGTCCCGGCGCCCGAACGATGATCAGGAATGCGCAGCGCGCTCTGCGCCCGTCCTGGCGCCCGAGTCGGCCAGAACGCGCCGCGTCCGCCTGCATCGCGAGCATTTGCGACCCCTCCAGACGCCCGAATCATCAGAACGCGGAGCGCGCTCAGTGCCCGTCCTGAACGCGCGCGCCCGGCTTGCTCGCAGCTTCTGCGACGCCCGAGCCGTCAGAACGCGCAGCACGCTCTCCCGCGCTCGCGGCGATCTGCAGCGCAGCGCAGAGGGACCCGGACCCGCCACGCCGCAATCGCGCCCGCGGACGGCGGCAAGCGCGTTGCCGCTCGCAATGGGTTTTGCGCCCTTGGGCGGAGGGCGCGAACGGCGAACGCAGGGCGAGGGGATCCGCGCGCCGCGCCCGCTGCGTTCCTTGCACGCCGGCAGACTAGGACTTGCGCGCGCGAGCGCGACGCGGTGTTCTGCGCAGCTGCTGACGCTGACACAGAGCCCCCGACGGCGCCACGTCAGCACCCGGAGCCGCGCGCGCACAACGGCCCGCGGATTCGCGAGCGGCGCTGCGCGCGTGGCACGGGGTTCGCGCGGCGGCGGTGCGTGCGTCGAGCGGCGCGACCTGTACGCGGCAGCGGCGAGAGTACCGAGGCGCGGGCCGAGTGCGTTGGGGAGAGGGAGAGGCGCAGGCGAGGGCCGTGTGGACGGCGCGCGCTCGTGCTCGGCTCGTGCTCGTTCTGAGGGCCACTCGGCCGCGGCGTCGCGTCCGAGCACGGGGCGACCGACGCACCCCGTATCCCGCGCCCCGGTGCGCATCCGAATCGCCAGTTTCCGAGTCGGCGCCGGCGCTCCGAGCCGGCGCTTATCTTCTGCGACAACAACGGCCGCGCGCGCTCAGCGCACCCCGACGCGGTGGACCGCGGGATCGGTGGCGGTGTGTGGAGGGCGGGAGTTGTCTGCGGGAGGGCGGCGCGGGTGACCCATTGGACGGCGGAGAGGCCACGCAGCGGAGAGGGGAGAGGGAGCGCTCGCAACGGGACGGGACGCGCGCCGTCCATTCGGCACGGCCGCGCACGCTTGGTCCCGTTACAAGCAAGCACGCACGAGCGCGCGCGCCGGCTTTGATACGGCGTCGTGATGTCGGGGCGGCCCGTTTCTGTATCGGCGCCGCCGGTCGCGCAGGTCGAGGCAGCCGCGTCTGGCGGCTAGGGACGGCGTAAGGTGGTCGGCGTGGGCACGCAGCGGCTGCGTCGGGCGGGAGCGGGCCAGGGAAGGCGGCGGCGACGAGTCTGGGCACAGACGCTGCAGAGGAAGGGCGGGCATGAGTAGCGGACGTAGCGGACGTAGTTACAAAGGGCGGCGCGGGGTACGTACCGGATGTGGCGCGTGAAAATCCGCCGCTTCGACACACGCTGCACGGTGGGCGCAGTCCGCAGCGGCTCCGCGCGTTATTCTCCCGCGCTCGGACTGCGACTGAACGCGCGGAGTCCCCTTGGACTGCGCCCGCGCTCGTCCCGAGGGCAGGCGTGCGTATTCCGCGAGCGGAAAATGGACGGCGCGCGCGCCGGACTCGGGCGCTAGTTTGCGGCGGGCAGATGGGCGCGGGCGCTATTTCGGAGGCAGCGTCGCCGGCGGGGGATTCGGATGTGTGCTCGACGCGAGCGCTTGTTTCGAGGCCGGCGGCGGGAGACGAGCAGCAGAAGCTGGGAAGGAGAGGTAGTCAGTACAAGTCAGTACATAGGTAGATAAGGTAGCTACTGAGCGTGAGCGCGAGTCGGCGGCGGGGCGCGTCCGCGGGGACGCCCCAGGGTCCGCATGTGTCCTGCTACCCGTCGGCGACGGCGGCGCAGATGTCGAGTCGGGCAGGGCCCGTGCGCGCGAGTTTCCAGAAACGGGTCGGGCACGGACGCTGCTGCTCGCAGGACACGACTTGCGCGTCCGCGGGTCGCAGGCGACAACAGCCGGCGCGGTCGTGTGTCGCGACACGCAGGGCTGTCGTGCCGTTCGAGCGGGTTACAGGCGGGACGGCGGCGACGCCCGCGGTGGTCTCGCGCAACGCAGGGGTGCGCGATAGCAACGGCCCCGCGCGACTTGGTTAGACGCACCGGTGCAATTGCACAGGCATCCCCTCGCCGGCAACGCGGTCGGAGTTGGGCTCGGCTCGTCGTGAGAGCCGCTCGCTGGGCGTCGGGGGCTGCGCGTGAAGGACAGCAGGGGTGAGGGTGAGGACACACCGCGACGCGTGACCTTGGGGCAGACACACGGCGCTCGAGCGCGGGCGGCGGCGTGCGTGTGAGGCCTGTGTTGCGGCTGAGTGCAAGCGGCGGCTGAGTGCAGCGTCGGAGGCGCAAAGGGAGAGTGTGGAGTTTGGGCGTGGCTGAGAACGAGCGCAAGTTGTGGCGGTGTCCATGACGACGATTTTGAGCGGCAGGTGAGAAGACCTGCCAGTGCCAGAGTACAGCGCCGTCGATCAGCGTCGATCGGTCTTCGAGAGACAGCAATCCATGGTAAAACCATCGACTTTGGAGCAACACAAGCTTGGAGTGCAATGGTACCTAGAAAACGCGATTAGATAACGATTGATCTCGGTTGGAAAAAACGCAGATCTCAACAAAACTTGACGCCATGCATATGCTTCACGCTGGGAGCCTCCATCGCGGAGATCGTTAGCGCCTTCCCGACTTGTGTGTACATATCTATGCTGTTCAAGTTGGCACTTTAATCAATAATATTTTTTCTGTTTGGATTTTGATTTACACACACACATCCGATTGATTTCACACACACACACACAGGTTATTTTCGACACACACTCGTCGAATTAGTTTCGACACACACACTCGTCGAATTAGTTTCGACACACACAGTGACACACTCGTCGATTTATTTTTAGAACACTCAGGCTCTTTTCGACCATGTATACACACAAGTCCGACATTATTTACAAATTTTCCTCTTCGCGCTTTTGACGGCCGCCCCTGCCGCCTCTCGGCGCCGTCGCGGGCGGGGGCCTCGGCGCTGCTGTCGGGGCCGTGGTCGCCGTCTATCGAGCGATGGGCACGTGCACGTGCTTGGCCTTGTTGTGCTGTGCCCAGAGCTCTCCTCTGCGGCCGCTTACGCGCCGCTCAAAATCCCGCATTACACGTCAAGCCCGCCTCCCGCGCGATCCTCTCCCTCCCGCCTGCCCCCTGCCGCCGTGATTGCTCTATGCCTACGCGATCCGCATCTCCGTCCCGCCCGCCCCCGTTCATGTTGTGCCTGCCCCAACGCACCCCGTCCAGCCGTGCGCACACATCCATCCTCTGCGTCTGGCGCTCATCGGACAACCCGCTGCTGCTGCACTCGGCGTTGAGTAGGATGTCTACGCCCGCTCTAGCTTCGTTACTGAGAGCTTACTCGTGCACAGCCCTACTGTCCACATGCCCTCGCGCGCCGCCACTGCCACTGTCGACATAGTCCCGCCCTCCGCCGCGCTTCCATCCCCAGCACCGGAATCTCCCCGCCGTCTCGCTGTGGGCCCCGACACAGTCCTACCGCTAGTCTCCGTACTTGCACATTCGCTCGCCCCCCCCGCCCCGCTCTGTCCACGCCGCCACCGCTGCCGCCGCCCCCAACTCGCGACGCCGCCGACGCGCACCCTTGTGCCGCGCGCGCAGAGCCGCCCGCGCATCCGCGGGTCGATGTGCGCGCGCGGCTCCAGGTCGTGGCGCGGCGGCGTCAGAGTTGCGCTTGCTTGATGCACTGCGCGAAACCATCGCCGCCGCTCGGCGCATGTCCACTGCAGCTCACACAACGACACCCCCGCCACGGCGAAGGGGGTGGGCGCTGGCGCAGCTAGTAGCGTAGCGCAGGTGCGGGCGGGAGCGGGGGTGTGGGGGCAGCATCACGCTAGACACGCGTGACAACGGCGCCTCGGACAGTAGGGTCCAGGGAGGAGAGCATCGAGCATATTGACGCCGTGTGTGCGAGGCCGGCAGCGAGTAGGGCCTCGAGCGAGAGCGTGCGCTTGAGGGGAAGAGGGACAGTTGCCGGGCGGGGCGGCGTGCGGTGGAAGGTCGAGGCCGCGGGGTCCGTGAGTAGTAAGTACCAGCCATGCCGCCCGTCAACCCACTGCAGCGAGCCGTTGGGCATGCTTGATCCCGAGCGCCGCGAGCGTGACGACGAACTGTGCGGCCTCTCGGTCGGTGGCGGCGCGGGCTGCGGGGGTAAAGGGGGGCGGCGTCCGCGTCTGCGCCGGCGGCGAGGAAGGTCGAGGGCAGGGCCAGGTAGTCAGGCCGAAGGCTGTGCAGGCAGGGCGCAGCGTGCCTTCTCGCCCATCACGCGCACGCGATAAGCACACGTGTCCCGACGACCAGGGCCCCGACAGCAGCGCCGAGGCCCCCCGCCGACGATGGCGCCGGGGGCGGTAGCGGCGGCCATCAAAAGCGCCGAAGAGGGACACTTGAATATAATGTCGAGAATAGAGTGTTCTAAAAATAAATCGACGAGTGTGTGTCGAAATTAATTCGACGAGTGTGTGTGTCGAAACTAATTCGACGAGTGTGTGTCGAAAATAACCTGTGTGTGTGTGTGAAATCAATCGGATGTGTGTGTGTAAATCAAAATCCAAACAGAAAAAATATTATTGATTAAAGTGCCAACTTGAACAGCATACATATCATTGACGCGCCTTCGTTCTGACTTATTCCCTCCAGGCGGTGGATTGTACGCGACCATACTGCGTTCAAGCTAATATCTTACGCTCCTTCAGATACACGGCGTCGGCGCAACTCACGCCCAGGAGATACCGGGCTATCGTAGAGTCAGGACGCCGCGTTCTAATCTGTTGGTGAAGGTCGGATGGGTCGTTGGCTGGCTCAACATCCTAGGGCAGATTGCGGGAGTCAGCTCGACCGAGTTCGGGCTGTCGGGCATGATTCTGGCCGCAGGTGCGTTGTATTCCACGACTCGTTCTTCGACTAATGCGTGAATCAGCCGTGGTCGGGAAGGATGGCGACTTCGTTGTGACCCAGGTGCGCTCGAATGCGTTTCAGCAACTTCTCTGCTTAAACTTCCTTTGTAGGGCAAGGTTGTAGGGCTCTTCGCTGGCCTACTGGTGGTGCACTGGTTGCTTGTGAGCGTTCATTCGTCTCGGTCCTATCCTGCTCTGACCCTGCAACAGAACTCCGTTGCGACGCGTCACCTTGCGCGGTTCACGCAGTACTTCGTCTTCATCAATCTTGGGGCGACTGCTCGTGCGTTTCCTCCCGACTTCGAGCGCGTCATATTGATTTCCGCCAGTCATCATCATCACCCTCCTGGCTACGACCCCGCGCTCCCAGATGCACCCTGCGTCGTACGTGTTCGGGTCCGCGGGGCTCGTCAACGGCACCGGCGGGTGGAACACCGGGTTGTCGTTCCTGTTTGGGCTGCTCAGTGTGCAATGGACGGTGCGTCGTATTCTCATCTATGTATTCAAGGCTCTGATGCGCGATCTCTAGATGACGGTGAGCTGGCTCCTCAACACATTCTTGATGGTGCTCAAGACGTCAGGACTACGATGCTACGGCACATATCTCGTATGTCACCTCTAAGCAACCTCCTTAATACTAACGCACCCCAGCGAGGAAGTCAAGCGAGCCGCCGACGCAGCGCCTGCCGCCATCTTCATTGCTGGTCCGTCCTATTCGCTCGCTGTAGCTCTGACACTCACCGGTGTCTAGTCATCGGGACGGGAGTGATCGGGTGGTTACTGAACATTGTCCTTGTGCTCTGCTCGGGCGACTTGTGTGTCTCGAAACCCTGGCCGATGGTAGCGAAACTGACAAAATAACAGGGCTGATCTTCCCGGGGCTTCCGGGTCTGCTATGTTACAGGTGCGAATCTTCGTTTGTATCAGAGCCGCGTTGACCGAGATGCTAGATCATGACCTTACGAATGGGAAAGACGGGAGCACTGGTGCTCTGGGTACGCCCTCTAACTGTACCACCGATGCGCGCTCATATCTGCTTCAGGTCTTTGTGTGCCTCACCGCATTCTTCGTCGTGCAGACGGCCCTGCAGGCCACTTCGAGAACCGTATTCGCGTTCAGCCGCGATCAGTATGTTCTCCTCAGCGTCTCAATACACCCTCTCTGAGACTCGTACAGTGGTCTTCCCGACGGCGGCTACTTCGGGTACAACTCGACCGTGACGCACACCCCGCTGCGGGCGATCTGGTTCTCCACGATCTTCAGCATCGTCCCGGGCCTGCTCGACCTCGCGTCCCCCGCCGCCGCGACCGCGATCTTCTCGCTCACGGCCATCGCGCTCGACCTGAGCTACATCATCCCCATCGCGCTGCGCCGCATCTACCAGAACCACCCCGACGTCATGTTCAAGCCGTGGGTCCTGTCCTTCTCCCCTGTCAATAAAGCGTGCTCATTTCTTGGCAGCGGCCCGTTCTACATGGGCAGCGGCGCGCTCGGGTGGGCGTGCAACCTCCTGTGCATCGCCTGGACGCTCCTCGTCTGCGTCATCTTCTCCATCCCCACGCTCCGGCCCGTCACCGCGCTCAACATGAACTACGCCGCGGTGATCACGGTCGGCGTCATGTTCCTCTCCCTGTGCGTCGCGTCTCTTCTCGTCCGCGCGCGCCTTTTTTCTAACGCAAAGCAGGGTGTGGTACTTCGCGAACGCGCACAAGCACTACAAGGGCCCGACGTCGAACATCGGCGAGCACGACGGCGGCGCTGCGTCCGGGGGGGTCGACGCCGCCGCTGTACGAAAAGGAGAAGCAGGAGGTGAAGGAGAAGGACATGGCTTAGACTACACAAAATAATACTGGGGCATAATCTCCCGTGCTTGCATCTCCAAATAAACCTGCATAATCTCCCCCGCTTTCATCTCCCACGATAAGTCTACCGCGACAAGTCGCTCCGCGACCTTTTTGCTCCCTTATATATGTTTTCGCGCCAAGCCTTTCAACAAACTCTCGAAAGTCTCACGGGCGCGACGCGTCTGGTCACGCCCCGCGGGGGATTTTTCGCAATTTACGCGTGCTACATGCCGGGAAATTGGCCTGTTTACAGAGATAAGTAATTACTGACTACCGGTCGCATTTGTGCCCAAACCGATTCTAAGCCCCTGGAAGTAAGACTAGTAACACGAAAAACTCACCGCGCAACAAAATTCGTTGGCGCCGCAGACAATCTTTCAGATAGGTCAGAATGGCAGGAAACACAGTGAGTCCGGAATTCAAAGCTTGTTTGCGATGAGAAGCGGCGCCGCAGGCAGTTTTTTTGAAAATTGGCGCGCTGGAAATGGGTCAGAATGGCTAGAGAAGGATAACCAAACACACACTTACGAGGCGCACACAGCGGAAGACCAAGTTTAGATGGCACCAATGGATTACGACGGGTCCGCGGGAGGGCCAAAAATCGAATTTTGATTGCAGTGAAGTGGAGGACATGAAGGGGTGGTGCAGGTGGACTCTACAAGACTGGGGGAAACATCAAAATGGCACAGGGGACGACGAGATGGAACAGGGACGCACTTTTACCCCGCGGCCATGTTTGCGGGGAGGCGAAAAATCGAATTTTTGTTGCACAACCTCGCAGTGTCGCCAGTGGGAACGGCCTGCGGTAGTATGGGACAGCCGCGCAGCGGAGAAAAAAAAAACAAGATTCAGAGTGCGAGATACCGCTCGCGTGCCACCGATACATCATGTCGGAGTCTGCCGAGGGTGGGCGGCAGAACGAAAGGAGAGCAGTGAGGGTGCTCCTGGGATGGTTTAGATGGTCGATAGATGCAAATGTAGTCACATACTTGCAATGCGGCGCCGCGCAGCGGAAGAAAATTTCTAATTTTGCACTCAGAATGGCATGGGCAGCTTCGAATATTGTTGCTCGCGGGAAGCCATATACTGTATTTTTTCGTTCAATTCGACCGTCACGCGTCACGCCCCCCCTGGTCGATGGCGAATTTTGGTCGTTTGTCACGCGTCACTCGCCCCTTGTTCGAGTTGAATTTCCGTCACGCTGGTCAATTTTTGCTCGAAATTGTGCTCGCGACGCGAAAATACGAAAAAAAAATCGGTCCGCTGGTCGAAATTTTCGATTTGTCACGCGGAATTTTGGCATTGGTCGGATGGTCGAATCTGTATTTCGTGTCACGCGTCACACCCTAGGTCGAATTGAACGAAAAAATACAGTCAAGTGTCGAGGATTTGGAGGGAGAAAATGGAAGAAATCCACAGGGAAGATGGAAGTAAGAGGAAACAGTCACTGTTGTCATTGTTTGGCCATTCAACAAATGTACGCGAGAGCCGTGATTCCGATTCGGAGCTATGTTCGGAGTCGGTTAAATTGACTGACAGTTGCAATGAACGTACGTGTCTGAGCTAGACACAGAATTGTCACACAAGTAAGGCGGGGACGCTGTGCCTCCAGAAGAATAAAAAAAGCACATATGAGCGCTCCATTGTGCATGGTTTGCGGGACGTCGATACGTCGTGGAACAACTTTTGGGGCCAGATCAGGCACCACGGGGATCTCCGGTGCATAACTTTTTGGGGCAGGTCCGGTAGTCTCAGGGTTACTTCCGGATATATTCAATTAGCGGTGCGGCCTGGTGCGGCAAACAGGATTGTGCATGCCTGCCGGCGGTCGAAATGCTCTGAAAAAAAAACAGAGTTAGTTGAGGACTTCACATCTAGTAGGATTTACTTGTAAATGTGACTCCCGGTACAAGAATGCAAAAAAAAAGTTATCACCCAAAGAGGGGCAGCGGCCTTGAAGCTCCGGGACAGCCTCCGGAGATATCACTCCTTGACACAGGGGTAAATTGTCCGGAGCGGATAGAAGTAGCATAGTCCCGCTCTAACAAGGAACCTAGCGGTGTCAGGCTGTTGTGGACACCGGCTAGCGTAGGGTCTGGTTATATTACACACCATGGACCCTGTAAGTACGGCGCTATAGTGTAATGGTTGTTGGCTTGTTCCGGCCGTTCGGCTTGTTGCTTCTCCGTTCAACAGTTTTGTCTGCACTTTTTTTGGCATTTTGAAGAAAAGTATTTTGACAATCTGACACTTCCTGGGGTCAGCTGGTATTAAAAGTAAAGTTAAACGCTTCGGCTCCCAAATTTTCGGCCCAATAAATGGACCGCTACATCGAAATTCGTCGCCCGGCGATCCCCGTATAGCCGCTACGCCTGCATCCCGAAAAGGCAATGCAAGTTTCGGGCCCCCGTTTGTCGAGTCCACAGCTCCAAAAAATTCTGAAAAATGCTTACGTAAGTCACGTGCGACCTCTAAGTGCTCCCCCCTTCAGCCGGAGGACTCAAAGTCCGTATAGAACCTGGAAACGGGGTTTAGAACCATAGGTTGAATGTTGCATCTAGCGACTCAGACGTTGACCAGGGCACCCCGATAAAATTGCGTAGCCGTGTCACAGTCTGTCACACTCTTCCTCCCCATCCCAAGAAGCTCTAACCACGCTGGGAACGAGGCTATTCGCAAAATGTGCCTTACAACCAGATCGGCTTTGCCAATGTTCCGGGTGGTCCAGGGTCGCGCCCCCATCACGGAAGCCTTGTAAAGTAGCCGAAAGATGCGATCAGCCACACTCTGACACTCTACCTCCGCCGGTGAGTGTCGTACACGCAATATTTTCATATTTCCGATGTTCTTCCCTTGCTTGCAGGAGTTGTCCCCCGCAAATCTGTGGATGCACGCCGTAGTCCGCATGTATAATATCAAATTTTGGAAACCATTGGATCAGTGTAGCGCAAGCAGAACAAGATTCTTCAATGTCCCAAAGCGGACATTGGTACGCGGATATCAAGCTCCGCCCCGCTCCGTTTCATCTCGGTCTAGACCGAATCCGCAGTATGATGTGTTCCCATGGTCTGACAGGCCATTTTATCTATATAAGCTGGCCCGCTTTCTCTCTCAATCCTCACTTTGTGCCGCCTCAGCCACTTTCACCCACTGAACGGCTCACCCCCCCCGGCATCACTGGCATCTTATCCCGAGGCAGCTTGGTGATGATTTGCCATGTTCCTGCCTCGGTCGCACCCCTCGACGCCCACTCGCCTTCGATTTTTTTACCTCACCGACGTTCGGCATTATCGGCATTGCATCGGACCCGCCGGTCCGCCGGTCCGAGCATTGAGTCTTGCACATCAACCACCATGTTGGCTTCGCGTGAGGGCCATCCAACGTAAGGTCTTGCTCCTTTATGTCTCCTGTTTAATACGTAATGCTTATCTGCCTCCCAGAGCTCTTCCTTGGCCTGTTTCGACGGTCAGATATGGCTCAGTATCGAGCAATGTATATGCTTACTCTAGTCGGGTTCAAAGTCGGTGCGCACATTGTTGCTTTTCGGTGGCCCTTTCTAATTTCTTCACAGATGAAAGATTCTTATTACATTGCTGCGCCGCCGCTCCTTGGTAAGTGCTACTTTGATTTCATTGATTCACTTCTCGCCCAAACTCAGGCTTGAGTTCATACTTGACTCAAGTCTGAGCATCTTCACTTTCATCTGTTAATTTGCACTCATACCTTCTTAACGTGCCTTCCTCAGTACTGACTTGCCTTACTACAGGCCAGATTTCACTCGGCGGCTCAACTGTGGCCAGCGCTTACTAGAGCTTGGTGCGCAGATTGGCATTTTTTTCTATGGCTCGCTCTTATCTCTTTCCAGACGAACGACTCGACCAGCTTCGAGGCTTTCTACTCATTCGTTGCGCTGGCACTCTTTGGTAAGTACGGACTTAGTTTCTTTCATTCACACACTTTGTGTACTTGGGCTCGAGTCCGAGCCGATACCTCAAGTACTCAAGTCTCAATATCTTCGCTTCTATGTGTTAATTCGCATTCATAATTACTGATGTCCTTTACTACAGCTGAATCTCGATTGTTAAACGGCTCAACGGCGGGCGGCGCATATGTATAGTTGGTCTTGTAACCGGTGCGCGGCTTGGTTTTACTTCTACAGCTCTCTTTAAGCTCTTTGCAGATGAACTACTGTGCTAGTTCAGAGGCATCGTAATGCCTCGTTGCGCTGCCGCTCTTGAGTAAGTACTAGTTTGGTTTGCCTTCTTGCCAGAACTCGGGCTTGAGTCCGAGTCAATACTTGACTCAAGTCCCAATTTCTTCGCTTCCAAGTGTTCATTTTACCTTGATAATCACTGACTTCCTTTACAGATACAGCCGCATAAATGGGTTCAACTCAGCGCGTTCATAGACCTCTTTCCTTCGATTCGTTCTGATTCCTGTCACAGTCGAAGTGGAACTTCAAACACCTTCTATTCCTCCGGCGACGGCGCAACTCCGAGTTTGGAGGCATTCTACTGCCTCGTTGCGTTCAGTAAGTATTTACTTACTTCTATTCCTTCTCCTTGGGCGCCGTGGCCTTGAGTCTGAGTTGAAGTCCGACTTTCCCCCAAAGTCGCCTTCAGCCTGAGTCAATACTCGACTCAAGTGCCCCATCTTCGCCTGCCTTATTAACCGTTCATAAATACTGATTTAAGTTCCCTGAATACACAGACCACTCGGCTTTGGCCCCGCCTTGAATCCCTCGGGATGCGTTCAACTTGCGCAACTGTTGCAGTACATCAGGTAACTTATTTAACTATTCTATCAGATTCCGGGCCGCTGACTTGTGATTTATTGCTATTGAGGATTCAACCTCATAGTCCGTCTAAGCTCCCTGACCGTCAGCTCACACTGACCCCTTTTTTTTGGTTAGATTTCAACTTGGTTCAAGGGCGAGACTACGCTCGTCTATACTGGCATCCAGGAATCCCGAAACCATAGCCGTTTGCTCAGAGGTAAGCCAAGTTCAGTTTATCGAGGTTAGATTAACCTTGAACTTGATCAGACTCGGACCTCGATGCGCGACTTCAACTCAAGCACTGTTCTTCAATCAGGATGACCTTCGTTCGACGGCGAGTCCCTTCAATCAAGTTCAACATTGGTCTAATGCCTGTCTAGTTTTTGATGCTTGACTTCAACTCAAGCATTGATTCTACAATACGCTTCCTTTGTCCAAGTATGTGTTCCTTCAAGCAAGTTGAACGAGCGGCTTTGTTCTGATCCCGAATCGAAGGTTTGAAGCTAACTAATTCGCACTCAAGTCACCAACTCATTCAGCGAGTTCAAACCACCGACTGGAGCGAGGTTGGGTTCAAAACCACTTTCGCTGCTATCCACTGACAAACCTATTAGATATTGAACAGTGCCGAGCGCTCTCCTGCGCTCCGAACCAACTTGACCTCGGACTCGATCCCGCGGGTAAGCTCTGCTTTCAATTCAAGTCACATATGCGTAAGTTCCTTTCAATTCGGTGTTGCGTGTGTGTCTAATGCATCTGAATTCAGAACTCCTTCAAACTCGACCATCGTCGATTCAATGAGACCCTCAACTTTGAGTCTGATCGACTCGGTGCTTGCCACGCTCAACTGGCAGTTCAATAGCATGGCTCGTAGTCCGCTATTCTCAAAGTTTCGCTCAGCTAACTTTTTCTAGGTCAAAGCGAGCCTCGGCGGTATAGACTCGGTGCACAACCCGGTGCGTCCGCATTCAATTTTTCACCCTTAAACTTGCTCATCTCAGTATAATCATAAGTAGAACGATGCTTCCGGAAAATAATACACGGATATCCCAATGGAAAGCGATACACGAGGTCCGCCTCCGCGCAAATGCCTCGTCTGTGCGCGGACTCCAGGTGCCGCGCCCGCCTCCGTTTGTATCTGCGCGCGCAACCTACTCCGCGCTTACGCCCGGCACCGATCCCGATCCGCCGCCCGCGCAGTTCCGCCCAGCGCGCCGCCAGAACGAGTCTCGCCTGCGCGCCCCGCCCACGCAGCCCCGCATCCGTCCCCCCGGGGTGCATTTTCGCGCTCTCAGCCCAATTGGTGCGTTATTCGACTCGAGAGCAACACCCGTATCGCTTCCTGACGACGGACTCTGCAGCTGTCGATGCGCCGCATCCGACGAGTCCTGCGCTCGCGCCCGCGAGGTGCAGCGCGCTCTGGGCGCTCGGCCTCCCCCCGCGCGAATCGTCCCGCTCGACTCGACGCAGGCCCCCCACCCAACTGACTCGACACGCCGCTGCGGCCCGAGACTTGTCGATTTGGAGAGGCGCATCGCCCCCCGACACGGCTCGACGCCGAACGCAGCGCCGCAGATCGCCGCGTGCCCACGCTCGGACTCACCGCACCCACTCGACGCCCCACCGCGGCCCGCGACCCGCCTTTTGAGGCGACGCATCGCCCCCCGATTCGACTCGACTAGCCGCCGAACGCCGAGCGCAGCGGGCCGCTCGACGCATCCCGCGCTCGCGGCGATCTCGCGCACGGACCCGGCGGAGACGCCACGCCGCGAATCGCGCCCATTTGAGACACGCGGACGCGCGGACGGCGGCGAGCGCGTTACTGCGCGCACCCGTGCATTCTCGCGGTCGCTCGACGCCGCCACGTCAGCCCCCGGAGCCGCGCGCGCACAACGGCCCGCGGATTCGCGAGCGGCGCTGCGTGCGTGGCACGGGGTTCGCGCGGCGGCGGTGCGTGTGTCGAGCGGCGCGCGCAAGCGAGGCTCGGGCGCTCGTGCTCGGCTCGTGCTCGTTCTGAGGGACGGCGTCGCGACTCAGCACGGGGCGACACACCCTACATCCTGCGCCCCGGTGTGCGTTCGATTTCCGAAAACGGCGCCGGCGCTTATCTTCTGCGACAACAACGGCCGCGCGCGCTCAGCGCACCCCGACGCGGTGGACCGCGGGATCGGTGGCGGTGTGTGGAGGGCGGGAGTTGTCTGCGGGAGGACGGCGAGGGCACGCAACAGAGAGGCAGCGGAGAAGGGAGAGGGAGGTCTCGCAACGGGACGGGACGCGCGCCGTCCATTCGGCACGGCCGCGCACGCTTGGTCCCGTTACAAGCAAGCACGCACGAGCGCGCGCGCCGGCTTTGATACGGCGTCGTGATGTCGGGGCGGCCCGTTTCTGTATCGGCGCCGCCGGTCGCGCAGGTCGAGGCAGCCGCGTCTGGCGGCTAGGGACGGCGTAAGGTGGTCGGCGTGGGCACGCAGCGGCTGCGTCGGGCGGGAGCGGGCCAGGGAAGGCGGCGGCGACGAGTCTGGGCACAGACGCTGCAGAGGAAGGGCGGGCATGAGTAGCGGACGTAGCGGACGTAGTTACAAAGGGCGGCGCGGGGTACGTACCGGATGTGGCGCGTGAAAATCCGCCGCTTCGACACACGCTGCACGGTGGGCGCAGTCCGCAGCGGCTCCGCGCGTTATTCTCCCGCGCTCGGACTGCGACTGAACGCGCGGAGTCCCCTTGGACTGCGCCCGCGCTCGTCCCGAGGGCAGGCGTGCGTATTCCGCGAGCGGAAAATGGACGGCGCGCGCGCCGGACTCGGGCGCTAGTTTGCGGCGGGCAGATGGGCGCGGGCGCTATTTCGGAGGCAGCGTCGCCGGCGGGGGATTCGGATGTGTGCTCGACGCGAGCGCTTGTTTCGAGGCCGGCGGCGGGAGACGAGCAGCAGAAGCTGGGAAGGAGAGGTAGTCAGTACAAGTCAGTACATAGGTAGATAAGGTAGCTACTGAGCGTGAGCGCGAGTCGGCGGCGGGGCGCGTCCGCGGGGACGCCCCAGGGTCCGCATGTGTCCTGCTACCCGTCGGCGACGGCGGCGCAGATGTCGAGTCGGGCAGGGCCCGTGCGCGCGAGTTTCCAGAAACGGGTCGGGCACGGACGCTGCTGCTCGCAGGACACGACTTGCGCGTCCGCGGGTCGCAGGCGACAACAGCCGGCGCGGTCGTGTGTCGCGACACGCAGGGCTGTCGTGCCGTTCGAGCGGGTTACAGGCGGGACGGCGGCGACGCCCGCGGTGGTCTCGCGCAACGCAGGGGTGCGCGATAGCAACGGCCCCGCGCGACTTGGTTAGACGCACCGGTGCAATTGCACAGGCATCCCCTCGCCGGCAACGCGGTCGGAGTTGGGCTCGGCTCGTCGTGAGAGCCGCTCGCTGGGCGTCGGGGGCTGCGCGTGAAGGACAGCAGGGGTGAGGGTGAGGACACACCGCGACGCGTGACCTTGGGGCAGACACACGGCGCTCGAGCGCGGGCGGCGGCGTGCGTGTGAGGCCTGTGTTGCGGCTGAGTGCAAGCGGCGGCTGAGTGCAGCGTCGGAGGCGCAAAGGGAGAGTGTGGAGTTTGGGCGTGGCTGAGAACGAGCGCAAGTTGTGGCGGTGTCCATGACGACGATTTTGAGCGGCAGGTGAGAAGACCTGCCAGTGCCAGAGTACAGCGCCGTCGATCAGCGTCGATCGGTCTTCGAGAGACAGCAATCCATGGTAAAACCATCGACTTTGGAGCAACACAAGCTTGGAGTGCAATGGTACCTAGAAAACGCGATTAGATAACGATTGATCTCGGTTGGAAAAAACGCAGATCTCAACAAAACTTGACGCCATGCATATGCTTCACGCTGGGAGCCTCCATCGCGGAGATCGTTAGCGCCTTCCCGACTTGTGTGTACATATCTATGCTGTTCAAGTTGGCACTTTAATCAATAATATTTTTTCTGTTTGGATTTTGATTTACACACACACATCCGATTGATTTCACACACACACACACAGGTTATTTTCGACACACACTCGTCGAATTAGTTTCGACACACACACTCGTCGAATTAGTTTCGACACACACAGTGACACACTCGTCGATTTATTTTTAGAACACTCAGGCTCTTTTCGACCATGTATACACACAAGTCCGACATTATTTACAAATTTTCCTCTTCGCGCTTTTGACGGCCGCCCCTGCCGCCTCTCGGCGCCGTCGCGGGCGGGGGCCTCGGCGCTGCTGTCGGGGCCGTGGTCGCCGTCTATCGAGCGATGGGCACGTGCACGTGCTTGGCCTTGTTGTGCTGTGCCCAGAGCTCTCCTCTGCGGCCGCTTACGCGCCGCTCAAAATCCCGCATTACACGTCAAGCCCGCCTCCCGCGCGATCCTCTCCCTCCCGCCTGCCCCCTGCCGCCGTGATTGCTCTATGCCTACGCGATCCGCATCTCCGTCCCGCCCGCCCCCGTTCATGTTGTGCCTGCCCCAACGCACCCCGTCCAGCCGTGCGCACACATCCATCCTCTGCGTCTGGCGCTCATCGGACAACCCGCTGCTGCTGCACTCGGCGTTGAGTAGGATGTCTACGCCCGCTCTAGCTTCGTTACTGAGAGCTTACTCGTGCACAGCCCTACTGTCCACATGCCCTCGCGCGCCGCCACTGCCACTGTCGACATAGTCCCGCCCTCCGCCGCGCTTCCATCCCCAGCACCGGAATCTCCCCGCCGTCTCGCTGTGGGCCCCGACACAGTCCTACCGCTAGTCTCCGTACTTGCACATTCGCTCGCCCCCCCGCCCCGCTCTGTCCACGCCGCCACCGCTGCCGCCGCCCCCAACTCGCGACGCCGCCGACGCGCACCCTTGTGCCGCGCGCGCAGAGCCGCCCGCGCATCCGCGGGTCGATGTGCGCGCGCGGCTCCAGGTCGTGGCGCGGCGGCGTCAGAGTTGCGCTTGCTTGATGCACTGCGCGAAACCATCGCCGCCGCTCGGCGCATGTCCACTGCAGCTCACACAACGACACCCCCGCCACGGCGAAGGGGGTGGGCGCTGGCGCAGCTAGTAGCGTAGCGCAGGTGCGGGCGGGAGCGGGGGTGTGGGGGCAGCATCACGCTAGACACGCGTGACAACGGCGCCTCGGACAGTAGGGTCCAGGGAGGAGAGCATCGAGCATATTGACGCCGTGTGTGCGAGGCCGGCAGCGAGTAGGGCCTCGAGCGAGAGCGTGCGCTTGAGGGGAAGAGGGACAGTTTGCCGGGCGGGGCGGCGTGCGGTGGAAGGTCGAGGCCGCGGGGTCCGTGAGTAGTAAGTACCAGCCATGCCGCCCGTCAACCCACTGCA
Organism: Mycena belliarum; assembly: GCA_029282135.1. NCBI lineage: Eukaryota > Fungi > Basidiomycota > Agaricomycetes > Agaricales > Mycenaceae > Mycena > Mycena belliarum. The sequence goes on from JARJCN010000057.1 coordinate 63,844, forward strand.
GCGAGCCGTTGGGCATGCTTGATCCCGAGCGCCGCGAGCGTGACGACGAACTGTGCGGCCTCTCGGTCGGTGGCGGCGCGGGCTGCGGGGGTAAAGGGGGGCGGCGTCCGCGTCTGCGCCGGCGGCGAGGAAGGTCGAGGGCAGGGCCAGGTAGTCAGGCCGAAGGCTGTGCAGGCAGGGCGCAGCGTGCCTTCTCGCCCATCACGCGCACGCGATAAGCACACGTGTCCCGACGACCAGGGCCCCGACAGCAGCGCCGAGGCCCCCCGCCGACGATGGCGCCGGGGGCGGTAGCGGCGGCCATCAAAAGCGCCGAAGAGGGACACTTGAATATAATGTCGAGAATAGAGTGTTCTAAAAATAAATCGACGAGTGTGTGTCGAAATTAATTCGACGAGTGTGTGTGTCGAAACTAATTCGACGAGTGTGTGTCGAAAATAACCTGTGTGTGTGTGTGAAATCAATCGGATGTGTGTGTGTAAATCAAAATCCAAACAGAAAAAATATTATTGATTAAAGTGCCAACTTGAACAGCATACATATCATTGACGCGCCTTCGTTCTGACTTATTCCCTCCAGGCGGTGGATTGTACGCGACCATACTGCGTTCAAGCTAATATCTTACGCTCCTTCAGATACACGGCGTCGGCGCAACTCACGCCCAGGAGATACCGGGCTATCGTAGAGTCAGGACGCCGCGTTCTAATCTGTTGGTGAAGGTCGGATGGGTCGTTGGCTGGCTCAACATCCTAGGGCAGATTGCGGGAGTCAGCTCGACCGAGTTCGGGCTGTCGGGCATGATTCTGGCCGCAGGTGCGTTGTATTCCACGACTCGTTCTTCGACTAATGCGTGAATCAGCCGTGGTCGGGAAGGATGGCGACTTCGTTGTGACCCAGGTGCGCTCGAATGCGTTTCAGCAACTTCTCTGCTTAAACTTCCTTTGTAGGGCAAGGTTGTAGGGCTCTTCGCTGGCCTACTGGTGGTGCACTGGTTGCTTGTGAGCGTTCATTCGTCTCGGTCCTATCCTGCTCTGACCCTGCAACAGAACTCCGTTGCGACGCGTCACCTTGCGCGGTTCACGCAGTACTTCGTCTTCATCAATCTTGGGGCGACTGCTCGTGCGTTTCCTCCCGACTTCGAGCGCGTCATATTGATTTCCGCCAGTCATCATCATCACCCTCCTGGCTACGACCCCGCGCTCCCAGATGCACCCTGCGTCGTACGTGTTCGGGTCCGCGGGGCTCGTCAACGGCACCGGCGGGTGGAACACCGGGTTGTCGTTCCTGTTTGGGCTGCTCAGTGTGCAATGGACGGTGCGTCGTATTCTCATCTATGTATTCAAGGCTCTGATGCGCGATCTCTAGATGACGGTGAGCTGGCTCCTCAACACATTCTTGATGGTGCTCAAGACGTCAGGACTACGATGCTACGGCACATATCTCGTATGTCACCTCTAAGCAACCTCCTTAATACTAACGCACCCCAGCGAGGAAGTCAAGCGAGCCGCCGACGCAGCGCCTGCCGCCATCTTCATTGCTGGTCCGTCCTATTCGCTCGCTGTAGCTCTGACACTCACCGGTGTCTAGTCATCGGGACGGGAGTGATCGGGTGGTTACTGAACATTGTCCTTGTGCTCTGCTCGGGCGACTTGTGTGTCTCGAAACCCTGGCCGATGGTAGCGAAACTGACAAAATAACAGGGCTGATCTTCCCGGGGCTTCCGGGTCTGCTATGTTACAGGTGCGAATCTTCGTTTGTATCAGAGCCGCGTTGACCGAGATGCTAGATCATGACCTTACGAATGGGAAAGACGGGAGCACTGGTGCTCTGGGTACGCCCTCTAACTGTACCACCGATGCGCGCTCATATCTGCTTCAGGTCTTTGTGTGCCTCACCGCATTCTTCGTCGTGCAGACGGCCCTGCAGGCCACTTCGAGAACCGTATTCGCGTTCAGCCGCGATCAGTATGTTCTCCTCAGCGTCTCAATACACCCTCTCTGAGACTCGTACAGTGGTCTTCCCGACGGCGGCTACTTCGGGTACAACTCGACCGTGACGCACACCCCGCTGCGGGCGATCTGGTTCTCCACGATCTTCAGCATCGTCCCGGGCCTGCTCGACCTCGCGTCCCCCGCCGCCGCGACCGCGATCTTCTCGCTCACGGCCATCGCGCTCGACCTGAGCTACATCATCCCCATCGCGCTGCGCCGCATCTACCAGAACCACCCCGACGTCATGTTCAAGCCGTGGGTCCTGTCCTTCTCCCCTGTCAATAAAGCGTGCTCATTTCTTGGCAGCGGCCCGTTCTACATGGGCAGCGGCGCGCTCGGGTGGGCGTGCAACCTCCTGTGCATCGCCTGGACGCTCCTCGTCTGCGTCATCTTCTCCATCCCCACGCTCCGGCCCGTCACCGCGCTCAACATGAACTACGCCGCGGTGATCACGGTCGGCGTCATGTTCCTCTCCCTGTGCGTCGCGTCTCTTCTCGTCCGCGCGCGCCTTTTTTCTAACGCAAAGCAGGGTGTGGTACTTCGCGAACGCGCACAAGCACTACAAGGGCCCGACGTCGAACATCGGCGAGCACGACGGCGGCGCTGCGTCCGGGGGGTCGACGCCGCCGCTGTACGAAAAGGAGAAGCAGGAGGTGAAGGAGAAGGACATGGCTTAGACTACACAAAATAATACTGGGGCATAATCTCCCGTGCTTGCATCTCCAAATAAACCTGCATAATCTCCCCCGCTTTCATCTCCCACGATAAGTCTACCGCGACAAGTCGCTCCGCGACCTTTTTGCTCCCTTATATATGTTTTCGCGCCAAGCCTTTCAACAAACTCTCGAAAGTCTCACGGGCGCGACGCGTCTGGTCACGCCCCGCGGGGGATTTTTCGCAATTTACGCGTGCTACATGCCGGGAAATTGGCCTGTTTACAGAGATAAGTAATTACTGACTACCGGTCGCATTTGTGCCCAAACCGATTCTAAGCCCCTGGAAGTAAGACTAGTAACACGAAAAACTCACCGCGCAACAAAATTCGTTGGCGCCGCAGACAATCTTTCAGATAGGTCAGAATGGCAGGAAACACAGTGAGTCCGGAATTCAAAGCTTGTTTGCGATGAGAAGCGGCGCCGCAGGCAGTTTTTTTGAAAATTGGCGCGCTGGAAATGGGTCAGAATGGCTAGAGAAGGATAACCAAACACACACTTACGAGGCGCACACAGCGGAAGACCAAGTTTAGATGGCACCAATGGATTACGACGGGTCCGCGGGAGGGCCAAAAATCGAATTTTGATTGCAGTGAAGTGGAGGACATGAAGGGGTGGTGCAGGTGGACTCTACAAGACTGGGGAAACATCAAAATGGCACAGGGGACGACGAGATGGAACAGGGACGCACTTTTACCCCGCGGCCATGTTTGCGGGGAGGCGAAAAATCGAATTTTTGTTGCACAACCTCGCAGTGTCGCCAGTGGGAACGGCCTGCGGTAGTATGGGACAGCCGCGCAGCGGAGAAAAAAAAAAACAAGATTCAGAGTGCGAGATACCGCTCGCGTGCCACCGATACATCATGTCGGAGTCTGCCGAGGGTGGGCGGCAGAAACGAAAGGAGAGCAGTGAGGGTGCTCCTGGGATGGTTTAGATGGTCGATAGATGCAAATGTAGTCACATACTTGCAATGCGGCGCCGCGCAGCGGAAGAAAAATTTCTAATTTTGCACTCAGAATGGCATGGGCAGCTTCGAATATTGTTGCTCGCGGGAAGCCATATACTGTATTTTTTCGTTCAATTCGACCGTCACGCGTCACGCCCCCCCTGGTCGATGGCGAATTTTGGTCGTTTGTCACGCGTCACTCGCCCCTTGTTCGAGTTGAATTTCCGTCACGCTGGTCAATTTTTGCTCGAAATTGTGCTCGCGACGCGAAAATACGAAAAAAAATCGGTCCGCTGGTCGAAATTTTCGATTTGTCACGCGGAATTTTGGCATTGGTCGGATGGTCGAATCTGTATTTCGTGTCACGCGTCACACCCTAGGTCGAATTGAACGAAAAAATACAGTCAAGTGTCGAGGATTTGGAGGGAGAAAATGGAAGAAATCCACAGGGAAGATGGAAGTAAGAGGAAACAGTCACTGTTGTCATTGTTTGGCCATTCAACAAATGTACGCGAGAGCCGTGATTCCGATTCGGAGCTATGTTCGGAGTCGGTTTAAATTGACTGACAGTTGCAATGAACGTACGTGTCTGAGCTAGACACAGAATTGTCACACAAGTAAGGCGGGGACGCTGTGCCTCCAGAAGAATAAAAAAAGCACATATGAGCGCTCCATTGTGCATGGTTTGCGGGACGTCGATACGTCGTGGAACAAACTTTTGGGGCCAGATCAGGCACCACGGGGATCTCCGGTGCATAACTTTTTGGGGCAGGTCCGGTAGTCTCAGGGTTACTTCCGGATATATTCAATTAGCGGTGCGGCCTGGTGCGGCAAACAGGATTGTGCATGCCTGCCGGCGGTCGAAATGCTCTGAAAAAAAAACAGAGTTAGTTGAGGACTTCACATCTAGTAGGATTTACTTGTAAATGTGACTCCCGGTACAAGAATGCAAAAAAAAAGTTATCACCCAAAGAGGGGCAGCGGCCTTGAAGCTCCGGGACAGCCTCCGGAGATATCACTCCTTGACACAGGGGTAAATTGTCCGGAGCGGATAGAAGTAGCATAGTCCCGCTCTAACAAGGAACCTAGCGGTGTCAGGCTGTTGTGACACCGGCTAGCGTAGGGTCTGGTTATATTACACACCATGGACCCTGTAAGTACGGCGCTATAGTGTAATGGTTGTTGGCTTGTTCCGGCCGTTCGGCTTGTTGCTTTCTCCGTTCAACAGTTTTGTCTGCACTTTTTTTGGCATTTTGAAGAAAAGTATTTTGACAATCTGACACTTCCTGGGGTCAGCTGGTATTAAAAGTAAAGTTAAACGCTTCGGCTCCCAAATTTTCGGCCCAATAAATGGACCGCTACATCGAAATTCGTCGCCCGGCGATCCCCGTATAGCCGCTACGCCTGCATCCCGAAAAGGCAATGCAAGTTTCGGGCCCCCGTTTGTCGAGTCCACAGCTCCAAAAAAATTCTGAAAAATGCTTACGTAAGTCACGTGCGACCTCTAAGTGCTCCCCCCTTCAGCCGGAGGACTCAAAGTCCGTATAGAACCTGGAAACGGGGTTTAGAACCATAGGTTGAATGTTGCATCTAGCGACTCAGACGTTGACCAGGGCACCCCGATAAAATTGCGTAGCCGTGTCACAGTCTGTCACACTCTTCCTCCCCATCCCAAGAAGCTCTAACCACGCTGGGAACGAGGCTATTCGCAAAATGTGCCTTACAACCAGATCGGCTTTGCCAATGTTCCGGGTGGTCCAGGGTCGCGCCCCCATCACGGAAGCCTTGTAAAGTAGCCGAAAGATGCGATCAGCCACACTCTGACACTCTACCTCCGCCGGTGAGTGTCGTACACGCAATATTTTCATATTTCCGATGTTCTTCCCTTGCTTGCAGGAGTTGTCCCCCGCAAATCTGTGGATGCACGCCGTAGTCCGCATGTATAATATCAAATTTTGGAAACCATTGGATCAGTGTAGCGCAAGCAGAACAAGATTCTTCAATGTCCCAAAGCGGACATTGGTACGCGGATATCAAGCTCCGCCCCGCTCCGTTTCATCTCGGTCTAGACCGAATCCGCAGTATGATGTGTTCCCATGGTCTGACAGGCCATTTTATCTATATAAGCTGGCCCGCTTTCTCTCTCAATCCTCACTTTGTGCCGCCTCAGCCACTTTCACCCACTGAACGGCTCACCCCCCCCCGGCATCACTGGCATCTTATCCCGAGGCAGCTTGGTGATGATTTGCCATGTTCCTGCCTCGGTCGCACCCCTCGACGCCCACTCGCCTTCGATTTTTTTACCTCACCGACGTTCGGCATTATCGGCATTGCATCGGACCCGCCGGTCCGCCGGTCCGAGCATTGAGTCTTGCACATCAACCACCATGTTGGCTTCGCGTGAGGGCCATCCAACGTAAGGTCTTGCTCCTTTATGTCTCCTGTTTAATACGTAATGCTTATCTGCCTCCCAGAGCTCTTCCTTGGCCTGTTTCGACGGTCAGATATGGCTCAGTATCGAGCAATGTATATGCTTACTCTAGTCGGGTTCAAAAGTCGGTGCGCACATTGTTGCTTTTCGTGGCCCTTTCTAATTTCTTCACAGATGAAAGATTCTTATTACATTGCTGCGCCGCCGCTCCTTGGTAAGTGCTACTTTGATTTCATTGATTCACTTCTCGCCCAAACTCAGGCTTGAGTTCATACTTGACTCAAGTCTGAGCATCTTCACTTTCATCTGTTAATTTGCACTCATACCTTCTTAACGTGCCTTCCTCAGTACTGACTTGCCTTACTACAGGCCAGATTTCACTCGGCGGCTCAACTGTGGCCAGCGCTTACTAGAGCTTGGTGCGCAGATTGGCATTTTTTTCTATGGCTCGCTCTTATCTCTTTCCAGACGAACGACTCGACCAGCTTCGAGGCTTTCTACTCATTCGTTGCGCTGGCACTCTTTGGTAAGTACGGACTTAGTTTCTTTCATTCACACACTTTGTGTACTTGGGCTCGAGTCCGAGCCGATACCCTCAAGTACTCAAGTCTCAATATCTTCGCTTCTATGTGTTAATTCGCATTCATAATTACTGATGTCCTTTACTACAGCTGAATCTCGATTGTTAAACGGCTCAACGGCGGGCGGCGCATATGTATAGTTGGTCTTGTAACCGGGTGCGCGGCTTGGTTTTACTTCTACAGCTCTCTTTAAGCTCTTTGCAGATGAACTACTGTGCTAGTTCAGAGGCATCGTAATGCCTCGTTGCGCTGCCGCTCTTGAGTAAGTACTAGTTTGGTTTGCCTTCTTGCCAGAACTCGGGCTTGAGTCCGAGTCAATACTTGACTCAAGTCCCAATTTCTTCGCTTCCAAGTGTTCATTTTACCTTGATAATCACTGACTTCCTTTACAGATACAGCCGCATAAATGGGTTCAACTCAGCGCGTTCATAGACCTCTTTCCTTCGATTCGTTCTGATTCCTGTCACAGTCGAAGTGGAACTTCAAACACCTTCTATTCCTCCGGCGACGGCGCAACTCCGAGTTTGGAGGCATTCTACTGCCTCGTTGCGTCAGTAAGTATTTACTTACTTCTATTCCTTCTCCTTGGGCGCCGTGGCCTTGAGTCTGAGTTGAAGTCCGACTTTCCCCCAAAGTCGCCTTCAGCCTGAGTCAATACTCGACTCAAGCTGCCCCATCTTCGCCTCGCCTGCCTTATTAACCCGTTCATAAAATACTGATTTAAGTTCCCTGAATACACAGACCACTCGGCTTTGGCCCCGCCTTGAATCCCTCGGGATGCGTTCAACTTGCGCAACTGTTGCAGTACATCAGGTAACTTATTTAACTATTCTATCAGATTCCGGGCCGCTGACTTGTGATTTATTGCTATTGAGGATTCAACCTCATAGTCCCGTCTAAGCTCCCTGACCGTCAGCTCACACTGACCCCCTTTTTTTTGTTTGGTTAGATTTCAACTTGGTTCAAGGGCGAGACTACGCTCGTCTATACTGGCATCCAGGAATCCGAAACCATAGCCGTTTGCTCAGAGGTAAGCCAAGTTCAGTTTATCGAGGTTAGATTAACCTTGAACTTGATCAGACTCGGACCTCGATGCGCGACTTCAACTCAAGCACTGTTCTTCAATCAGGATGACCTTCGTTCGACGGCGAGTCCCTTCAATCAAGTTCAACATTGGTCTAATGCCTGTCTAGTTTTTGATGCTTGACTTCAACTCAAGCATTGATTCTACAATACGCTTCCTTTGTCCAAGTATGTGTTCCTTCAAGCAAGTTGAACGAGCGGCTTTGTTCTGATCCCGAAATCGAAGGTTTGAAGCTAACTAATTCGCACTCAAGTCACCAACTCATTCAGCGAGTTCAAACCACCGACTGGAGCGAGGTTGGGTTCAAAACCACTTTCGCTGCTATCCACTGACAAACCTATTAGATATTGAACAGTGCCGAGCGCTCTCCTGCGCTCCGAACCAACTTGACCTCGGACTCGATCCCGGCGGGTAAGCTCTGCTTTCAATTCAAGTCACATATGCGTAAGTTCCTTTCAATTCGGTGTTTGCGTGTGTGTCTAAATGCATCTGAATTCAGAACTCCTTCAAACTCGACCATCGTCGATTCAATGAGACCCTCAACTTTGAGTCTGATCGACTCGGTGCTTGCCACGCTCAACTGGCAGTTCAATAGCATGGCTCGTAGTCCGCTATTCTCAAAGTTTCGCTCAGCTAACTTTTTCTAGGTCAAAGCGAGCCTCGGCGGTATAGACTCGGTGCACAACCCGGTGCGTCCGCATTCAATTTTTCACCCTTAAACTTGCTCATCTCAGTATAATCATAAGTAGAACGATGCTTCCGGAAAATAATACACGGATATCCCAATGGAAAGCGATACACGAGGTCCGCCTCCGCGCAAATGCCTCGTCTGTGCGCGGACTCCAGGTGCCGCGCCCGCCTCCGTTTGTATCTGCGCGCGCGCAACCTACTCCGCGCTTACGCCCGGCACCGATCCCGATCCGCCGCCCGCGCAGTTCCGCCCAGCGCGCCGCCAGAACGAGTCTCGCCTGCGCGCCCCGCCCACGCAGCCCCGCATCCGTCCCCCCGGGGTGCATTTTCGCGCTCTCAGCCCAATTGGTGCGTTATTCGACTCGAGAGCAACACCCGTATCGCTTCCTGACGACGGACTCTGCAGCTGTCGATGCGCCGCATCCGACGAGTCCTGCGCTCGCGCCCGCGAGGTGCAGCGCGCTCTGGGCGCTCGGCCTCCCCCCGCGCGAATCGTCCCGCTCGACTCGACGCAGGCCCCCCACCCAACTGACTCGACACGCCGCCGCTGCGGCCCGAGACTTGTCGATTTGGAGAGGCGCATCGCCCCCCGACACGGCTCGACGCCGAACGCAGCGCCGCAGATCGCCGCGTGCCCACGCTCGGACTCACCGCACCCACTCGACGCCCCACCGCGGCCCGCGACCCGCCTTTTGAGGCGACGCATCGCCCCCCGATTCGACTCGACTAGCCGCCGAACGCCGAGCGCAGCGGGCCGCTCGACGCATCCCGCGCTCGCGGCTCGCGCACGGACCCGGCGGAGACGCCACGCCGCGAATCGCGCCCATTTGAGACACGCGGACGCGCGGACGGCGGCGAGCGCGTTACTGCGCGCACCCGTGCATTCTCGCGGTCGCTCGACGCCGCCACGTCAGCCCCCGGAGCCGCGCGCGCACAACGGCCCGCGGATTCGCGAGCGGCGCTGCGTGCGTGGCACGGGGTTCGCGCGGCGGCGGTGCGTGTGTCGAGCGGCGCGCGCAAGCGAGGCTCGGGCGCTCGTGCTCGGCTCGTGCTCGTTCTGAGGGACGGCGTCGCGACTCAGCACGGGGCGACACACCCTACATCCTGCGCCCCGGTGTGCGTTCGATTTCCGAAAACGGCGCCGGCGCTTATCTTCTGCGACAACAACGGCCGCGCGCGCTCAGCGCACCCCGACGCGGTGGACCGCGGGATCGGTGGCGGTGTGTGGAGGGCGGGAGTTGTCTGCGGGAGGACGGCGAGGGCACGCAACAGAGAGGCAGCGGAGAAGGGAGAGGGAGGTCTCGCAACGGGACGGGACGCGCGCCGTCCATTCGGCACGGCCGCGCACGCTTGGTCCCGTTACAAGCAAGCACGCACGAGCGCGCGCGCCGGCTTTGATACGGCGTCGTGATGTCGGGGCGGCCCGTTTCTGTATCGGCGCCGCCGGTCGCGCAGGTCGAGGCAGCCGCGTCTGGCGGCTAGGGACGGCGTAAGGTGGTCGGCGTGGGCACGCAGCGGCTGCGTCGGGCGGAGCGGGCCAGGGAAGGCGGCGGCGACGAGTCTGGGCACAGACGCTGCAGAGGAAGGGCGGGCATGAGTAGCGGACGTAGCGGACGTAGTTACAAAGGGCGGCGCGGGGTACGTACCGGATGTGGCGCGTGAAAATCCGCCGCTTCGACACACGCTGCACGGTGGGCGCAGTCCGCAGCGGCTCCGCGCGTTATTCTCCCGCGCTCGGACTGCGACTGAACGCGCGGAGTCCCCTTGGACTGCGCCCGCGCTCGTCCCGAGGGCAGGCGTGCGTATTCCGCGAGCGGAAAATGGACGGCGCGCGCGCCGGACTCGGGCGCTAGTTTGCGGCGGGCAGATGGGCGCGGGCGCTATTTCGGAGGCAGCGTCGCCGGCGGGGGATTCGGATGTGTGCTCGACGCGAGCGCTTGTTTCGAGGCCGGCGCGGAGACGAGCAGCAGAAGCTGGGAAGGAGAGGTAGTCAGTACAAGTCAGTACATAGGTAGATAAGGTAGCTACTGAGCGTGAGCGCGAGTCGGCGGCGGGGCGCGTCCGCGGGGACGCCCCAGGGTCCGCATGTGTCCTGCTACCCGTCGGCGACGGCGGCGCAGATGTCGAGTCGGGCAGGGCCCGTGCGCGCGAGTTTCCAGAAACGGGTCGGGCACGGACGCTGCTGCTCGCAGGACACGACTTGCGCGTCCGCGGGTCGCAGGCGACAACAGCCGGCGCGGTCGTGTGTCGCGACACGCAGGGCTGTCGTGCCGTTCGAGCGGGTTACAGGCGGGACGGCGGCGACGCCCGCGGTGGTCTCGCGCAACGCAGGGGTGCGCGATAGCAACGGCCCCGCGCGACTTGGTTAGACGCACCGGTGCAATTGCACAGGCATCCCCTCGCCGGCAACGCGGTCGGAGTTGGGCTCGGCTCGTCGTGAGAGCCGCTCGCTGGGCGTCGGGGGCTGCGCGTGAAGGACAGCAGGGGTGAGGGTGAGGACACACCGCGACGCGTGACCTTGGGGCAGACACACGGCGCTCGAGCGCGGGCGGCGGCGTGCGTGTGAGGCCTGTGTTGCGGCTGAGTGCAAGCGGCGGCTGAGTGCAGCGTCGGAGGCGCAAAGGGAGAGTGTGGAGTTTGGGCGTGGCTGAGAACGAGCGCAAGTTGTGGCGGTGTCCATGACGACGATTTTGAGCGGCAGGTGAGAAGACCTGCCAGTGCCAGAGTACAGCGCCGTCGATCAGCGTCGATCGGTCTTCGAGAGACAGCAATCCATGGTAAAACCATCGACTTTGGAGCAACACAAGCTTGGAGTGCAATGGTACCTAGAAAACGCGATTAGATAACGATTGATCTCGGTTGGAAAAAACGCAGATCTCAACAAAACTTGACGCCATGCATATGCTTCACGCTGGGAGCCTCCATCGCGGAGATCGTTAGCGCCTTCCCGACTTGTGTGTACATATCTATGCTGTTCAAGTTGGCACTTTAATCAATAATATTTTTTCTGTTTGGATTTTGATTTACACACACACATCCGATTGATTTCACACACACACACACAGGTTATTTTCGACACACACTCGTCGAATTAGTTTCGACACACACACTCGTCGAATTAGTTTCGACACACACAGTGACACACTCGTCGATTTATTTTTAGAACACTCAGGCTCTTTTCGACCATGTATACACACAAGTCCGACATTATTTACAAATTTTCCTCTTCGCGCTTTTGACGGCCGCCCCTGCCGCCTCTCGGCGCCGTCGCGGGCGGGGGCCTCGGCGCTGCTGTCGGGGCCGTGGTCGCCGTCTATCGAGCGATGGGCACGTGCACGTGCTTGGCCTTGTTGTGCTGTGCCCAGAGCTCTCCTCTGCGGCCGCTTACGCGCCGCTCAAAATCCCGCATTACACGTCAAGCCCGCCTCCCGCGCGATCCTCTCCCTCCCGCCTGCCCCCTGCCGCCGTGATTGCTCTATGCCTACGCGATCCGCATCTCCGTCCCGCCCGCCCCCGTTCATGTTGTGCCTGCCCCAACGCACCCCGTCCAGCCGTGCGCACACATCCATCCTCTGCGTCTGGCGCTCATCGGACAACCCGCTGCTGCTGCACTCGGCGTTGAGTAGGATGTCTACGCCCGCTCTAGCTTCGTTACTGAGAGCTTACTCGTGCACAGCCCTACTGTCCACATGCCCTCGCGCGCCGCCACTGCCACTGTCGACATAGTCCCGCCCTCCGCCGCGCTTCCATCCCCAGCACCGGAATCTCCCCGCCGTCTCGCTGTGGGCCCCGACACAGTCCTACCGCTAGTCTCCGTACTTGCACATTCGCTCGCCCCCCCCGCCCCGCTCTGTCCACGCCGCCACCGCTGCCCGCCCCCAACTCGCGACGCCGCCGACGCGCACCCTTGTGCCGCGCGCGCAGAGCCGCCCGCGCATCCGCGGGTCGATGTGCGCGCGCGGCTCCAGGTCGTGGCGCGGCGGCGTCAGAGTTGCGCTTGCTTGATGCACTGCGCGAAACCATCGCCGCCGCTCGGCGCATGTCCACTGCAGCTCACACAACGACACCCCCGCCACGGCGAAGGGGGTGGGCGCTGGCGCAGCTAGTAGCGTAGCGCAGGTGCGGGCGGGAGCGGGGGTGTGGGGGCATCACGCTAGACACGCGTGACAACGGCGCCTCGGACAGTAGGGTCCAGGGAGGAGAGCATCGAGCATATTGACGCCGTGTGTGCGAGGCCGGCAGCGAGTAGGGCCTCGAGCGAGAGCGTGCGCTTGAGGGGAAGAGGGACAGTTGCCGGGCGGGGCGGCGTGCGGTGGAAGGTCGAGGCCGCGGGGTCCGTGAGTAGTAAGTACCAGCCATGCCGCCCGTCAACCCACTGCAGCGAGCCGTTGGGCATGCTTGATCCCGAGCGCCGCGAGCGTGACGACGAACTGTGCGGCCTCTCGGTCGGTGGCGGCGCGGGCTGCGGGGGTAAAGGGGGGCGGCGTCCGCGTCTGCGCCGGCGGCGAGGAAGGTCGAGGGCAGGGCCAGGTAGTCAGGCCGAAGGCTGTGCAGGCAGGGCGCAGCGTGCCTTCTCGCCCATCACGCGCACGCGATAAGCACACGTGTCCCGACGACCAGGGCCCCGACAGCAGCGCCGAGGCCCCCCGCCGACGATGGCGCCGGGGGCGGTAGCGGCGGCCATCAAAAGCGCCGAAGAGGGACACTTGAATATAATGTCGAGAATAGAGTGTTCTAAAAATAAATCGACGAGTGTGTGTCGAAATTAATTCGACGAGTGTGTGTGTCGAAACTAATTCGACGAGTGTGTGTCGAAAATAACCTGTGTGTGTGTGAAATCAATCGGATGTGTGTGTAAATCAAAATCCAAACAGAAAAAATATTATGATTAAAGTGCCAACTTGAACAGCATACATATCATTGACGCGCCTTCGTTCTGACTTATTCCCTCCAGGCGGTGGATTGTACGCGACCATACTGCGTTCAAGCTAATATCTTACGCTCCTTCAGATACACGGCGTCGGCGCAACTCACGCCCAGGAGATACCGGGCTATCGTAGAGTCAGGACGCCGCGTTCTAATCTGTTGGTGAAGGTCGGATGGGTCGTTGGCTGGCTCAACATCCTAGGGCAGATTGCGGGAGTCAGCTCGACCGAGTTCGGGCTGTCCGGGCATGATTCTGGCCGCAGGTGCGTTGTATTCCACGACTCGTTCTTCGACTAATGCGTGAATCAGCCGTGGTCGGGAAGGATGGCGACTTCGTTGTGACCCAGGTGCGCTCGAATGCGTTTCAGCAACTTCTCTGCTTAAACTTCCTTTGTAGGGCAAGGTTGTAGGGCTCTTCGCTGGCCTACTGGTGGTGCACTGGTTGCTTGTGAGCGTTCATTCGTCTCGGTCCTATCCTGCTCTGACCCTGCAACAGAACTCCGTTGCGACGCGTCACCTTGCGCGGTTCACGCAGTACTTCGTCCTTCATCAATCTTGGGCGACTGCTCGTGCGTTTTCCTCCCGACTTCGAGCGCGTCATATTGATTTCCGCCAGTCATCATCATCACCCTCCTGGCTACGACCCCGCGCTCCCAGATGCACCCTGCGTCGTACGTGTTCGGGTCCGCGGGGCTCGTCAACGGCACCGGCGGGTGGAACACCGGGTTGTCGTTCCTGTTTGGGCTGCTCAGTGTGCAATGGACGGTGCGTCGTATTCTCATCTATGTATTCAAGGCTCTGATGCGCGATCTCTAGATGACGGTGAGCTGGCTCCTCAACACATTCTTGATGGTGCTCAAGACGTCAGGACTACGATGCTACGGCACATATCTCGTATGTCACCTCTAAGCAACCTCCTTAATACTAACGCACCCCAGCGAGGAAGTCAAGCGAGCCGCCGACGCAGCGCCTGCCGCCATCTTCATTGCTGGTCCGTCCTATTCGCTCGCTGTAGCTCTGACACTCACCGGTGTCTAGTCATCGGGACGGGAGTGATCGGGTGGTTACTGAACATTGTCCTTGTGCTCTGCTCGGGCGACTTGTGTGGTCTCGAAACCCTGGCCGATGGTAAGCGAAACTGACAAAATAACAGGGCTGATCTTCCCGGGGCTTCCGGGTCTGCTATGTTACAGGTGCGAATCTTCGTTTGTATCAGAGCCGCGTTGACCGAGATGCTAGATCATGACCTTACGAATGGGAAAGACGGGAGCACTGGTGCTCTGGGTACGCCCTCTAACTGTACCACCGATGCGCGCTCATATCTGCTTCAGGTCTTTGTGTGCCTCACCGCATTCTTCGTCGTGCAGACGGCCCTGCAGGCCACTTCGAGAAACCGTATTCGCGTTCAGCCGCGATCAGTATGTTCTCCTCAGCGTCTCAATACACCCTCTCTGAGACTCGTACAGTGGTCTTCCCGACGGCGGCTACTTCGGGTACAACTCGACCGTGACGCACACCCCGCTGCGGGCGATCTGGTTCTCCACGATCTTCAGCATCGTCCCGGGCCTGCTCGACCTCGCGTCCCCCGCCGCCGCGACCGCGATCTTCTCGCTCACGGCCATCGCGCTCGACCTGAGCTACATCATCCCCATCGCGCTGCGCCGCATCTACCAGAACCACCCCGACGTCATGTTTCAAGCCGTGGGTCCTGTCCTTCTCCCCTGTCAATAAAGCGTGCTCATTTCTTGGCAGCGGCCCGTTCTACATGGGCAGCGGCGCGCTCGGGTGGGCGTGCAACCTCCTGTGCATCGCCTGGACGCTCCTCGTCTGCGTCATCTTCTCCATCCCCACGCTCCGGCCCGTCACCGCGCTCAACATGAACTACGCCGCGGTGATCACGGTCGGCGTCATGTTCCTCTCCCTGTGCGTCGCGTCTCTTCTCGTCCGCGCGCGCCTTTTTTCTAACGCAAAGCAGGGTGTGGTACTTCGCGAACGCGCACAAGCACTACAAGGGCCCGACGTCGAACATCGGCGAGCACGACGGCGGCGCTGCGTCCGGGGGGTCGACGCCGCCGCTGTACGAAAAGGAGAAGCAGGAGGTGAAGGAGAAGGACATGGCTTAGACTACACAAAATAATACTGGGGCATAATCTCCCGTGCTTGCATCTCCAAATAAACCTGCATAATCTCCCCCGCTTTCATCTCCCACGATAAGTCTACCGCGACAAGTCGCTCCGCGACCTTTTTGCTCCCTTATATATGTTTTCGCGCCAAGCCTTTCAACAAACTCTCGAAAGTCTCACGGGCGCGACGCGTCTGGTCACGCCCCGCGGGGGATTTTTCGCAATTTACGCGTGCTACATGCCGGGAAATTGGCCTGTTTACAGAGATAAGTAATTACTGACTACCGGTCGCATTTGTGCCCAAACCGATTCTAAGCCCCTGGAAGTAAGACTAGTAACACGAAAAACTCACCGCGCAACAAAATTCGTTGGCGCCGCAGACAATCTTTCAGATAGGTCAGAATGGCAGGAAACACAGTGAGTCCGGAATTCAAAGCTTGTTGCGATGAGAAGCGGCGCCGCAGGCAGTTTTTTGAAAATTGGCGCGCTGGAAATGGGTCAGAATGGCTAGAGAAGGATAACCAAACACACACTTACGAGGCGCACACAGCGGAAGACCAAGTTTAGATGGCACCAATGGATTACGACGGGTCCGCGGGAGGGCCAAAAATCGAATTTTGATTGCAGTGAAGTGGAGGACATGAAGGGGTGGTGCAGGTGGACTCTACAAGACTGGGGGAAACATCAAAATGGCACAGGGACGACGAGATGGAACAGGGACGCACTTTTACCCCGCGGCCATGTTTGCGGGGAGGCGAAAAATCGAATTTTTGTTGCACAACCTCGCAGTGTCGCCAGTGGGAACGGCCTGCGGTAGTATGGGACAGCCGCGCAGCGGAGAAAAAAAAAACAAGATTCAGAGTGCGAGATACCGCTCGCGTGCCACCGATACATCATGTCGGAGTCTGCCGAGGGTGGGCGGCAGAACGAAAGGAGAGCAGTGAGGGTGCTCCTGGGATGGTTTAGATGGTCGATAGATGCAAATGTAGTCACATACTTGCAATGCGGCGCCGCGCAGCGGAAGAAAATTTCTAATTTTGCACTCAGAATGGCATGGGCAGCTTCGAATATTGTTGCTCGCGGGAAGCCATATACTGTATTTTTTCGTTCAATTCGACCGTCACGCGTCACGCCCCCCCTGGTCGATGGCGAATTTTGGTCGTTTGTCACGCGTCACTCGCCCCTTGTTCGAGTTGAATTTCCGTCACGCTGGTCAATTTTTTGCTCGAAATTGTGCTCGCGACGCGAAAATACGAAAAAAAATCGGTCCGCTGGTCGAAATTTTCGATTTGTCACGCGGAATTTTGGCATTGGTCGGATGGTCGAATCTGTATTTCGTGTCACGCGTCCACACCCTAGGTCGAATTGAACGAAAAAATACAGTCAAGTGTCGAGGATTTGGAGGGAGAAAATGGAAGAAATCCACAGGGAAGATGGAAGTAAGAGGAAACAGTCACTGTTGTCATTGTTTGGCCATTCAACAAATGTACGCGAGAGCCGTGATTCCGATTCGGAGCTATGTTCGGAGTCGGTTAAATTGACTGACAGTTGCAATGAACGTACGTGTCTGAGCTAGACACAGAATTGTCACACAAGTAAGGCGGGGACGCTGTGCCTCCAGAAGAATAAAAAAAGCACATATGAGCGCTCCATTGTGCATGGTTTGCGGGACGTCGATACGTCGTGGAACAACTTTTGGGGCCAGATCAGGCACCACGGGGATCTCCGGTGCATAACTTTTTGGGGCAGGTCCGGTAGTCTCAGGGTTACTTCCGGATATATTCAATTAGCGGTGCGGCCTGGTGCGGCAAACAGGATTGTGCATGCCTGCCGGCGGTCGAAATGCTCTGAAAAAAAAACAGAGTTAGTTGAGGACTTCACATCTAGTAGGATTTACTTGTAAATGTGACTCCCGGTACAAGAATGCAAAAAAAAAGTTATCACCCAAAGAGGGGCAGCGGCCTTGAAGCTCCGGGACAGCCTCCGGAGATATCACTCCTTGACACAGGGGTAAATTGTCCGGAGCGGATAGAAGTAGCATAGTCCCGCTCTAACAAGGAACCTAGCGGTGTCAGGCTGTTGTGACACCGGCTAGCGTAGGGTCTGGTTATATTACACACCATGGACCCTGTAAGTACGGCGCTATAGTGTAATGGTTGTTGGCTTGTTCCGGCCGTTCGGCTTGTTGCTTCTCCGTTCAACAGTTTTGTCTGCACTTTTTTTGGCATTTTGAAGAAAAGTATTTTGACAATCTGACACTTCCTGGGGTCAGCTGGTATTAAAAGTAAAGTTAAACGCTTCGGCTCCCAAATTTTCGGCCCAATAAATGGACCGCTACATCGAAATTCGTCGCCCGGCGATCCCCGTATAGCCGCTACGCCTGCATCCCGAAAAGGCAATGCAAGTTTCGGGCCCCCGTTTGTCGAGTCCACAGCTCCAAAAAATTCTGAAAAATGCTTACGTAAGTCACGTGCGACCTCTAAGTGCTCCCCCCTTCAGCCGGAGGACTCAAAGTCCGTATAGAACCTGGAAACGGGGTTTAGAACCATAGGTTGAATGTTGCATCTAGCGACTCAGACGTTGACCAGGGCACCCCGATAAAATTGCGTAGCCGTGTCACAGTCTGTCACACTCTTCCTCCCCATCCCAAGAAGCTCTAACCACGCTGGGAACGAGGCTATTCGCAAAATGTGCCTTACAACCAGATCGGCTTTGCCAATGTTCCGGGTGGTCCAGGGTCGCGCCCCCATCACGGAAGCCTTGTAAAGTAGCCGAAAGATGCGATCAGCCACACTCTGACACTCTACCTCCGCCGGTGAGTGTCGTACACGCAATATTTTCATATTTCCGATGTTCTTCCCTTGCTTGCAGGAGTTGTCCCCCGCAAATCTGTGGATGCACGCCGTAGTCCGCATGTATAATATCAAATTTTGGAAACCATTGGATCAGTGTAGCGCAAGCAGAACAAGATTCTTCAATGTCCCAAAGCGGACATTGGTACGCGGATATCAAGCTCCGCCCCGCTCCGTTTCATCTCGGTCTAGACCGAATCCGCAGTATGATGTGTTCCCATGGTCTGACAGGCCATTTTATCTATATAAGCTGGCCCGCTTTCTCTCTCAATCCTCACTTTGTGCCGCCTCAGCCACTTTCACCCACTGAACGGCTCACCCCCCCCGGCATCACTGGCATCTTATCCCGAGGCAGCTTGGTGATGATTTGCCATGTTCCTGCCTCGGTCGCACCCCTCGACGCCCACTCGCCTTCGATTTTTTTACCTCACCGACGTTCGGCATTATCGGCATTGCATCGGACCCGCCGGTCCGCCGGTCCGAGCATTGAGTCTTGCACATCAACCACCATGTTGGCTTCGCGTGAGGGCCATCCAACGTAAGGTCTTGCTCCTTTATGTCTCCTGTTTAATACGTAATGCTTATCTGCCTCCCAGAGCTCTTCCTTGGCCTGTTTCGACGGTCAGATATGGCTCAGTATCGAGCAATGTATATGCTTACTCTAGTCGGGTTCAAAGTCGGTGCGCACATTGTTGCTTTTCGGTGGCCCTTTCTAATTTCTTCACAGATGAAAGATTCTTATTACATTGCTGCGCCGCCGCTCCTTGGTAAGTGCTACTTTGATTTCATTGATTCACTTCTCGCCCAAACTCAGGCTTGAGTTCATACTTGACTCAAGTCTGAGCATCTTCACTTTCATCTGTTAATTTGCACTCATACCTTCTTAACGTGCCTTCCTCAGTACTGACTTGCCTTACTACAGGCCAGATTTCACTCGGCGGCTCAACTGTGGCCAGCGCTTACTAGAGCTTGGTGCGCAGATTGGCATTTTTTTTCTATGGCTCGCTCTTATCTCTTTCCAGACGAACGACTCGACCAGCTTCGAGGCTTTCTACTCATTCGTTGCGCTGGCACTCTTTGGTAAGTACGGACTTAGTTTCTTTCATTCACACACTTTGTGTACTTGGGCTCGAGTCCGAGCCGATACCTCAAGTACTCAAGTCTCAATATCTTCGCTTCTATGTGTTAATTCGCATTCATAATTACTGATGTCCTTTACTACAGCTGAATCTCGATTGTTAAACGGCTCAACGGCGGGCGGCGCATATGTATAGTTGGTCTTGTAACCGGTGCGCGGCTTGGTTTTACTTCTACAGCTCTCTTTAAGCTCTTTGCAGATGAACTACTGTGCTAGTTCAGAGGCATCGTAATGCCTCGTTGCGCTGCCGCTCTTGAGTAAGTACTAGTTTGGTTTGCCTTCTTGCCAGAACTCGGGCTTGAGTCCGAGTCAATACTTGACTCAAGTCCCAATTTCTTCGCTTCCAAGTGTTCATTTTACCTTGATAATCACTGACTTCCTTTACAGATACAGCCGCATAAATGGGTTCAACTCAGCGCGTTCATAGACCTCTTTCCTTCGATTCGTTCTGATTCCTGTCACAGTCGAAGTGGAACTTCAAACACCTTCTATTCCTCCGGCGACGGCGCAACTCCGAGTTTGGAGGCATTCTACTGCCTCGTTGCGTTCAGTAAGTATTTACTTACTTCTATTCCTTCTCCTTGGGCGCCGTGGCCTTGAGTCTGAGTTGAAGTCCGACTTTCCCCCAAAGTCGCCTTCAGCCTGAGTCAATACTCGACTCAAGTGCCCCATCTTCGCCTGCCTTATTAACCGTTCATAAATACTGATTTAAGTTCCCTGAATACACAGACCACTCGGCTTTGGCCCCGCCTTGAATCCCTCGGGATGCGTTCAACTTGCGCAACTGTTGCAGTACATCAGGTAACTTATTTAACTATTCTATCAGATTCCGGGCCGCTGACTTGTGATTTATTGCTATTGAGGATTCAACCTCATAGTCCGTCTAAGCTCCCTGACCGTCAGCTCACACTGACCCCTTTTTTTTGGTTAGATTTCAACTTGGTTCAAGGGCGAGACTACGCTCGTCTATACTGGCATCCAGGAATCCCGAAACCATAGCCGTTTGCTCAGAGGTAAGCCAAGTTCAGTTTATCGAGGTTAGATTAACCTTGAACTTGATCAGACTCGGACCTCGATGCGCGACTTCAACTCAAGCACTGTTCTTCAATCAGGATGACCTTCGTTCGACGGCGAGTCCCTTCAATCAAGTTCAACATTGGTCTAATGCCTGTCTAGTTTTTGATGCTTGACTTCAACTCAAGCATTGATTCTACAATACGCTTCCTTTGTCCAAGTATGTGTTCCTTCAAGCAAGTTGAACGAGCGGCTTTGTTCTGATCCCGAATCGAAGGTTTGAAGCTAACTAATTCGCACTCAAGTCACCAACTCATTCAGCGAGTTCAAACCACCGACTGGAGCGAGGTTGGGTTCAAAACCACTTTCGCTGCTATCCACTGACAAACCTATTAGATATTGAACAGTGCCGAGCGCTCTCCTGCGCTCCGAACCAACTTGACCTCGGACTCGATCCCGCGGGTAAGCTCTGCTTTCAATTCAAGTCACATATGCGTAAGTTCCTTTCAATTCGGTGTTGCGTGTGTGTCTAATGCATCTGAATTCAGAACTCCTTCAAACTCGACCATCGTCGATTCAATGAGACCCTCAACTTTGAGTCTGATCGACTCGGTGCTTGCCACGCTCAACTGGCAGTTCAATAGCATGGCTCGTAGTCCGCTATTCTCAAAGTTTCGCTCAGCTAACTTTTTCTAGGTCAAAGCGAGCCTCGGCGGTATAGACTCGGTGCACAACCCGGTGCGTCCGCATTCAATTTTTCACCCTTAAACTTGCTCATCTCAGTATAATCATAAGTAGAACGATGCTTCCGGAAAATAATACACGGATATCCCAATGGAAAGCGATACACGAGGTCCGCCTCCGCGCAAATGCCTCGTCTGTGCGCGGACTCCAGGTGCCGCGCCCGCCTCCGTTTGTATCTGCGCGCGCAACCTACTCCGCGCTTACGCCCGGCACCGATCCCGATCCGCCGCCCGCGCAGTTCCGCCCAGCGCGCCGCCAGAACGAGTCTCGCCTGCGCGCCCCGCCCACGCAGCCCCGCATCCGTCCCCCCGGGGTGCATTTTCGCGCTCTCAGCCCAATTGGTGCGTTATTCGACTCGAGAGCAACACCCGTATCGCTTCCTGACGACGGACTCTGCAGCTGTCGATGCGCCGCATCCGACGAGTCCTGCGCTCGCGCCCGCGAGGTGCAGCGCGCTCTGGGCGCTCGGCCTCCCCCCGCGCGAATCGTCCCGCTCGACTCGACGCAGGCCCCCCACCCAACTGACTCGACACGCCGCTGCGGCCCGAGACTTGTCGATTTGGAGAGGCGCATCGCCCCCCGACACGGCTCGACGCCGAACGCAGCGCCGCAGATCGCCGCGTGCCCACGCTCGGACTCACCGCACCCACTCGACGCCCCACCGCGGCCCGCGACCCGCCTTTTGAGGCGACGCATCGCCCCCCGATTCGACTCGACTAGCCGCCGAACGCCGAGCGCAGCGGGCCGCTCGACGCATCCCGCGCTCGCGGCGATCTCGCGCACGGACCCGGCGGAGACGCCACGCCGCGAATCGCGCCCATTTGAGACACGCGGACGCGCGGACGGCGGCGAGCGCGTTACTGCGCGCACCCGTGCATTCTCGCGGTCGCTCGACGCCGCCACGTCAGCCCCCGGAGCCGCGCGCGCACAACGGCCCGCGGATTCGCGAGCGGCGCTGCGTGCGTGGCACGGGGTTCGCGCGGCGGCGGTGCGTGTGTCGAGCGGCGCGCGCAAGCGAGGCTCGGGCGCTCGTGCTCGGCTCGTGCTCGTTCTGAGGGACGGCGTCGCGACTCAGCACGGGGCGACACACCCTACATCCTGCGCCCCGGTGTGCGTTCGATTTCCGAAAACGGCGCCGGCGCTTATCTTCTGCGACAACAACGGCCGCGCGCGCTCAGCGCACCCCGACGCGGTGGACCGCGGGATCGGTGGCGGTGTGTGGAGGGCGGGAGTTGTCTGCGGGAGGACGGCGAGGGCACGCAACAGAGAGGCAGCGGAGAAGGGAGAGGGAGGTCTCGCAACGGGACGGGACGCGCGCCGTCCATTCGGCACGGCCGCGCACGCTTGGTCCCGTTACAAGCAAGCACGCACGAGCGCGCGCGCCGGCTTTGATACGGCGTCGTGATGTCGGGGCGGCCCGTTTCTGTATCGGCGCCGCCGGTCGCGCAGGTCGAGGCAGCCGCGTCTGGCGGCTAGGGACGGCGTAAGGTGGTCGGCGTGGGCACGCAGCGGCTGCGTCGGGCGGGAGCGGGCCAGGGAAGGCGGCGGCGACGAGTCTGGGCACAGACGCTGCAGAGGAAGGGCGGGCATGAGTAGCGGACGTAGCGGACGTAGTTACAAAGGGCGGCGCGGGGTACGTACCGGATGTGGCGCGTGAAAATCCGCCGCTTCGACACACGCTGCACGGTGGGCGCAGTCCGCAGCGGCTCCGCGCGTTATTCTCCCGCGCTCGGACTGCGACTGAACGCGCGGAGTCCCCTTGGACTGCGCCCGCGCTCGTCCCGAGGGCAGGCGTGCGTATTCCGCGAGCGGAAAATGGACGGCGCGCGCGCCGGACTCGGGCGCTAGTTTGCGGCGGGCAGATGGGCGCGGGCGCTATTTCGGAGGCAGCGTCGCCGGCGGGGGATTCGGATGTGTGCTCGACGCGAGCGCTTGTTTCGAGGCCGGCGGCGGGAGACGAGCAGCAGAAGCTGGGAAGGAGAGGTAGTCAGTACAAGTCAGTACATAGGTAGATAAGGTAGCTACTGAGCGTGAGCGCGAGTCGGCGGCGGGGCGCGTCCGCGGGGACGCCCCAGGGTCCGCATGTGTCCTGCTACCCGTCGGCGACGGCGGCGCAGATGTCGAGTCGGGCAGGGCCCGTGCGCGCGAGTTTCCAGAAACGGGTCGGGCACGGACGCTGCTGCTCGCAGGACACGACTTGCGCGTCCGCGGGTCGCAGGCGACAACAGCCGGCGCGGTCGTGTGTCGCGACACGCAGGGCTGTCGTGCCGTTCGAGCGGGTTACAGGCGGGACGGCGGCGACGCCCGCGGTGGTCTCGCGCAACGCAGGGGTGCGCGATAGCAACGGCCCCGCGCGACTTGGTTAGACGCACCGGTGCAATTGCACAGGCATCCCCTCGCCGGCAACGCGGTCGGAGTTGGGCTCGGCTCGTCGTGAGAGCCGCTCGCTGGGCGTCGGGGGCTGCGCGTGAAGGACAGCAGGGGTGAGGGTGAGGACACACCGCGACGCGTGACCTTGGGGCAGACACACGGCGCTCGAGCGCGGGCGGCGGCGTGCGTGTGAGGCCTGTGTTGCGGCTGAGTGCAAGCGGCGGCTGAGTGCAGCGTCGGAGGCGCAAAGGGAGAGTGTGGAGTTTGGGCGTGGCTGAGAACGAGCGCAAGTTGTGGCGGTGTCCATGACGACGATTTTGAGCGGCAGGTGAGAAGACCTGCCAGTGCCAGAGTACAGCGCCGTCGATCAGCGTCGATCGGTCTTCGAGAGACAGCAATCCATGGTAAAACCATCGACTTTGGAGCAACACAAGCTTGGAGTGCAATGGTACCTAGAAAACGCGATTAGATAACGATTGATCTCGGTTGGAAAAAACGCAGATCTCAACAAAACTTGACGCCATGCATATGCTTCACGCTGGGAGCCTCCATCGCGGAGATCGTTAGCGCCTTCCCGACTTGTGTGTACATATCATTGACGCGCCTTCGTTCTGACTTATTCCCTCCAGGCGGTGGATTGTACGCGACCATACTGCGTTCAAGCTAATATCTTACGCTCCTTCAGATACACGGCGTCGGCGCAACTCACGCCCAGGAGATACCGGGCTATCGTAGAGTCAGGACGCCGCGTTCTAATCTGTTGGTGAAGGTCGGATGGGTCGTTGGCTGGCTCAACATCCTAGGGCAGATTGCGGGAGTCAGCTCGACCGAGTTCGGGCTGTCGGGCATGATTCTGGCCGCAGGTGCGTTGTATTCCACGACTCGTTCTTCGACTAATGCGTGAATCAGCCGTGGTCGGGAAGGATGGCGACTTCGTTGTGACCCAGGTGCGCTCGAATGCGTTTCAGCAACTTCTCTGCTTAAACTTCCTTTGTAGGGCAAGGTTGTAGGGCTCTTCGCTGGCCTACTGGTGGTGCACTGGTTGCTTGTGAGCGTTCATTCGTCTCGGTCCTATCCTGCTCTGACCCTGCAACAGAACTCCGTTGCGACGCGTCACCTTGCGCGGTTCACGCAGTACTTCGTCTTCATCAATCTTGGGGCGACTGCTCGTGCGTTTCCTCCCGACTTCGAGCGCGTCATATTGATTTCCGCCAGTCATCATCATCACCCTCCTGGCTACGACCCCGCGCTCCCAGATGCACCCTGCGTCGTACGTGTTCGGGTCCGCGGGGCTCGTCAACGGCACCGGCGGGTGGAACACCGGGTTGTCGTTCCTGTTTGGGCTGCTCAGTGTGCAATGGACGGTGCGTCGTATTCTCATCTATGTATTCAAGGCTCTGATGCGCGATCTCTAGATGACGGTGAGCTGGCTCCTCAACACATTCTTGATGGTGCTCAAGACGTCAGGACTACGATGCTACGGCACATATCTCGTATGTCACCTCTAAGCAACCTCCTTAATACTAACGCACCCCAGCGAGGAAGTCAAGCGAGCCGCCGACGCAGCGCCTGCCGCCATCTTCATTGCTGGTCCGTCCTATTCGCTCGCTGTAGCTCTGACACTCACCGGTGTCTAGTCATCGGGACGGGAGTGATCGGGTGGTTACTGAACATTGTCCTTGTGCTCTGCTCGGGCGACTTGTGTGTCTCGAAACCCTGGCCGATGGTAGCGAAACTGACAAAATAACAGGGCTGATCTTCCCGGGGCTTCCGGGTCTGCTATGTTACAGGTGCGAATCTTCGTTTGTATCAGAGCCGCGTTGACCGAGATGCTAGATCATGACCTTACGAATGGGAAAGACGGGAGCACTGGTGCTCTGGGTACGCCCTCTAACTGTACCACCGATGCGCGCTCATATCTGCTTCAGGTCTTTGTGTGCCTCACCGCATTCTTCGTCGTGCAGACGGCCCTGCAGGCCACTTCGAGAACCGTATTCGCGTTCAGCCGCGATCAGTATGTTCTCCTCAGCGTCTCAATACACCCTCTCTGAGACTCGTACAGTGGTCTTCCCGACGGCGGCTACTTCGGGTACAACTCGACCGTGACGCACACCCCGCTGCGGGCGATCTGGTTCTCCACGATCTTCAGCATCGTCCCGGGCCTGCTCGACCTCGCGTCCCCCGCCGCCGCGACCGCGATCTTCTCGCTCACGGCCATCGCGCTCGACCTGAGCTACATCATCCCCATCGCGCTGCGCCGCATCTACCAGAACCACCCCGACGTCATGTTCAAGCCGTGGGTCCTGTCCTTCTCCCCTGTCAATAAAGCGTGCTCATTTCTTGGCAGCGGCCCGTTCTACATGGGCAGCGGCGCGCTCGGGTGGGCGTGCAACCTCCTGTGCATCGCCTGGACGCTCCTCGTCTGCGTCATCTTCTCCATCCCCACGCTCCGGCCCGTCACCGCGCTCAACATGAACTACGCCGCGGTGATCACGGTCGGCGTCATGTTCCTCTCCCTGTGCGTCGCGTCTCTTCTCGTCCGCGCGCGCCTTTTTTCTAACGCAAAGCAGGGTGTGGTACTTCGCGAACGCGCACAAGCACTACAAGGGCCCGACGTCGAACATCGGCGAGCACGACGGCGGCGCTGCGTCCGGGGGGTCGACGCCGCCGCTGTACGAAAAGGAGAAGCAGGAGGTGAAGGAGAAGGACATGGCCTAGCCGGGATGCATATGCGCATCCATCGTAGACTACATAAAATAATACTGGGAACGCCGGCGCGCGTCCGGGCTCTACGACATATCTATGACATTTCATGTCCGTAATATGCTAACTACTCACCTATTGTGCGGATTATATTTAACACCTGCAGGGGAGAAGTCCTACGTCTCTTGAGCTTCAGTCTATGTCCGCGGTCCATATTCAATGTTTCCAAGTGGTATCTAGGAAATGTCAATCAGGTGGCAGTGCGTGTAGCACAACTTTGCTCTCACGGTCAACACACACACTTCAAAATGTGCCCCAAATCTGCCCGCAATCTGCCCGCAATTGCGCAATCTACATAGAATGCGAACGGACTCGAATTGCTACGCTCAACTTGGACGTTCAAGAGATATCTGGCCTCCGTGGAGTTTCCCTCAGATGATCTTGAGCTCTCCCAGGACTTTGGGAGAGGAACAACTTATCACAGCAATCGCAGAACCACTGAACTTGAGCGCCCCTCAAATGGCAGGAAAGTCTCGCGCTGGTCGCACGTGCTGGTGTCGCAGACGCGCCACGGTCGACGGTCGATAAAAACCGCCGCGTTTCGGGCCTCACCTTATGATTATCTCCATAAACTGTGTGCTTCCTTCATGCTAGGTATAGATAACAGCTTTCACGTCCCCCGCGCCGTACCCCGATCATGCAGCACCAACAAAGCGAATGGAAACTCGGAATCGATGTCGGAGGGACATTGTAAGATCGTCAGCACTCTGAAGGCTCACATACTGACGGTCTGCAGCACCGACCTGACGCTCTACTCAGCAAGGACAGGCGAACAGTACCGTGCCAAGGTCCACTCGACTCCCGCCGACCCATCTGTTGGTGTCCTGAACGGAGTGGCCAAAATCAGGTCCGCTCAACAACATGGACTCGAGGAGGTCAAACTGATCCAGGGCTTGTGTGCAGAGAGCTTGCCCCCAACGGACCGAATTTGCAGTTTGAGGTCGTGAACCACGGGACGACTGTTGCGACCAATGCCATCCTCGAAGGCAAAGGCGCGCGAGTCGCTTTACTTGTGTCGGAAGGATATCGAGACACGCTGCAAGTGCGGCGAAGCCAGGTGCCAGGTGGTCTCGCCGGGTGGATTGTGTGGCCCAAACCTACCCCTCTCGTTAGCCTTGAGCTGGTGCGGCGGCTTATCTATATGACCAATCATCAAAAGTTCTAATGGGTTTCCTAGACTGCTGAAGTGCCGGGGCGAATTGCAACAGACGGCTTGGTAGTACGGCCTTTTGACGAAGCGGCTTTGGAGAAGGCTCTCGAGCCCCTCAAAGCCCTCGCCCCCGAGTCGATCTGTGTCTCCCTGATCAACTCCTTCGCCAACGCAGAGCACGAGCTCGCCACACTCCCCGTCATCAAACGCGTGTTTCCAGGGCTCCCGGTCACTCTATCCTCCTCCCTCGTACCGGAAATTTATGAATTCGAGCGCACAGTCACGACGGCGGCCAATGCGTATGTGAGGCCACAACTCGAATCGTATCTGCACAATCTCCAGGCGCAGCTAGGGCCCGAGACGCCGCTGCGCGTGCTGCGCAGTGATGGAGGGCTTGCGAGCGTCGAGAGTGCTAAAGAGTTGTGCGCCAATCTTCTATACTCGGGTCCTGCGGGTGGCGTGACGGGGGCAGTGGCACAAGTAGCCAAGCGGACGAAGTACAAGAGCTTCCTAACGGTGGATATCGGCGGTGAGCTATCTTGTCCGTGCCTCCTGCGTACCGCCTCTGAAATGCGGCCAGGGACGAGCTCCGATGTCTGCTTGATTGAGAACGGTGTTCCCCAGATCAGGCGCGACACAACTATCGGAGACTTGACGGGTACGCATCTTGACTCCCTGATGCGCAGGAGCTCCTTACGACTCTCGAACAGTGCGCTGCCCATCCATTGATGTCCGCACAGTCGGCGCGGGCGGCGGCTCGATTGCCCACGTCCCCGAGCTCTCGGGGGCCCTGCGTGTAGGCCCGGAATCTGCAGGCGCTGTCCCTGGCCCTGCCTGCTACGCCCACGGAGGCACGCAGGCGACCGTCTCCGACGCGAACGCCGTGCTGGGTTACCTTCCCCTTGCCCTCCTCGGCGGCAGCTTCCAACTCGACCTACAGGCGGCCAAGGCTGCGATTCAACCCGTCGCCGACGCGCTTGGTTTGAATATATATCAAGCGGCCGAAGGAATCGTGAAGGTGTCGGTGGAGAGGATCAACGGCGCGTTGCGATCTATATCTGTTGAAAAAGGTGTGTTACGTAGACTTGGTATCTAGTAAGTACGGTCGTACAAACTGACATTGCCACCTAGGCTTCGACCCAAGGGACTTCAGTCTCGTCGCCTTCGGCGGTGCTGGTGGACTGTCCGCATGCTTCCTCGCTGATCTACTGGGTTCCTACCCCGCCATCGTTCCCCCATCTCCAGGAGTGTGCGTGACTCTCCCTTCGTCTCTCATTGTCCCTTATCTCTGCGCTAGGTTATGCGCCCTTGGTGCCGCCACCACCGGACTTCGTTCCCAGTCAGCCCGTACGTTCGTGCGTCCGCTGAAAGATGAGCATCTCCAAGAAGTCGCGGACATGTGCGAATCCCTACTCCTCGAGGCCAAGAACGCCTTGCTGGCTCAAGGCGTCAGTGCTGAAGAATCCGTCAAGCTCGAATGTGAGGCCGACCTGAGGTACAAAGGGCAGGCAACCAGCTTGCCGGTCAACGTGGGGAGTGGGAAGAACTTGCTGGCGAACGGCTTCAAGCTCGCGGCAGAACAGTGCGTCGAGCCCCGTTCATCCTGGCTCGAGCAGACTTGACTCTCGGTAGATTTGCTGCGGCGCACAAGACCATGTTCACTTTCAATTTGGACCTGGACGTGGAGATCGCTATGCTCCGCGCCGTCGCAAGCGAAATCGTGGAAGACATTCCCAGCGTCGCGTTCGAGTCCGGCACCGCCACGCCAGACGACAGCGCACAGGCGGCTACAACACGACTGGTACTTATGTGCACAAACTACTGACAGCAGCTACTAAAAGTCGTATAACAGTATTTCGAGGGCAAACACTTTGAGAACGTACAGATATGGGACCGCGCTCTGTTGAAGGCGGGCAACAAGCTCCACGGTCCGTGTATCATCACCGAGGTAAATAACCTCTCCGAAATTTTCACATAGTTCGCTGAGTGAATGTACAGATGGACAGCACCACACTTGTCCTTCCTACATTCAAAGGTAACTCCCTCGTAACTCTTTTAACCCCCGACTGAGCAAACACATAGCGGAGATTGATACAGTTGGCAATATTCTTATGTGGCCAGACGAGGCTGCTCGCGGTCCAGTGGCAGAGGACGACGATACTGTAGATCCGGTTACGCTTCAGCTTGTGGAATCAGCGTTTCTCAATGCCCGGCTGGAGATGGATGCATTGATCACTCGGTGGGGTCACTTCTTCCTGACACCGATTACCGCTATAACTTCACGCAGCGTTGCAATGTCCCCGGCCATGCGTGAGCAGCTGGATTTTTTCCCCATGATCGCCGATAGCCAAGGCCGAATGATCGTCGGCCAGTTCGGCTCTTTCTTGCACGATCTCCTTCCTAAGTGGGGCCAGCCTATGCTTGAGGGCGATGTGTATATTACCAACGACCCGTACGCTGTTAGCGGCGCCATATCCCATCTGGTGTGTCGCGTTATGTCGTCTTGGGAACGAGGTGCTTAAGAGGGACAGAACGACATGCTTATTATCATGCCAATCTACTTTGATCACGAACTGATTGGATGGGCCAGCAATTTGGGTACAACACCATTCTGAAGGACCTACGCACTGCTGATACAGAGCTGTAGGCCATTTCACCGATCTAGGAGGATCGTGTGCAGGCTCAATGCCGAATTGTGTCTGTTGCCATCGATTTTCTTCCGCAAACTTGTCTGACCTCTTTGGCCTCGCTTACAGGCCCACTCGATTTATGAGGAAGGTATGACCTTTCAAGCCCAGCACCAGCGTAACCCTGCTCATTTGACGAGAAAGGTATCCAGGTCCCGGTATCACGATTGTACGCTGAGGGTGTCCCCAATCGGGCGGTGTTTGAGGTAGGCGACATCTACTCTTGAGAGAAAGTACTTAGATATCGCCATAGATCATCGAACGCAATTGCCGGACTCACGAGTTCGCCAAAGCGGACCTCCAGGCGCTCGTCGCTGCATGTCGCATCGCCGGAACGCGCATTTGCGAACTGGCCAAACGATTCGGGGTAAAGAAACTCAAATCGACGATGGACGCCATGCTCGAGCGGAACAAGGTCGCTGTGGGCAAGCTGATCGACACTGCCATCCCCGACGAGCCGATCAGCTTCACAGACTATATCGACGACGACGGCAACGGATTTGGTCCTTGGCGTATTACGTGCAAAATGTGGAAGGAGCCGGCCCCAGATGTCCACGGTGGAAAGCGACTGGTGTTTGATTTCGATGGAACTGACCCTCAGAGCGAATACTCTATCAACTTTTATTTGAGTCACGCAATGTTAAAGGTGTGTTTGCCTCTCAATCCTAACACATAACCTCATCGGGTTGCAGATGTTTGCAAGTATATATCTTCTCATGGTCTACGATCCAGCGACGCTCCCAAACGACGGATGTTGTAAGTCGAGCCCGTCCTGTCGGTGTACTCCTTGAATGACCTCAATCACAGACTCGCTCATCGACATACGCATCCCTGAAGGCACCATCCTCAGCCCCATCCGCCCCGCCGCCCTTTCCTGTAGAACGCATCTCTTAGGACGAATCTTTGACGTTCTCGGGGCCCTGTTTGGCCAGCGCAATCCTGACTTCTTGAGCGCCGCCGGCTTCTCGGACTCACCGCACCTATTCTACAGCGCTTGGGATAAACATGGCGACTATCAGCAGCTGTACCAGATTGGGTAAGTAGTGGAGGAACGGAGTCCCACAGCAGCATCTTGACGTGCTGTTTTAGCTTTGGCGGCATCCCAGCACGCCCACACGGTGACGGCCCCGACGGCCACTCCCTCTGGCCCTCCATGCGCTCAGTCCCTAACGAAGTTTTGGAGAACAAGTTGTCGCTTCGCGTTGACCGTTATGAAACAGTCATTGACTCCGGCGGCGCTGGCTTTTACCGTGGCGGGAACGGCATACGCATTGGTAAGTTTAAGCTTCAGAACGTAAATGTTCGTGTGTTTTACGCTCATTACTCAGACTACGTCTGGCTTGAACCTGGAGAGATCTCCATCCACGATGATAGGTGGCTTACCAAACCATGGGGCGTCGTACGCCGCATCCTGTTGGTTTGAAGGATGTTTTTGACGTGGCAGATAGCACGGTGGAGAGCCCGGTTGCCGCTCCAAGAAGACCCTCGTCAAGGCTAAAGATGGCAAGCGTATCATCCTGGGCTCAAAGATTGACGCGTACCCAGTGGACGCAGGAGACATTTTGGAGTGGGTTACATGGGGCGGCGGAGGATGGTCAGCCCGTTATTTCTACCACTTGCTGCTAAACTAACGCATCCAGGGGCGATGCACTGGAGCGCGACCCCAATCTGGTGGCTAAGGAGACACGGGAGAGACTTGTCAGTGTCGAGGCGGCAAAGACTCGGTATGGTGTCGTAGTCGCGAGCGGCAGGGTGGACGTGGCCGCGACAGACGCCCTGCGTGCCTCGATGCGGGCGGAGCGCGGCAATTACAAGCCAGACCTATTCAACCGCGGTGGCACAGTCAAAGAGTTGCTTGCGTCATGCGAGACTGAGACTGGTCTTCCAGCGCCGAAGCTGCCGAGCGGGCGCGATCTTCGCGGTCCAGTTGTCAAATTCCCCCATATCTTGGAGTTGCAAAAACGTCGGCGGGCGGAGGACAACGTTGATTTCGGGTTGTAGTAAGTAGCCTGCCACTTCGCATCGTCGACAGGCTTTTTTGTCGATTCTGGCCGTACAAAAATATCAGTATATCAAGTGTCTCTACTACATGTAACTTTTACAACAACACGTTTGTTTCTTTATTTATCTCACCTACACCACCACCAACCTTGCTTGCAGCCTCTACGTGCCCCCGAGATTAAACAGTGCTTGATTTACAGCTTGGGGTTCTTCTCCTCAGCCTCATACTTCTCGAGGACGTATGTCACCCCCTGAAGAGATAGTTGGGATGGTGATAAGGATGAGGAGGAGAAACGAATGCGTACGGTCTTGATGTTGGTCTGGAGCTCTGGCACGGCGGCCTTCACCAGCAGGCTCTCGCCCTCAGTGATCTTCCCCAGCGAATGGATCTTCACCACGCCCTCTTTCTACTCGCCCTGGATCAATGCACGACTCTTATGAAGGTCGAATAACGCACCCCCAGCTCTATGTTCGACGCAAAGAACTCGAGCTCCGCGCCGAGCTCGGCTGCGAGCGCCTTCGCGCCTTCAGGATCCGCCGCCTGCGCGACAAAGCTCGGCGCGACGATGCCCTTCTCGCCTTTCAGCGCACGGATGACCTTGCCCGCGAACTCCGCGCCAGCGTACGCCATGGAGAGCGTGGCGCTTCCTGCGCCGTCCTTAGCCTTGACGACCTCGTCGCCACCGAACTGGATGCGCTTGACGAGCGCTGCAAGTGCCTCGGTGGAGACGGAGGACGGGAGGGGGTGCGAGGACTGCGAGAGGAGGGGGACGATCTGGGCATATACATATCAGTAGGGCTGATGCGTATTATCGCAGCCTAGACTTACGGTGACGCCGCTGTGTCCGCCGATGACGGGGACGACGACGGACGGTGCGCTGGTGGGCGCTCCGTTGATCTCCGCGACGAAAGTCGAAGCGCGCACGACGTCCAAGGTCGTCACACCGAAGAGCCTGTGCCGCATTCAATTAGCCTTGCCATGACGTGGAGACGAAGGGTGGAAGGGTACCGTTTGGGGTCAAAAACGCCATGCTTTTTGAAAACCTCGGCGACAATAGGGACTGTGGAGTTGACAGGGTTGGAGATAACAAGAACGAAGGCCTTCGGCGCGAAGTTTGCAATGCCCGTGGCGAGATCCTTAACGATGCCTGCGTTAATTTTGAAGAGATCATCTCTGCGTACGTGTCAACTTCGATCCACCGGAAAACTCTCAAAAACGTACCTAGTCATCTGCAAACGCGCGTTGATTACTTCAAGCGCGATTAGTGCTTGCGGAATGACTCACCCCGGGCTTGCGGGGGACACCGGCGGGGATAACGACGATGTCTGCGCCCGTCAAAGTCGCCTTCAGGCCGTCATTGGGCGGGAGGCGCCCTTCCACTATCGCGGGCGTGGCGATGTGGGACAGATCGGCTGCAACGCCGGGTGTGTTGACGATATCAAAGAGGCCCAGCTGTCACAAGGAGTTATGGATGAGCGCAGATGTGCACGATGTCGCGATTGCATACAGCAGTGATCTCAGGGTTGGTCTTAAGTAGCAGGGACAGCGGCTGGCCGATTCCACCTGTTGAGCGCGGTTAGAACAGGATGGTGAAGAGAGGGCACGCGTACCTGCAGCACCGAGGACAACAGCTTTGACCATTTCAATTTGGAGAATTGGTGGGGAGAATGGATGGAGGAACGAAGTCGGTCGGCGATACAGCGGCCGCTTTCGGAAACTCGGGTCAGATGTTGATCATGTGATTCAGTGCGAACGTTCACAGAGCCTCAGCCAAGCACTGGCAGGACCAAGTACGCCTTTGATTCGATTCGCATTTTGTCTATTTCTACCCGTGCGGATTTTAGGTGGATTTTATAGGCACTCAGCCAAGGAAGATGGCATGATATAAGCGGAATCCCGACATCTCTGGGGAGACCGTAGACGGCACTGTTCGAAAGCCCTTTCGAACCTTCCCACATGAGGGTTGGCAACTTCAAGGAGCGGCACCGTCCCTCATCATGGTCATACGGCGCCCCAAGGGCATCACAAGGCCTTGTCCGTTCCTTTAGATGGGGGGTATCTAATGCGCTTGTAACGAGAAATCGACAGTTCCCAGGCTACACCATGATCGGGCCCCGCCTCCTCGTGTGTCTGAATCTCCTTCTCCGACTCGTAAGCGCACAGCGCTTTGTGCGCTCCATCTCTACAGACGACAAAGAGTACGCGGGCGACGCGATCCTTCCCGCCAACAGTGACACGACCGGCGATGCTGCCAAGTGCCTGTGTCATCCACGGCGATATTCTTGGGGATTTCACGATTACTCCGACTGGCAAGTGAAAGTGCGAAAACCAGCTGCTCACATCTGTTTTCCTTACGCTGCCGCTGGAAAATCAAGAAGCTTTTGGCGCCCCTCCCAGCGGAAAGAGTTCACACAGTCAGGATGGTAGGGCTCAATTATGATTGGTTTCTTCTTCCAGAACAAAATCCAACATCTTCATTGTGATCTTCAACTCCAGTGGCACATATCAACAAGGTCCTGTGAAAAATCGAACACGAAGTGGTCGTATTCAACAGGGTTTTCCAGACAAACGGGGCTATTCCTGGGTGGCCTATCCTGCCCTACAAGCCGTGGACCTCGTTGAACACACCCTTCGATCCCATTCCCGTAACCGCGCAATACCAGAACCAGACCAACTTCACCTCGACAATGGACTACGAGACCGAGCTCGTCGTACTGATGAAGAAGAAGGCTTTCGGACCAAAGTGAACGGCGTCACAATGCAGAACGACACAACCGCGAGCATGATCTTCGGCATCGCGCACCTGATCTCGTTCTTCTCCACGGGCATCACGCTCATGTCTGGAGACCTGATCTTCACAGGTTGTTCCTTCGCGTCCATCCGATTCCCTGCACGAGATACGAGCTGATGGTTTTTTATAGGTACGCCGAAGGGGGTGAACCTTGGCAAAGCAAACCCTGTGTGGTAGACGAACGGGGATGTTATCGAGGTCGGACTGGAAAACGTCGGAACATGTAAGTACGAATGAGTTGAATATGTCTGACTGCGGTAACAATCGCAACTTGAGTTTCTCCGTTTCCCCGTCCTTGATTCAGAAACTCAACCCGTTGTTAGATGAGCAGCGGGTACAATTTGTTCATGCAGGGGTATTAAGGTAATGACACATCAAGTGTTGACTCGGACCGGTAATATGCGTACTTTTAATTCCAACTCTTCTCATCCACCCAAACATATCCCGGTGTCTCCTCCGGAGCCTTGCCCACCGGCTTGCAGGTATACTGGGGCAGCTCCGGCGCGAGTATATCCTTCCGATAGGCGCGCGCAACCCGGAACGCCGTCGACAGATTCAACAGGCTGTCCGCAACCAGTGTGATTGTAAACGCATATCCAAGCCAATCCTCTTGGATGTTCCCGAACATATATGCGGCGACCATATTGACGCAGCCCGTGGTCACCACGCACGCGAGCAGCATGTTGTATTCTGCCTCTGTGCGTGATTTGAATGTTACGGTCGCGGCGTAGATGGAGAAACTGGAGATTCGACTGGGTCAGCTCGTAGCGCCCCCGAGACGTTGAGAGGCGTACCAAAAATTGAAGACAAGTAATACGGATGGAAGGGCGAGGCCGACTTGGAAATCTCCGCTAGGGACACCCGGCATCAGAGAAAACTCGCCCCAGCTAGCAAATTTGTGTCAGTTTGAGTCACCTTCAGTGGAAAGTTCACCTACACTAGATCAATAAAGTCAAGCATTGTCGAGCAAAAGAATGTGAAGGAACGGAATGCAATGGGCTGTGAAAGAATGGGGGTCTTGTGAATCCGCGACCAAACTGCGTTCCCTTTATATGTAGAGCGCGTATAGCAACTGGTACCGAAATCAATTTGTTTGATTGCAACTGTCAACCGCGACGCTGCGGGTCGACCGATCGTGTTTGTTCTGCCTTGAGAAAATCGCGTTTCGTCACAGTGATTTCCATTCCGGGTCAGGGTGAATTATAAGGTAGAGGTGATCGAAGCGGTCGCTGCACAACGTATGTTGCGTGGAGACATATGCCACCATCGCGCATCCAATCTGCGTGCTCAGTGCTCAGCGGCGCTCAGCGCTCATCGATATACAAGTGCCAGGTGGTCAGACACAATTCCAACAGCAAATTCATCAGGCTCTTCAAGTTCGCGGCCTTCATCCAAATTTGAGAACTATGCACAAGTTTTGTGCAAGTTCAATATTCAATATTCAATGTTGATCGCGGCCAAAGTTCGATTCGACCCCATCAGTTCAACATCGGGTATGCCTAATATGGCAATTCAACATCGCAGCGAGGGACTTGAGCAAACATTTAGGCGAACCTGCACACCCGTGATTTCTTGAACCCCCGGGTCACGACCACAATCTTTCCGCCACCTCTGACTAATGAAGTTAGAAGCAAGTACGTTGAGATTAGAACTGGACCACGTGCCAGTCTGAACTAGAAGTTGCATTGGATTCGTCCGAGCACCAGTCGGAGCCGCGTCCCACAACGATTGTCCGCGACGGGGCCCCGGTACCGCACCGCTGACCGTTCCTGGAGAGTTCGAACACAGTCCGTCCCCAACGCGGACACTCCGCAGATCATGTGGACCCTGACGTTAGGTCATTGCCCACGCCCGGCCATTTAAATGCGGGCCCACCCACTGGCATAGTTCCCCTCTGATATCCAGCCTGACCATGCGCACCCGCACCGCTGTTTGTTTTTTGGGGCTGGCGCTGTCCACATCTACATCGGCGCAACGCTTCGTGCGCTTCATCGCGACGGACGGGAAGGAATACACGGGCGACGCGATCCTCCCGCCGGGCGACACCGACGCCGCGCACAGCACGCGTGCGCATGTCATCACCGGCGACATCCTCGGAGATTTCGCGATTACGAAGGACGTCAAGGCTCGTCGCTGCTGTTCCTCGGCGGGAGGAGGGAGTTGATTTTCTTGAATCAGACGATCCGGACGTTGCTCGCGCCCCTTGCACCCGAGCGGACGCGAACCGTGAGATGCGTGGGGTTCAATTACGCGAACCACGCAATGGAGGTGAGCAAACCCGCCGTCGAACCCGCACGTGGATTTGCTGAAAATCGCGCTAGGCGAACGTCACGATCCCCGATTTCCCGATATTGTTCTAGCGCTCCCGTTTTGTGCCTTGTCCTGCCTCATTAAGTTTTCAGGTTCTTCAAGCCCTGGACTGCACTGAGCACACCTAGCGCGCCGATCCCCGTGACCGCGCAATACCAAAACCAGACCAACTTCACGTCGACAATGGACTACGAAACGTTCGTACTCGTGATTGCGCGGGTGTGTGATCTGACGGAAAATGTTCAGGGAGCTCGTCGTCGTGATAAAGAAGAAGGCTTTCAACATCACCGACGAAGAGGCGCTCGACCACGTCCTGGGTTATGCAGGTGAGTCTCTTCATTCGCTCTTGATACGCGGAGGGTGCTGACGACAGAAAAGCGGGCCACGACGTGTCTCACCGCGGGTGGCAGATCGACCGCGGTGGCCAGCCGCAGCCGCAGTACTCGATGGGCAAGGGCGCGGACGGCTGGGCCCCGTGGGGCCCCGCCATCGTCTCGACATCGATTATCAAGGACCCCCAGAAGTTGAAGTTATGGACCAAGGTGAACGGCGTCATGAAACAAAACGACACGACCGCGAGCATGATATTCGGCGTTGCTCATCTGGTGTCGTCCTTCTCGATGGGCATCACGCTCATGCCTGGAGACATCATCTTCACCGGTAGGCGCATTCTTTTCGTCGAATATTCCCGTTATTGAGTAGTACGCAGGAACACCGAGCGGGGTGAATCTTGGAAAGGCGGACCCGCAGTGGCTCACGAACGGGGACGTCGTCGAAGTAGGCACGGAGAACATTGGTACCTGCACCAATACGATCACATACGTATGAGTATAACGCGAGAGTCGCAATAAAAATCAAGGCGAACATGTTCAACAAGCACAGAGCCAAGAGGATCGGCGACGCGTCAACGCGACGCGACGCATTTGTGTCACGGGGTATGACATCATGCACATCGATCTGATTGCCTTGCAATCGATGGTTCAACCAAACTTGGTTCAACCTGATTTTCTGGAT
Source organism: Mycena belliarum (assembly GCA_029282135.1). Taxonomy (NCBI): domain Eukaryota; kingdom Fungi; phylum Basidiomycota; class Agaricomycetes; order Agaricales; family Mycenaceae; genus Mycena; species Mycena belliarum. Next base: position 102,164 of record JARJCN010000057.1, read on the forward strand.
TTTCTTTGGATGGGACTGGAAATTCTGGAATGCAGCATACGGACGGATTCCTGCGATTCGTTCAATGCAGCGAAGTGACAATTGCAAGGATATGGGCCGACCCAGAGCCCTAGAAGTATGCATGTAGCCTACTAGCGACTGTGCAGGGTCTCGAACGGCCACTACCAGTACTGTTCTTGGTTTTGGCAGTGCCTCCTGTCCGACTGTACGGAGCGTATTACTCACGATGAATTGCTTCCAGAGTGAGCTCGTTGGAAAGCGCGTCCGACATCGGTGGACCATCGGCAGTCGGCGGGGCGGATGCGAGTTCGAGATATCATCGATGCATCACTGTCAGAGCCAAAGCTTTCTATTCGTCGCAGTTACATGGTGGGGCAGCGGCGGGGAGCATATGTGTACAACAATGGACTAGTACATTACCAGCATCTGCTTTTTCAATTTGTGCATCTCACCACGCGCCTAGTAGCCGTCCTTCTTGGCCACGTAGAGCAGGAGGTCGCAGACGCGACGGCTGTACGACCACTCGTTGTCGTACCAGGAGATGAGCTTGACGAAGTTCTTGTTGAGGGCGATGCCTGCAGAGGCGTCGAAGATGGACGAGGCGGTGTGCCCGATGAAGTCGGTCGAGACGACGGCGTCCTCGGTGTACTCGACGATGCCCTTGTACGGGCCGGCGGCGGCCTCCTTGACAGCCGCCTTGATCTCGTCGTAGGTCGCGCTCTTCTCGAGGCGGACGACAAGGTCGACGACGGAGACGTCGAGCGTGGGCACGCGGAAGGAGAGACCACTACGCGATCAGTCAGTAGGGCATCTCCGCGAGAGCATTGGCACGCACGTCAGTTTGCCGTTGAGGGAAGGGATGACCTTGCCAACGGCCTTCGCGGCGCCGGTAGAGGAGGGGATGATGTTGCCGTTCACGCTGCGTCCGCCGCGCCAGTCCTTGTTGGAGGGCCCGTCGACGGTCTTCTGGGTCGCGGTGGTGGCGTGGATGGTGCTCATGAGACCCTCAACGATGCCGAACTTGTCGTGGATGATCTTGGCGAGCGGCGCCAGGCAGTTCGTCGTGCATGACGCGTTGGAGATCTGTGCGGGATGTAGCCTCGCGGGTAATAGGTATCGAGCAGAAGGCACGTACGACGGTGTACTTGGAGTCGTACGACTCGAGGTTGACACCGCAGACAAACATCGGCGCGTCGGCCGAGGGCGCGGAGATGATAACCTTCTTGGCACCACCCTTCAGGTGGGCAGAGGCCCTGGGAGTGGTGTTAGCAACTTGGCGGGCGGAATTAAGGGAGATAGCGCACTTATCGACGGTGGTGAAGACACCCTGGAACGACAATCAGTGATGGAGTAGTTATCATGGCGAGGCGGGCGCGTACGGTGGACTCGACAACGTAGTCAGCGCCGACCTGGCCCCACTGAATCGCGGCGGGGTCCTTCTCACCAAAGACCACGACGGGCTTGCCGTTGATGATCAGCTTTCCGTCCTTGGCCTCGACGGTGCCGCTGAAGCGTCCGTGGACCGAGTCGTACTTGAACATGTAGACCTGGTGGGAGATCGGTACCAGCCAACACTAGTACAGTTCAAGACATACCATGTACTCGAGGTCAATGAAAGGGCTGCGAAGTTGCTTAGAACAAAGCAACGGAACAAACGGGAAACTCACTCGTTCACGGCGACAACTTCGATGCCCTCAACCTCGAGCGCATTACGGAAGACAATACGGCCGATACGACCTGCGATCGATACTTAGAATGCGACGCGGGGCTCGCCACAGGTCAGTTACTCACCGAAACTGAGAGAGACCGCATCCGATTAGCTCGATGATGCCGCCCAAAAACGAAGTGAATATGTACCCGTTGATCCCGACTTTGACCTGGACGCGAATGAGTTCGAATACAGCGCACAACGGGGGAATTGAGACGGACCATCGTTAGTGAAAAAAGGTGAGGTGTTGGTTAAGAGGAAGGAGGAAGCTTAAGCTTTGCCGTTGTTTCGGCTGTTTCTGACGGCCTTTATACGATCGCTTCCATCTGCCATTACTCCATCTATGCTGGAGCGTTCGAGTCCGTCGGCGCCAGCGGCCGTGCACAGATCTATCTAGTCCTCTCTCGGGTTCATAACCCAGTGTCTTTGCTATTTCGCTCGCTAGGAGCCTCTCCGATGAACACGAACGCCTAGACCAACGAACCTTTGTTTGGGGGAACTCCCCAAAGGTATCGATGGGGCCTTGGAACCCTTCGAAGCCTGTGAAATGCACCATCCCAACAAATCTTCGAACGCGACCCGTCACTCGCATGCGCCCCGCCGACTGCCGATGTTCCTCCGACGTCGGACGCGCTTACCAACGAGCTTACTACTATCCGACGCAGTTCATCGTTAGGTGTGCTGGCGGCTCCGCCAGCTCGGACAGGAGGCACGGCTAAAACAAGAATAGCAGCGGCCGTTCGACGCCCTACACGGGCCTGCACAGTCACTACATATAGCGCAGAGGCATTTTTATACCTCTAGAGTTGCTCTAGGTCGGCCCATATTCTTGTCACTTCGCTGCATTGACCGAATCTGTATGCTGCATTACAGCGCCCATCCCAGTTCCGCGTCAAAGTAACTTTGGCCCAGGTTGAACCAATTTGGTTGAACCATCGATTGCAGGGCACAATCAGATCGATATGCATGATGTCATACCCCGTGACACAAATGTGTCGCGTCGCGTCGGCGCGTCGCTGACAAGTCGCCGATCAGGTTCGTCCGAGCCCCCGGAGCCCAAGGGTCCAAGCGGCCCCGGCTTGATCGATCAGTACTCAGTTGCGGCAGTCGCGGATGGATGGATACTCGGAGACGTTATCGCGTATTCGCCCCTCAGCGCTCAGCCCCTGCCTCAGGCCTCATCACGGGGAGGTACGCGCTCGTCAATGTCTCCTTACGCTGGCCTATGATGAATGTCAGATACCGGAGCCCGGCAGGCTCCCGCGCTTTTCGAGCGAGAACTCGAAGGATATATGGAGCTTCATCTAGCGCATTTTGAGGTGCTTGCTGCAAGATACACAGCGACGCCCAGCCAGATCGCGCTGGCGTGGATATTCACACAGCATCCCAGCTGTGCGTGCCTTCCACCCTCGAGGTATTCGGGCTGACGCGTAGACAGTCGAGAGGCCCATAACGCGGAGACCAGACTCGCACCGGTAAACGTGGAGGCAATCCGCAAGCGGGTCGAAGAGGCAGAGCGGTGCGCGCCACACACCGCGTTGGGTTAGCTGAAGGGGAGAGCGTGAAGCAGCGTGTATATTAGTGTGCGTACTACGAGGGATATACTTAGTTATGTACAGACGACAACGGCGTCCTCATGCAGTGCTAGGCGAGCGCTTCGGTGCATAACGGGGGAGCGACTCGATGGGTTTTGAGATGAGGTACCCTGGGATAGAGGGATGAGACGCCGCGTCGCGTAAGGAAAGCGCATACACACCCTTGAGACCCGCAGCGCGTTCGCCGGCCGTTCCGAAGCCGTACCCGATCTTGGCCTCACCCGGCGCCTTCTCGTCCCCTTTGAAGACGCTCGAGACGAAGGACGGCGCTGCGGAGGCGACGGGGCGAATGTTAACGCCGGCCACATGCGTGGGGAGCGCGTTCTTGCCGTGCTCGCGCCAGGAAGTGATGGAGCGCTTCGATTTGGCGGACTCGCGGAAGATGAGACCGACAAGCATGTTCAGGCACCCGATCGAGAAAAGGAAGAAGGCGGCGACGAGGGAGAATCGATCGACGTGGTGTGAGAGGATGGCAGCTCCAAGGCTAGGTGGCGGCGGTTAATCGAGCATCGGATGACGAGTAACAAACGGGATACGTACAGACATTGGATGATACCGAGAGCTCCGAGACCAAAGTCCTTCCCAAGCACCGGGAAGAAGCGCCGGAAGAAGGCTGAGGGCCAGCCAAACTCGGAGAGCAAAAGTATGATAACTTGGAAGAGTATCAATAAGCGATTGAGGACAGCCCAAAACACGCCCGCGGCCTGGTTTGGAATGGTACTGCCGCTGAAATGATATTAGAGCAGACGACAAGAGAAAGCTAGGGTAGCATACATGATATAATCACTGTCCAGGATGTTTGCCGCAGTCGTGTTCGTGGCAGCGGCGTCGGAAACGGCGGTTTTGCCGGCTTGGAACCGATCGAAAGATTGCACATCATGCACAAGGGTCACGATATTGGAGGAAAGAACGAGAAGGAGCGCGATGATGCTCAGGATGCGAAGACCATTGAGGCCGATGAAAGTATCTGCGGAACACGTTTTCGTTAGCTGAGGAAAATAAACATGAAGGATCAGCGTACATGCGCGAGGAGGAAGCATTGCGTGATGAATACAGTTTCAAGTGAAGAGCTAGTCGATACAGCAAGACGTGGAGGACGTGCACCAGCACAAGACGTGAATGAGCGTGAAAAAAAAAACTTGAAGACTTGGGAGAGCCACAGGCTTCCCAGGTGTGGCCGTGAGAGTTAGAGGAGGGAGAGATTGACGCATTGACCACACCCGAGCAGCTATATAACGGCTGACGAGCCGATGCGGGACAAGGGTTTTCGAGTAGCTCATTGTTCGAAGTACAATAGCATGGCACCACGTGACCCTATTGGTCGCGTGGAACTTTTAATTATTCGACAATAGCGCTTTGCTAAAAGGCAGCTCGGCGACCTTTGACATCAACTGCCGTCTCCACCTGCCTACAAGGCCTACTCATACCAAGGCTTTGAGAGAGATGCAGGCAGCATTCATATCTGAAAAGCGTGCAAGCCAGATGTAGATCATGTAAAACCGATATCACAGGCCCCCGATACCGTCATCCTTCCACTGCGCGACCAAGAGTCCTTCCTGCGAAAGGACATGGAACGAGAATTTAGTCTTTTGGATGTATCACAAAACCGCTTGCAAAAAAGCATCATGGAACTACAACGCAAATCAGATTTAAAACGCATAGCGCCAAGAGGCGGTAACTCACCCATGGTCGGCAGATGCGAGATAGTCGACCGAACGGTCTGTTCTCCCCCTTTGTATTTCGGACTGGTCGGTTTTACGGCCGACTTGAAGAGTATGGGCGCGACCCGCAGAGGCCTGGTCATTCCCTCGACCGGCCGTTCGACGTTGTCGTTCGCGCAGACCTGCGTGAGCGACAGGATCTTCTGCAAGCGCGTCACGAGCAGCCCATCGGGGAGGCGGCGTTCGATTGTCATGATTCCGAACCCTAACTGCAAGGTCAGCATTGGATCAGTGGACAAACGGGGGACAAACCGGCATACGGCGAACGGTGGTGCTTGCTGTCAAGGTCAGTGAAGTTCATCAAGATGCGTGCGCAGAGCGGCGGCGTGGGGAAGATGCGGAGCAGCCATGCGCGGAGAGAGACCATGTGGAACTCGACGAGGAAGGGCTGGCCTAGCGCGTGGATTATCTGCGTATTCTCCGCCCACGACGCGGTGCCAGACGCTTTGGGATCCGGCAGGTTCCACCCTTCTGCCCGCATGAAGTCGCGAACGGGAGCCATGCGGGCGAGTTTATAGGCGGGAAAAGCCCAGGGCAGGTCGCCAGCATTGGGGATGCGGAGGTCGGTGCCTGCGGCAAAAGCGACGGCTGGGGACGCGCCGGAAGTGGGGTCGTAGTCTGGGGTCAAGCGAAACCGCAGTGAGCCTGCGAGGGGCATGCTTTGGGGGGGGATGTGGTAGTATAGAAAGCCACGGCACGATTGTGGATGTCCCGCGAGTCCCCAATTAATCGAGGCCCCGATGTGTCGATTTGCGATGGATCTTATCGCGTCCTCGGAGACGGGGGCGTAGAAGTGCTGGGCAAATGGGTATGGAAGCGCATCGAGGAAGTCCGTCGAGCGAAGTTTTTCCCGGTGGAAAGTGGTAGAAGGCGAGGGTTTCCATGTTTTAGGCTTCAAGACTTGGACCTGCTCGTAGGTGAGGCTCTTGAACTGAGGGAGAGGCGCCCTAGGGATATGTGCCCTCCGAACATTGAATCTCGCGATTGAGGGCCGCATCTTGATTATTCCATTTCACAAACAAAAGCCAGATGGGAGAAGAAGCCGAAAGTGTGAGGCGGGCGACAAAACTTGACAAGTATAAAGTGGGCCGCCACTGCACTGGTGGAGATGAAATTTGCTTGCAACTCTAACATCAGCAAACATCCTCTCCCATGCATCCAACCAACACCACTCGTAGTCGTGGAGAGCTGGTTCAGAGATTGCGGCTGCTCAGCACACCCGATGATATCTCTGATTGAAGTTTGGCGCTCGTTACGGCCGACTAGAAGCTCAGGCTGGCTCGACTTTCAAGTTTCTATCGAAGTCTCGGACGTCGCGACGCGTGCAAGACTTGCCACTGCCTAAGGCCTAACCCCCAGAAGAGCCAGCCTTCTGGGGAATGTATTATATAACCAATGCAGTACTAACGGTGTTACTAGCAACGAGGGTTATCTACGAAAGCGCAGCGAATCCGACAGCTTTCTGGTCAACGTCGAACACGGTGTACACATTCTTCATGAAGCTGTCGCCGAGCGCCCATACATTGGCGCCGAACCCAATATCTTGGCCCACGATTGCACCTACGCACGTTTTGTTGTCGGACTGGAGATGGCCCAGGTTGATGTTCGCAGTGCTGATCTTCCAATCGGACCCGCCCCAATTGAAGACGATCTCAGGCGGGGAATTGCACGGGAAGGTGTATAAGCCTGCGTAGCTGAGATCAGTATTCTGGCATGCACTCAGCAGGAATGCCCAACCTTGCTCTGGGGGGTTCATGACAGCAGAACCCGCCACGTTGGCGTAGAGCTTCGCCACCTCCGATGGCGGGCCTACCACGAGCGTGGTTCCCGAGTCGATGATGGTGTCAAACCCAGTCACTGCGGCGGCCGATCCGACTTTGGCTTTCGCACCGGAGATCAGCCAGAAACCGGATGACGAGTCGATGTCGTGGAACTCGAGCTCTCCGCTGTACTTGGAGTCGTCGGAACCACCGAGGAAGAGCTCGGAACCTTGCCGGGCCAGGAAGAACCCGAATTGTTTCGCTTTGACACTACCTTGAGAGATTGCGGAGATGAAGAACGGGTCCTTGGTGAATTTCGACAGGGCCGGGAATGCGAGTCCGAGGGTTCCGTCGCTGGGGTTGCTGGCAAACTTCGAGGAAAGTGACGTCGCCGGGCTGAAGAACTGGTTGGTCGCCGTCACTCCTGCGACAGTCACAGTGTCCTGGAGTAAAGGATCTCAAATCGCCTGCCAATAGCAAAACGGACGAGAGCCTACTGAATAGAGAGGTCCGCTAACCCTGCTGTTGTCCCCGTATTCGATAGAAAAATTGCCAGGTTGCGCCTTTGCGGACGAAGACGACGAATCGTTGAACCTCGACTTGTGTAAGCTTGAACTGGTGCACGTCGATGATGGGACCCAAAGATCAGAGGAGCCGGCTGAAAAAAACCTGCTAGTGAGTGGCCAAGCACGTCTGTGGTGGACACTACTCACTGTCGAAGTCGATGAGGAACTTTTGACCAGGTGTTCCAATCGTGATGTTACCAGCCCATAGATTATCGTGTGATTCATCGTCGAGTGCCTCGGACTGGCGCCTCTTCGTGCTGCGGTCTATGCGCGCCTGCACGTCTCTAGGAATAGTCGCCACAGGCTTGATCACTGCGCCCTTTATTTTAGAGTGACTAGGAATGTCGACGCCCACAACTAGGTGCATACCCGCTTAAGCGCACCCTTCCCCTTATTCTTCTGATGGTTCTGCAGGTTCTGGCGGTGCTTGTTAATGATGTCTGCAGTTTCTGCGATAGTCCTGTCGTAGTCGAAGGCGCCGTTGGACTGCGTCAGCGAGGTTCGCTTGCGCAAGGGTATGATCGTCCCGCGTACGGTACCCGCAACTGGCGCTGGGGCGGGCGACGCCACAGCAGACGCTGCGAGCGTCGCAGCAATGAGCAAGGAGGTCTTGTTGAACATATTGAAGTGGACTGCTAATGAGAGGCAAGTAGGATCGTGAAGGAATTAGACGGAAACTGATGAATTTTGGCCACAACCAGCGCTCCCTTTATATCCTGGATGGCTGTACTGGCGGAGTAACACGGAGAACGTGAATCCGGCTCCACGAAATTGGCCACAAACGCTGATATTTTTACTTCCGACTGAGACTAAGTCTGGCCAGAGGATCCGCATACTGTCATGTTATCCCGGCTCGTCAACCCAACAATAACGGGCAGAAATTCAGTGCTCATCTAGATTATGTAAAACCATAACGGTCGCAAGAGCGTCCCAGACGACAATAAACGAGGCTCTCCCTTTTTCACGAGCGGTCATCAGAAATTCGTTCAGTAAATTTAGCTCGGATTGATTGGGTACATTCTACTCTTCATCAGATAACGTATGTCTGTTCGAACTGTAAACCCCGCCAGGCTATCACCGACGTGCCACAATCACGCTCGACTCATTTAACCAACATGTTGCTACGGAAGTGGGCCCGGCGTACTCAACTCAGGCGAAGAGGCGCGAGGCACCGGGGCGCTCTTGCATCAAAATTATTCATTCTACCCACTGCACGCAAACTGCACGTCGAATCTCAACAATCTCAAGTTTGGATCCCTGCGATGTATGAGTTTTTCTATGCTACCAACGCAAATTATCGATCATCCATCGAGTCTAGCTGGAGCGGTGCCTCGGTACATCGCATAATCATATTACTATACCATACCGCTCCCGAGAGCTGCTGCCAATGCCCACTGGATGCACAAAAGCAACCATTGTGGTTTTCTCGCGCGAACTGCATCTCCCTTCCGGATGCATGATCCATCAGCAGTCTGTGTAACGAGCGCCGTCTGCGCTGGGGTGGCCACGGTCCCCGTTAGGCCTCCCTTAGTACCGTTGTATACATATACCGGCGACAAGATAGCGGGTGTTATAGGGTCGACATATTGTTGGTAGCCTGAAGAGGGGGTGAGGCACAGCTATATGCAGGACGTGAAGGAACAGTTCTGACAAGGTGCTGTGGCCGAGTAGTTGTGTTAGCTTAGGGATGGTTGGGGAAAAAAGGACAACCTTGAACGGGATTGGCACCTGGAAGGGTTACAAGCGTTCCGAGCGCTGAATAAAAGTATGAGCATAAAACAAACACTCAACACTCGACTTGCTTTGTTCGTCGACAGAATCTGAGATATAACACGTCGAGGATTTGTTCATCCCGAATATGCCTTGGTTGACACAGCAGGCTGTTGAAAACAGTACACATGAGCCGTGATTTACTTTTGGCTGGTCAACTATGGTACTGGGATCACCGTAAGGATTGCAGTTGCATTTATCGAGAGCTTTTTGAAGAACTTCGGAGTCCCATCTGTGTTGGCATCAGACTGATGATATGTACCGCTGAGCCTAGGACTGGCTATACCCGTTGAAGAAATCGGCATGATATCCGTATCCGGTTGGATCTAATTTTGTGATTAGCACTTTTTGACTGGCGGGTACGCTGAGTCCGCACCGCCGTGTGCGAATCTACACGAGAGTTCATGTACGGTACTATTCCATGAAGGGACTCAAAGGAAAAGACTCACACAAATGGTTGACTCGGCGTCATAGCCAGTCTCCGCTGATCTTCAAAAACTTGGGAAATCCAATAGACCTATATATATATATCTAACACCTGCCAAAAGCTTGAAAACCTTGCAAAATATCACCTCCATGAATATTCGAGGCAGGGTTACCGGAAATCTTGGATCAGTACACGTCCCGTTATCCGGGCCAGTGGATAAAAATGCAACATGGGATTTGTGATCAACCGAGTCGATGTCCTTCAAGTTTGCGTCATTAGAAAACTGAGATGAAGAGAAAGAGGGAAAAGTACTTTGCCATTCCAACAGCTCGGAAAGTTCTAGGAACTGACGTGAGGTGTGCCCAGTGGAGGTGTGTTCTTACGATTTGAGAGCGGATGCCTGATGGGCAGCTGATCCTCACGGGTAGTTCGTTGTACCTGTTGGACTTGCCGTTGAAATCCAGACATAAGAAGGTGACAGCTTGTTGGGCGAAGGACGAGGGGTCCAAAGTGCGGAGTGTTGGATCACCTAACACTGCCGGTTTTCAATCGGTATTTAGCACTTTTTGTAGAGCATCTGCCTGATATCATCCGAAACTGTAGATGGCTGAGTCAAGCACGTAGAAAAAAAGAACCTCGCATTTACGTCGTCCGGAAATTCGGTGGTATATCCGGGAGTGTTGTTGAACAAATAATCTATGCGAGGGAAGAGTTAGAAGGCCTCTGTATAAAATAGATGACTCACAGCTAGAGATGTATGTGTAAGTGATATATAGAGGAAATAATCACATACATGACAGGATTGCCGCTGACGCTGAGGCCGTTTCAGACGAACCGAGAGGTGATGAACGTGAAGGATGCATACCTTGTGAATGTGCCGTTGGACCACCTGTTAATATTTAGACCACTTGTTAGGATGACCTCCGGAATAACGCACTGGAAATACAAGTGCTGAAAGAGCATGAGTGGACTCGCAGGAAAGAGCGAGGGTGAGAACGGACCGGAAACCAGTAGTTGGATTTATCTTCAGGTATGGGTATCGACGTGCAACTGCTCTGGCGCAAAGCAGCAGTCGAGGTGTTCAAACCAAAATTGCTGCCGCCCACGACTAGACGAATTGAGAGCTGGATCAAGTGTTTTGGAAATGGGTTTTACCAGAATGAACGTGGGTTGAGGCTTGTCCGGGAGATACCACGGGATCTAGCCGCTGAGTCGTGAGGATATTATCTTGTGTGCGTCGGTGATCATGACGGAACATGCATTCGAAGGCGCACTTGGAGCCATTAACCAGTATGCTTCCGCCACGTGAACCAGGAGGAGGAGATTGCATAGGGACATGTCGAAGAGTTGCCTCGGAAGGTTTGCAAGCTAAATAGAAGTGAGACGGAAGTTAACGAAAATGGAACCGAAGGTTGCTCCTTGTACGTCGTGTCATGCAGGCAAAGGTGAGGTGAACTGAACACGAGGCTACATGACCTCATTTCGGTCCTTGCCAATGCCAAAACTGCCAACGGTAGTACCGGTACTAGGCCCGAAAACACGTGAACTTTCTTTAAGTGTCCACTGTCTGGCATCTGGCTCACTGGCTGGAAGACGAGACGTCGAATGGAGAACGTTGTGAACGTTTGAACGTTTGATCAAGTCGCTGTTGAATTTGGCTGAAGTCGAAGTCAATTGAAGTCGAAGCAGTGTTCGCCCGAAGGCCTTAAAAATCAGGTCTGGCCCAGCCGAAGGCCTTCCGAAGGCCTAAGGCCTTAAGCCGAAGGGCAACAGAAGGTCTTCCAATTTTTTTCCCACGCCCATCACACATACGGGATTACAGGTGTTTACTTAAGCTACATAGTCCTACTCCATTACCTGCAGAGGCTCATGGAATGCCTGCAGACCTCATGATGACTGTGCCGACACTGGACAGTAGTCTCTTATAAACAGACGCTACAACCAAAAATGTGCTCGTACCTCGCATGGTTGTAGTCTGTCAACTTCCTCGATCGATCGATTGGAGATCAACCTTATTATATAATCATGATTTTAGCGGATTCCGTCGGGACACCTGCGACGCGTCGTTGGAGTTTATTCCACTGTATTACTGTATACACAACCCATCTAAATGGTACTGTCAATCGTCCCTTGTGCGGGAACGTTGGGACGATGATGCCGAAGTTTGATGGCACGGCGCCGGAGTACGCCGAGGTTTCGATTCCAGCCGCAACGGGGGGCAGAATACTGCTCTGAGCCAGCGGGTCTCATTAGGTTTGAACTTTGATACATTTGGCTTCCTAATTTTGAGTCGTGAGGGTGCTGGAAGCATCGGGCAGCTCTGGGGCCAATTCAAACTCCGCACTTTACGTAATAAGGTCGATCTCCAAGCACATGGGGCGCGGTAAACTACAGACTAGGGTTAACAGTGGCACCCAAAGTGGCACTACCACTGTCCAGGTGGTGGGCAAGTCAGGCTTAGCTGCTTTGCAATGAGTTCTACAGTGCATTGATCAAGTTCTGCACAAGTTCTGCATCATATTAGCTCAATGGAAGATTTCTTCATGAGTACTTACGATCCTTGCAAGTGAACGTTGAGTGAGCGCGGGAAGATGGAATATTACCTAATGACAGCCACGTGATAATTTAAGGCCTTCGGAAGGGCTTTCCGATTTGCCAGAAAAATCCGAAGGCCTTACCGAAGGCCTACCGAAGGCCTTTGGTTTTTAAGGCCTTATCCCTTCGGGCGAACACTGAGTCGAAGTGGGAAGGAAACCGGCTAACCGGCGCAAGCCGGCGACCCGGTCCATTTTGCTCCCACGGACCGAAGCAAGCAAGCAGCCTGCTTCTCAAGCTTGTCCCAAGCTGCCATCTCCCAGTCCTGAGGCCTGAGGCCTGGTACGAAGGACAGTGGCGATCTTTGGACTTACATAAGTATAGTGGCCTGTAGTTCCGCGACCTTCATAGCCGCATCTTCAAGCTTCAAGTTCGATCACCCGCTTATTCCGACAAAGTTCATCGATTCCGCGCCTCCAGGCTAGTCTCTCTTAACAAACTCCCTTGCAGCCTTGCTCGTTCCTCGTTCTGAACCTTCGGGCTGTCAGCTGCCGGTACTTGGTCAGATGGTCCCTGGAAGGCAGTGTGGAGACTCACATGGGCACCACTTCGAAGTACTACCTCCGACTTGGAATCCGAACTGGGCCCTTCCGCCTCGGCTACTACTCGGCTCAGTCTTGTATCTTACTCGGATTCTGACTGTCTCAGTGACCCAGACGTTCCGGTGATCCGTGCCACGCGAGTGATTCAGGTAAAAAAGATGGGCACAGATCACCACTGGACTCGGAACGTCTGGGGCATTTGGTATAGTGACACCCCCCCTGGTGTCACACCTAGAATGTCACGCTCATGTCCAACACCATGCTGGGTGCAGCAGTGGGGTCTCCTTTTTATCTCCAATGTACTCAGAGTTCATTTGTTTGTATTCTACTGTACTATTTCGACCGAGTGTTCAGGCCATGTAACGCGTAACGCCAGGTGTTCATTTTTATAAGTGTTCATTTCTCGGCAATCACATCAATATTGCCTTAAATGGTAGTCCGGCCGATGCCGGCCGATTTTTTTGCGCACTTTTAGGCCTATTTGGGCGTCAAAAGCTCAATGTAACCGTAACAGGTACCTAAAGTGTTCAGTTCAGAGCGTCATGTAACGCGTAACGTGAACACTCGGTCGAAATAGTACAGTATACCAAATGCCCCAGACGTTCTAGTGGCTGGCGTTCCGGTGATCCGTGCCACGCGAGTAATTCGGCACCGATCAAGCGGGCCGGGTGGGATGCCACTAGAACGTCTTAGAACGTCTGGGTTCCCAAGACAGCATACGTACTTGTTTTTAGTACAGACCATCTGACGCAGCGGCTTTTATTGTCAATGTTGGAAGCTGTGCGGGAAAACACATAAAAAGGGCACAGTCAAGGTGGGTTGCTGTATCTTCTCTTCGCTCTGTTCGCTCCTCCGCACAAGATGTTCACCGGAAGGATCGTGATGATGGCCAACAGCGGGACCGCATGCCCTATAATCGGGTAAATATTACCACCAATCATTCCCCTATGGAAGCCGACTGCCTTATCCTAGATTCGGCGCGTGGGCTCCCGACGTCGGGGAGGAACGCACAACCAGAGCGAAACAGTGGCTCGGCTCTGCTCTCAAGGTATCAACTATTCAAGCATGTTTTGTATCAGTCCATGAGGGCTTGGTTAGATCGGTTATAGGTATATAAGATTTGGCAGGCCCTCTGTCGACTTCCTTCTCATTATTCGTCGCAGGCACATCGATACTGCGTATGCATATGGTAAGCGTACCGCTTTTGTTTCTTGAAAAACTAATAATGAACTTGGGGAAGGCACCGAGAAAGCCGTCGGAGACGCCATCCGAGAGTCGGGAATTGAGCGCGAGAACATTTTCGTCGTCTCGAAGCTACCGTCCGCTGTTTTCTTCTGGGCCAAAGATTATTGTTGAAACAGTCTCTAGGCCGCACCACCACGGTCGTGTCGCTGAATCGCTCCAAGAGACGCTTGATAACCTTGGGTTTGAGTAAGTCCAAGTAGATCTATATGGGTTCTGTGCTATGAAGTGACGACCCTTACAGATGGCTGGATATGGTGGGTTCCCACAACTGCAGTTTATAGCGCTATTAATGTGTGCCAGTATCTGATGCACTGGCCCATTGCAGCGCCTTACGAAGGTCAGCCAATATATTGACTGAAAGTTTACTGGTGCTCACTCTGGAAGTGAAACAAGGCGACGATACTGGAACGCCCAAGGCCCTCCCCACAATCAACGATACATGGGAGCAGATGGAACAATGCCTGCAAACAGGCAAATGCAAAGCCATTGGTGTATCAAACTGCTCGATCAAGATGTAAGTAAATCGGTGCTCCAGATACAATGGAAGTGACGCCGCAGATGAAGGCTCGAGCAACTCTTGAAGACTGTCAAGGGTAACACTACACTCTGGATATTGACCATTTCCGCTTGCTGATTCGTCAATTAGTTAAGCCAGCACAAAACCAGGTCGAGTGAGTATTTCTCTTTGATCTCCTAGTCGAAGTAGTTTGCCGAGCTGGATGCTGTCATCCCACAGAATGCACCCGTATCTCGCTCAAAACGATCTCCTTGCCTTCTGCAGAGAACGCGACATTGCGGTTGTCGCCTACACTCCGAGCGGTATGTGCTCCCGTGTCAAGAAACACCCGCCTACTATCTTGAGTTTACGTACCACAGGCACGAACGTCGTCCGTAACGACCCAGTCATCGTGGAGCTGGCGGCAAAGTATAATGTAACACCCACTCAGGCTAGTATCCACATTCCTAAACCTGCCCTGTTATTGTGCTCATTCTTTGCACCAGATCATCCTCGCCTGGCATCTCTCCCGGGAGGTCGTCGTCATTCCGAAAAGCACGAACGAGGGAAGACAGAAGGAGAATTTCAATGTGTGTCCCGTCCGTCCGGCTTTGAGGGATGCCGATCTGAGATTCACTGCAGCTGCCCACACTTAAAGCAGAGGATATCAAGAAGATCGATGGGCTGGACCGCGGCCAGCGTATCTGCAACAAGCCCGACGAAAATGGCCTTGTGTGGGGGATGTCGGCTGAGCAGCTGGGGTGGGTCTAGTGTGCTGGATGTGGACTGAAGTACCCTTGTATTAGTATTACAGGCACCGAGAATATATGCTGCGTGCGCTCTACGGATCGGGTCGCCTAGCTCGCCCTGGCGACGGCGTGTATCGACTGAATCGGCGGTGGACGAGCTTTCATCGCGGCGTCTCTCCGGCCGCGAAGGGCCCACTCGTACGCCTTTGAGAGGTACTTGATGTACGCGATCCCGGGCGTATTTGACGCGGCGACAAGCCGGTGGTGAAGGAGCTCCAGATCTCGGAACATGAGGAGCGGTGGCACGCCGTCGTCAGGCACCTCCGACGTTGTCATGAGGCGCACGAGGGGCCGTGCGCCGTCAAGAACAGTTCGCGTAGAGCGGAAGCTGGCCTTGGTGGTACGTTCGAACAGGTGCGCGGGTGGGTAGCGGGCGGCGAACGCCTTGATATGATCTAGAGCACGCTCGAGCTTCCCGTTCCTACAAAATCGAAGGTAAGGCTCCCTGGCCTTCTCAGAAATAGGAAGACGAGAACACGCACAAGACGAGCACTCGCATAAATGCGACATGCGCCCGCTCTACCAATCGAGGGTCCAGTGGACGGCCCGAGACCCGGCCAGGGTCTTCGAGGGCCAGCCACTCCGCCCAGGCCGTTTCGACAAAGTCCAGGGCGATCGCTCTTTCGCGGCCGCGTTTCGCGCGTCCACAGCGCTCGAGCGCATCGACGTATGATCGCGCGTCAGGAGCAAGGTCGACGTCGGGGAACACGCGCCAGAATAACGCCACTGCCATTTCCAGGGGACTGTGCTGGTAATGCGCAGAGAGGTACGAGTTCACGAGGCGTACGGTGATCTTGACGTGCTGAAACTTTTTCTGCCCGGCAAATAGATCGTCGCGCGTGGCCACGATTGGATCCCTGCCGGTGTCCTCGAGAACGCGCTGGTACAGAGCCTGCACCTCCTCGATGACCTCGTGACTCGTTTGCGGCGGGACACGCGTGAAACGTGCAGAGTGGCTGGTAGGCGGGGGCGCCTTTGCCACTGTAGGCTGGCCTGCGGCCTCCGCAGCGTGGGTCTCAGACGCAGCGGCCGGTGATTTCGGTTCCCGGCCGGGCACCAGCATGGCAAGGTTCCGCGTGAACGGCGGAACATACGATGCATAGGTGTGGAAGACGTGCATCATGATCTCCTCGTTGACGCCGTCCGTCTCGCCGGCGTCGCTGCGTACCAGATCCGCGAGGATCCACCGCGCACGCGCCAAGTCACCGATGCGCTTAGCACCCTCCAGTAGCGCGCATAGCGTGCGCCGGTCGGGCAGGAACGCCGACCGCCCGTACGCGTCGCGATGCGCGTCGAGCATCTCCTTCGCGATCCGAAACGCTTCGTTCACGTACATCTTCCTCCCGGACTTGGCGCAGGCGAGGATGACGGCGTTGTATGCGCTGAGCGTAGGTGGTAGTTTATGCTCAATGGTCATCTCTGTCCACAGGTCGAGCGCGCGCTCGGGGTCTGCGCTCCGCGAGGTGCCCACGGGTGACGCACAAGCGCGGATCATCGCGCTGTAGAGGATGGTGTCAGGCTCGGGATGGGCGACGTAGCGCATGTGCGCAAAGAGATCCCATGCCTGCGCGCGCGCGATGGACAGGCGGGTAGAGTACAGGGCCGCGATGGTACTCGTGTACGTTTTCATTGGCGCAGGATGGCCTTGCGCTTCGTAAGAGTGCAGGACCACAAGCGCAGACTCCGGGATGCAATCAGGGGATGTTGCAAGGAGATGGGATTTGACATGGAGGTGCCGCTGAGGTTCACTTGGCGCTCCTAGATGTGGATTAAGATGTTGACCATGGTCGAGGGGAAAGAGAAGTCACCTTCCAAAAAGGTGGTCAAGCAATTTTCTGCTCTGTGTACATTCCCTGCCTCTGCGTAATGCCGCAGAACCGCAATAAGGGGTTCCTCCGGGATGGCAAGGCCACTGCGCTAGAGGACATTCAGCCAGAATGGATTTAAAAGAGATTGAAACTCACCTTCATCAAATGTAGCACTAATTCAGCAGCGTCAAAGTCATCGGCATCGACCTTGAAAGAGACTTAGTGAACTGTTGCTAGAAGTAAGCAAGGGCCTACACAAGCGCGTGTCAAGGCTTGATACTCGGCTATGGCGAATAGAGGTATGGGAACTGGGGTCTCTTCAGATGTCGATGAAGAAGGCTGCATGCGTTCGAGCCGATCTAATCTTGCGTTTGCAAGCTGGATAACGCGTCGGTGTAATACTATCGTCTGGTCGATGACAGGATCCTCGAAACTCGGCAAAGAATGACCAGACTCCCTCCGGAGCTTGGCAATGAATGGTGACTCCGGAGCAGAGCTGCCCGAGGTCATACGCAGTAATTGTTGCTCGAGTCGGCCCACGGTAGCGATATCTGTGTTTGCTTGAACCTGCTGGTTGACCGCGGGAGGTGCGCTGGCAGGCTTATGGGCCAGAAGGTCTTCGTACATAGTTAACAGCGCCGCTTCCGAGTAAACCATATCCTCGGACGCCAAAACCTAATTCTAGTCAGCACCGACGACAAAAAAAAAAAAGGTTTGTCTCCAACGCACCTCAACATCCGCGGCCTCTTTCAAAGCCTGCACACGCCGCTCTATCTCAGCAAGTGGACCGCTACTAGGCTGTCCCGATCGTGGGGTTAAAGGTCCCGAGCGTTTGATATTCCGCCTTGACCTGCACCATCTTGAATACGTGCGGCTCTAGGGAATGATAGAGGGCCCACCTCCCAAGAGTGCCCCGGTAGTCTCCGCTCTGCGCTGGAGTCAATGAGAACGGCGCAGCCGGAGGGGGCTCGGAAACTGATTGAGTAGCAGTAGCGAATGCAGGCTGAGCATTATTTCTTGCAGAATGGGCGAATCCAACTCTGCCCATTCGAATAGGTGCTCGCGGACATATTCGGGAGATTGTGAAATCCCAAAGACCTGGCGGCAGAGTAGACATGCAGGGATGCGGACAGACATTCCGAAAATTTCGACTCGGGTAAATAATGCGGCCACGTGACAGATCCAAGCAAGGCCAAAGCTTGTAGCCCCTATCTACTTCTGATGCTCGTAAACTAGGAAGCAAAACGGCATATAGAAGCGAAACACTACGGTTCAGCGAGAATTGGCTACAAACCGGCCGCAAGGGTGCTCTGATGTCATCCCGAGGCTATAGCATTCTAATATATACTTTCTGACCCAAGGCCTGAGAAATGCTACGAGGCACGAGCTCAAAATGTTGTAACGTCTGTTTTCGAAAGATTAGAAAGATGCCCCCCAAAACGTTAACAAGCGGCTCGGCAGAGTTGGTAGCACAACGCACCAGCGCACTAAGACGAGTGCGATGTACGCGGTTTGACCTCCCTGACTCGCTCACTGGCAAGCGTCGTAAGTTTACCAAACCGTATCGGAAATCGGGGCTTGTCAATGCAACGGAAGTCGTACACCATACCCTCAATTGAGTACAGCGAGCTTCCTAAGTTTCTGGACTGCCACGACCACCCTATGTCGAGTTTTCGATTCGACATCAACGAGAGTCTAAAGCCTCCCTGCTTGAGTGCTTCGAACAGCGTCTGCATTTCTCATCTGCTACTGTCATCTTGGGCAGTACCACTGAACGACGGGCCGGCAATACGCAACGCTCAGGGAGAAAGTGGAGCCCAGTGAGGCGATAAGTTGCTATGTGTCCGCAAAAGCCTGCACTCGATGGGGCTTCTGGCTACACGGAGCGTCAGTCTTCAGACAGTTGTACGGGTGATCCGGAATATATGTAACGCAAATTTCTTGAGATCATGAGAGGCGGCGCTGATCTGTGCTGATTGTTCCAAATGTCGGCTCTGGCGCCGCCGACCAGCCATGCTAGCATATTCCCGCCCACGTTTCAGTATCCCGGGACCTTGTTTGAACTTGAAGTCGCAATTCCGAAACCATCCGTCTTTGATTCGTTCCTGCCGCGAGGATGAGAACCATGATGTATTGATCCTTGAAGTGCTTGAAGCCTTGAACGACACACGAGGCGTTGTCCAGCGGAACTTGAATGTCACGTCTTTGAAAAGAACGCAACATTGATCTTTTGGATCCTGTGGATGCCTGGTCTTGTCTGGTGCGCACTGGAGGATACTGAGGGCCGCCCTTTGCTTGGCATTCTGATACCATGCGGCATGTACTGACGGTGTTATGAAACGGCGGGTCGGTGACGACTATGGATCCGAGGCGATGCAATGGGTCGAGTGCTAGTGACTCTGGGCGCTGGCATGGGGTGGCAGCGCGTGTCGACGTCTGGTTATCGCAGGTCATTCCCCCGTTTGATACTTAGTGTGAGCCCTTGCGAAGAGTCGGACATTGGTAGGGTGTTGATTGGTCGTGCTTGGCTACTGCTTTCCTCTCGATTGATGCGACATGGAGGTCGACGGGAAAAAGGGCGGCAAGCAGTCTAGATTCTCGACGCTGAGGGTCTTCAAGTTCACCAAGAATACCTCTCAAGGGCCTCCGCCCCTCCCCCCGAAGGATCCAGTCTATCTCGCTGCTCAAAACCGCTCGTTGGCCTCGCTCTCGCCCGTCTCCATTCCTGGTTCCCCGCTTTCCGCAGATCAGTATGTTGCCAGCAGCTCGACCTTGTCGCTCGCACTTCCCCAGGGCGCGCCGAAGCGCAGTGGCCTCTTCAAGTTCGCTTCAGTGTCCAAGAGGAGCGCGGAGAGCAGCCCCGTGCCGACCGAGGAGGACGACGAGAATATCTCCATGCCCTGGAACTTCCAGCACAATGTCCACGTTGACGAGGGCTTTACGGGTCTTCCGCCGTCGTGGACCACCTCGCTCCAGGAGGCCGGAATTTCCGATGACGAGATTACAGCGATCCAGCAGCGTCGTCTCGCCGATCGACCGCGCGACCCCCCAGCGGTCCTGCGGCCCGTACCGCGCAGCACTTCGCTTCCAAAGTCCCAGTATTCCAAACACACCCCGGCGTCGTCGCTCAGCGCATCTTCGTCGTCCAGCTCCTCGCCTGTTCCGGATCCACGAGCCGCACGGGAGCCACCAAAGAGCCCGCCTCCAGGCTACTGGCGCGACGAACTGCCACAGCCTCAGCCGCTCAACCTGCGGCGGAAACCGCCGCCGACAGAGTCACCGCAGCACTCGCGCGCGCCCTCACAACAGGACTCGCGTGCACCGTCACGGCAGGAGTCGATGCCTCGATCGTCACCCGCACCCTCACGCTCGCCCTCACGATCACGCTCTCCGTCCCCGGAGCCAGAGCGCAGGCCTACACTCAATCCCAAGAACCTCACCCTCGACCTCGCGCTCGAGGATCCCGGCAGCTCCTGGTCCGACGCCGTCCTCTCCGCCACCCCCTGGTCCGCCCCCGCCCAATCTCCGCTTTTTACCATCACTGCGCCACCGCAGGCAGACCCCTCCCGCCACCACGGCGCCGCACTGAATGACCTCAGCAGCCCGACGCTAGGCGACGGCGCGTACAGCCCCACCGCCGCGTACTACAACCTCACGCCAAGCGCGAGCCCGATGGCTCAGCTCGCGTACTACGACGAT
Source organism: Mycena belliarum (assembly GCA_029282135.1). Lineage (NCBI taxonomy): Eukaryota > Fungi > Basidiomycota > Agaricomycetes > Agaricales > Mycenaceae > Mycena > Mycena belliarum. The sequence goes on from JARJCN010000057.1 coordinate 122,905, forward strand.
GCGTATGGCGCCATGGGGACACCGAGCCCGACGTCCGGCGCGTTCGGGCACACGCTTGAGCCGGGCGCGCGGGAGCGCGACAATCGCGATTCGGGCATGAGCGACGCGACGATGCTCGGCGTACCGACCAGCCCTCCCGAAGTGCATCAGGTGAGTGTCGCGCGCCGCGCCGTGGCCAACGTGGTCGCCACCAACGGGTCGAATCCGAATCTTCCCGGTGCGTTTTGCGTAGTTTTTGGGTTTCTCCTTCAACTGACTTTTTCCACAGGCTCGGCTGCCCCTATGCGGCTGCCGCCTGCCTCACCGCAGAGCTCGCATTTCGGCTCGTCGGGCTCGAGCGAGAGTCAGGATCACCAGACACCGATGACGGAGCTCGCGGATGGGGACGAGGACGACGATGCAGGCCTCGACTACTACCGCGAGGGGAAGAATTATCTCGAAGAGAATGGGTATCATCTCGAGTCTGGGAACAGACATCGAATACAGGAGGACGCGGAGGAGGAGCGGCGGCAGAGGGAGTGGGAGGAGATGCAGGCGAACGCGGCGCGTAAGGCGCAGCAACGGCTCAGTCCCAGCCCGGAGGCGCCGCCACCGCGCCCGAGCCCCAAGATCGATCTGCAGCCCAGTCCGAAGCTGGAGGCGCAACCGCCGCGCGTCGCCCAGCCCGATCCGCGCGCGCAGATGATGGTCAGCGCAACAGACACATTCGGCGGGGCCGTGGATCCGAACTCGCCGGACGGCGAGGGCGAGGACGACTATGAGTATGGTTATGACTTTCCCGACCAGGATGACACTGTCGAGGGCGCGGTGGAGAGTCCGCACGGCAGCAGGGCGTACGGCAGCCCGCAAAGCAGGGCCTTTGGGAGCCCGGGGAGCGTCGTGGCGTTTGGCTCCCCTGCGATGGGTGGCGCGAGCCCGCGGCGTAGTCCGCAGCCCGAGGACGACGAGGCGGAAGATGAGGAGGGCACGCTCGGCCCGAAGGAGCGCGCGGCGCTGGGGCTCGCGGCCACAGACGCCCCCATGGTACGCCCTATCATTACCACCCGCACCTCGGGCCGCGCGCAGCTTTCCCCGGGGCCGCTCACCGCGCTCGGCCTCGCGCAGACGCCCGTGACGCCCGCGCACCGGTACGCGGGCTGGGTCGCGTCGGCGGTCGCCCCGATCGAGGAGTTCATCGACGAGCAGGCGGACCCGCGCGACTTCTACACGGACCTGCAGGAGATCGCTGAGGGCGAGTCCGGGAGCGTGTATGCTGCGGCGCTGATTCCCGATGCGCCGCTTTACCGGCTGAAGCTCCCGCCCCTCGTACACGCGCGCGACGTCGAGGACGTGGCGAAGGGGCGAGGCACGCTTGTGGCGATCAAGAGCGTCGCGCTGCTGCCTGGGGGGAATCAGAAGCTCATCGACGTGGAGAGGGAGTGCCGGTTACTGCGCGGGCTGTGGTGCGAGCAGGTGCTCGGGATGGACGCACTGTATGTTGACCTTGTCGAGGATGCGCTGTGGATACGCATGGAGCTCATGGAGCGGAGCTTGGCCGACGTCGTCGGCCTGGTGGACGAAGGGCTGCGGCTACAGGAGCCCCGGATAATCGCCCGGTTTACGAGTGATGTGAGTGCAACGCGCGCTTTCTTGGATGTTACTGAGACAGTGTTGTAGATGCTTTTGGCGCTGGCCTTCCTCCAGAAGCACAAGATCGCCCATCGAGACCTGCGATCAGACAACCTGCTGCTCAATAGCGAGGGCGTATTGAAGCTCAGTACGTCTCTCGTCCGCAAGCAGCCCTTTCTCCGTTCTTATTCCCTTCAGCGGACTTTTCGAACGCCGTTCGCGTGACGCCCGAGAGTCCGCTGGCCACCGATCCCGCCGGCGTCGTCTACTGGCAGGCGCCCGAGGTTCGCTCGTGAGTGTCACTTCTCCTCGTATTTTCTCTGCTGATGCAGCGCCCCAGTGGCGCCTATGATCCGCTCAAGATCGACGTGTGGTCAGTCGGCGCGACGGTATGGGAGATAGCAGAAGCAGCCCCACCATTCTCCGACACACAGACTCCCGCCGAGCGCTGGCCGCCCGTAACCGAGCCTGCGCTCTACCCTCCCGCATTCCACGATTTCCTGCGCCAGTGTTCCGAGCCCGCGGCTTCACGTCCGACGCCCAAGACTTTGCTCCAGGTGTGTTTGGACTACTCATTTCACGACGTTATTCTGACCACCATCTCCAGGCGCCGTTCGTCCAGAGGGCGTGCGGGCGGCCGGTGATCGTACAGCTGCTCTCGCGTTGCACCGCGATTGAGCACGCGCTGCAAGCGGGTGGCGCGCCACTGGACTCCCCTCCATAATGCGCACCACACCCAGCATCGTTCCATCTCACGACGCAACGCAACTGACCATCTACTTACACCCCTGCATGCATTACATACCCCGCCCGGATTAATCTTTATTTATCTATTACATATAGCGTCCCCTTCAGTCTAGCATGTGCACGTCCCTCCCCTCCGCTACAGCCCGCTTATGTTCCCCTCTACCGCTCTCCACCGCATTTCTAACGACAGCGCCTTTCTGGTTACCATGTCATGTTTCGCTACACTCTGCAACGAAGATCGCCGTCTCCGAGTAGATGGTTCGAGGGTAGGGCTAGTCGCCTTCCCATCCAGATTCCTTCCAGCTCTAGGCTGAGTCTCTGGCCACCGATCTATTGGACAGCCCCGCCTTGTCTTTCCTCTCATTGGATCTCGAAAATCCTAGGAAGAAGTGTCCGCGCCGTCTCTATTCCATTGAACTACAGTATACACACAATGCAACGCCGACATCTCTCGCAACCTTCACTGCATGCGCACCGCTAACGACCATTCAGCGCTCAGCTGCTAAGTATATAGTCAAGATGCATCGCGATCGAGCAGGTGGAGGCAAGCCACTGTAGTCTCAGGTCGTGGGAGGCTGCCCACGTTCAAAGACTATGATAATCTACCATACATTCGTGCGGTGGTCATCGTCTTAACCGCATCGGTACATGACCCACCCAGATTACCGGTACATAACCTACCCAGATATTTCAATACATTAATCCTCTTCACGTATATATAGCATGTGCACGGTCCTCCCCCGCTACAGGCCGCTGATGTTCCCCGCTACGCTCTCCACCGCATTTTTTAATCGTAGCGCCTCTCTGACTACCGTGTCGTGTTCGTCTTCGCTGCACTCCGCAATGAAGGTCGTCGTCTCGGATACGAAACCTGTGTATCCCAACGTCAGTGCTACAGCGGACCGCTAGAGATGGGCGATACGCACCGAGAAGCTTTCCGCCGTGCGCGTTCCATAGAGCCGATGAGCATGAGAGGGCAAAGACGCGGAGGCGGGCGTCGTCCGACCGCGTGTGCATCAGTAGGTCGAGATTGGCTGCTTTGAGAAGTGCGTCGTCTGCGGCACTGTCAATGAGCGCCACAAGGCATTCCGTCACCAGCGCCTTGCTCTCCGTGCTGCCGCCGAAACGCACACACACCGCCACTTGTTCTACGAGCGCCGGCGAAGCCAGCCGCAACTTGTCGTCGCGCCAAAAGGCTGTGTAACGGCATGATGAATTCTATAAGCTGGCGATTAGGCTGCTACGCACCACCGTCATCGGAAACGAGACTCTTCGTGAAGATATCAAGGATGCCTGTCCAAAGGATGGGGTCGTCGAAGGCGCCGGCGCTGTATTCCTTAAGGTTTGCCACTAAAGGCGCGACCAGGAAGGACATATACGGGTTCATGAGACCCTAAGCAGAGTGAGTACTCAAATTACAAGACCAGATGAGCATACCTTGAAAAAGTCGAGGAGACTGGAGTAGATATTGCAAAACGTGATCTTCCGCTTGATATCGGCTAGCTGAGAGTTAGTCATTCCGATTCAGAGTCCCACTTGGAAAAACTCACAGCTCTCGTCTGCGAACGCCCAGTCATATAACTTGCGGAATAGAGGACGGAAAGATGCTTCGTTCAACTTGATTACCAGCTCAATGAATGCTGATATCGCTTGATCCTCGGCCTGTCAGACAGCCTCAGCCTATGATTCAGCACGACGTCTGCAGCAACTTACCTTGCTTTTGGGTATCGATATCCCATCGGCACCGAATCCTTCCAAGAACACTTTGAACAATGCGCGAACGTTCTCCTGGACCGCTGGCCTTGAGCCACTACGCAAGCATCGCTTGAGGAGATCGAAGAAGCCGTTGAGTCGATCCTAACGAGGCTTTTTAATGAGGAGGATATGAGGTAATAGGTAGGCACACTGTTTGTGGTGACGCCTCGAGCGCAGGCCACATGTCGGCAAGTGCAGTAAGAAGCACCGCTGTAGGCGCTTGTTTCGTGACCACCTTCAATAAGGAAGCCAATGGAATCGCAGACGAGGTGTAGCGATCGATGTAGAGTTTGCAGATTTGGGTTAGCTCGGCTGGGCCCCAAAACGTTGGTATCGATGTTAGGAGCCCGTGAAGCACATTGAGTGTTTCTGTTGCCACCCCTAAAGGTATTGAGACCTAGCCACGGGCGTAAAAACCAACAAACCTTCAGCGTCTTCCCGAAGGATGGCCACACACTGTGACACGATATCACGGAAGAAGGGAAGGAGGCGAGGGCCCAACTTGACCCTAGAGCCCGTCAACGATGAACTTGGAAACAAAGCGGAGAACTTACGACATCGGTGCGAGAGCCGCCATCGCCGACGCAGCCATCTTCCTGCCACGGATTGCCGCCAGGATGGGAGGTATCAATGCTGTAAGTGAGCCTTCCTCTCCGGTACTTATAGTAGCAGCAATCGATTGGAGAGCCCTGTAATTTGACACAGCCAATGAGCCGTCCGGATGTAAGAGCAGAAGTCTTCTGATTTCGTCGACACAGTCATTGATGCGAGCCGTGATTTTGAGGCGCGTTGCACCGGAAACGATTGGGAGACGCTCCGCAAGGAGGTCCAAGGCTCCGCGCTGGACCTGAAAACAATCAGCCACGGAAAGGAAAGTATAGAATGAGACATACCCGCAAGTCCCCGGATTTTAAGATAGACAGTACAGCGTCAATGAAGTCTACAGCCGACATGCAACCAAGTGCCTTGCTCAGGGAAGTCCTTGCCGCTTGTGAGACGTCCTCGACCCTTGTATCCGGACTAGGACCCCCACGCACGGTGGCCAATGCGATGAGTAGCGACACCAGATTGCTCATGGCGCCGCCTTCGAGTACCATGACGACGGCCTGATCCCCAGACGATAGTTTCATCGCATGTCCGACGAAAATGACCAGCGCCTGGGCTCTTCGCTTGAAGGCTGCGGCCGACGGCTGCAGTTGGTCCTCGTCGCTGCGGACTATCAACCGAAGATCCTGGACATTTTATAATATTTGCTCACGGAGAGGTGTCCAGCAATGAAGGTTCCGGATTTTCAGGATCCGTTGCCCGCGCAGTTAGACGTTGTGCTTCCCGCAGTACCTCAGTTAAAATCTAGGGAGAGGGGTCGTCTCAGCGCCAAGTTATCCCCAAGTCATCGGGTCTGAAGGCTTACGAAAATCTGGAGAGCATGTGGATGACGGTGCAGCATGGAAATGGGCAGAACAAGCAAGTTTTGTGCCTCTTCCGGGGTTTGGCGGACAACACGGTTTGCCAGCTTCTCGACCAGCAGCATACACAGCGGAGGAAGAAACTCGGTTGGACCTAATACGTCCGCAAGATGACCGAAGAAGCTAGCCAAGGATGAATGCATGTTGAATCGCTGACAAAGAAACACACCTTGTTCGACGATGACGCGGAATGTGATTAGCGGCGTCCGTGAAGACCCTGAGGAAATCTCTGGACGCAATGTAAAGATCTAGTCGGGCTGCATGGGCGTTCTTGAGCGATGATGCCATGACGGGCACTATGCTGTCTATAGTTCTTTGGACAACTTTGAAGCTGTAGGAATCGTCGCGGTGGAAGACGTTCGATCCCATGAAGGTGAAGACCGGCATGACGTTGTGCAGAACGGAGTCGGGAGATAATCGGGCCAATGTGGCCATTAACAACAGCGCCTGGTTGAATGTTTGGGGGTTATCGGCAACTATATATGCGTTAATGTCGGATAAGACTCAGGAAAGCAAAAGTACTTACCCCGAATGAGTTCCACAAGAATATCCAAACGAATGGCACTTGGAGCGAGATTGGGAACCTCCTGGAGACGCCGTTAAAGCCTGATGTATGCAACAATCTTATGACAACCCACAATGATATTTTCGGCAGAATGTTCCACCGCCGACATCAGTGATTGCTTGATATAACTGATATCGGCGTCCGTTGGGGTCGTCGACTGAACAACATTATGGAGGGTTTCCAGTAATCGGGATATAAGATCGAGGGAGCCTGGCAATGCTATGCCTCCCAATACTTCCGCCAAAAGACTGAGGCGCGGGAAGGTGTCATCGGAAACGCTGTGCACGTCATGAGGATACGTCGACTGTAGTGAAAAGGGACATACCCCGACAGTCTCGCTCGTTTGCTAGCTCTCGGGCTTGTAGTAGCGTCGGGTCTTGTGGAGACGAGCAGACGGGTCACGAGAGGGATCTCATGCAAGACAGTCGAGAGAAGTCTTTTGGAGGACGGATACTAAAACGAATGGGTATTTGACAAAACTAGTCCAAAATGGGCACGCACCATATCTGCGTCCTGAGTGCCGACATCCAGCAATAAGTTGCACACCTCGACTTTCCGATCGATTGTTAAACTCGCAAAAAGACCATGCTCCAAGGAGTGCAGTAGAACTAATCGGCAAGCTGTTGCGCGACCTTCGATGCTAATGTTTCAGGAAAGAGAGGATGGAGATGAGCACCCGACATACCGGGCTTTAGGTAGCGTTGCAGGACAGCAAAGAACACGCCCCATAGGGAACCCTTGGGGTCATTCAAGGCTGGCGATGCCGAAAGGTCGAAAGAAGCCACAACGAGGCTCGCGAACTGTTCATGGTGCGATCCGGGCAGCATGGGATCGTCGTCATGACTCAGGGTGACTAGAACCGGAAGCAGGACATCGGTTTTGGACTTGTCCGAAACATCGCCCATCGATCTTAACAAGGCAATCCGAGCGGAAACCAGGCGTAGAACATGGACATGCGATAGAAGCGAGCAAAGGACACGGTGCTTGTATCTAATCAGAAGCAATGAGTCAGAAGGAATAGAGATTGGGAAGGAGACCGCTTACTCCGAGTCTTTCCTTTTGTCCGCGTTCGAACGAGCCAGGTGTTGTACATGGAAAACCTTGACATATGATGGATCGAGCGCGATGTGCTCTCGATGTCCCACGAGCGCGTCAAGATACTTCTTGAGATCACTCTGGGAGAAGTACTGAAGCTGGGCTGCGAATACGTCAGTTTGACATGTGACTGAGGGAATTCAAGGAACGATGTACATTCGCGCTCGCCATATATTGCGTCAAACGCGTAAACCACCGAAAAGCGTTGTTCAGCCAGGTCACGCAGGAGGGATATGCAGTCTAGGGCTGCTGTACGCGTCTCGGGCTTGTTGCTTTCCAGGCAGATAATCAAGGAAGGCAGGATTGTCTGGAAGTCCACACCATCCGCCTCTTCTCTATGGGCTTCCAGGAACGCGGCTGCATGGCGCATGGCAACGATGCACAGAAAGCTATCGGTAGGTGAGGCCAGAGAGGTCGCCCAGACGCCGGCGAGGAAGGCGAGAGCGTCATCTTTGAGACTGACGAATAGTTCGCGGAGTAGACCAATCGTCAAGAGGGGATCTGCCGCAGACGAGTTCGCGAGCCTGTAGACCGTTCGCATTAGCATGACATACGACGAGCCTCCGGAAGACTGTAATCCATCAAAAAATCAAAATCATAACCATGGGGAAGTTGGGCGGGCCACTTACTAATGCTGAATCGTCCGTGAACCAATCCAGGATCAGCCCGGCTGGACGGGGGATGACAGGAACCAAAGCCAAGATAGCCAGTTGCAGCCAATGCGTCGTGTTTTTACTGGTCACTTTATGGATGACCATCCTGCCTATATAGGACGCATTCGTGAACTAGAGGGAACATTGATAAGATGGTTAAGATGATGAGGTCCACTTACCTCTGGCAATGTTTGAGACCCGATGGAAGACGTATCAACATCCGGGAGCTGCTGAAGACCGATGGCTTCTAGAGCCTGATTTGCCGCGTCGATTTGACGCTCGCCAGAGAGTCGGACGAGGAGGGCGTGGATGACTAGACAGGCCAAGACACGGACATGCGGGTCTGTATCACGGGCCTTCCGAATCAGGGCGTTGAAGTGAGCACGATAATGATTCGAGGCCGAGAGATTATCTGCGCAAATCTTGAGCAAATCTCGTTCGGAGGCTGGGACAAGTCTCACCCGCAAGCTTCGCCGAAATGACCTGATTCGTAATCGCCATCCTTTCGGCACCATCTACTTCTTTGGCTTTATTCTTCTCCACCATCCAGAGTTTAGGGCAGCCAGTCAGTAACTCGTAATGTGTTGCCGGGTGTTGCTCGATGATTTCCCAGACAAGGTCGGCGGTGTGCTGGCGAGTCTTCGAAAAAAGCAGGAAGGGAAATAGGACTCTATGAAACACATCTTCCAGCAACGCGGGAGTAGCTGCCGGACAAAAATGGGCGGCCATAAAGACGAAGTGCAGGCGAAGGATCTGCCGCTTCGGTTTTGAACCCATAATTGCAGCGGAAAGGAAATCCAAGTACGTCTTGGGATCGCCGAGGAAAATGGAGACCATGATGGAGGGCTCTGCATAAAGCACGCCGAGGACGATAGAGCTCGTGTCTTGGACGCGGGCCATAAGCGCTGCTCGTGCAGACTGCTGATCAAGGAATGTCAAGTGGGGTAATCTCCGATCGAAAATTTGCGCTTACCAATTCGATGACATCTGGTTCCGCCGTAATAGCCTTGAACAGCTCCTTCACTGCAGCAGCCCGGACACGTTCATCAGCGCTCATAGACGCAACAAGGCTGCCGGGTTCGCTATGGGAATCGTCTACATGAACGGCCGCCACAGAGAGCGAGATGATCGTATTGTCAACGCTGCCCTCCAAATCGGGGCGAGAACGAGAGATCTCGTCTGCAGCTTCCTGGACGACGAGAGGATGCCGCTGCTGAATCTGCGAAAGCAGACGACGAGCGACCATTTGGGCATCATCGGTAATGGCCTTTCCGATTAGTAGGTTGGCGAGGTGCTTGACGACGATGGCAGGCGCGGTGAGGGAGCTGATAATGGATTCCAAGAAGGGTAGAACGGTCTCATCATCCATTCTGTAGCAAAGCGTGAGATGATCAAAAGCGACCGAAGAATGCTACTCACCGTCTGCAGATAGCCGTTAGTAAGGGGCACATGAATTTTTCGATGCCATTCCATTTCTCCGCCGTGCGGAGTTCGTCTTTGATATTACTGTAGAACCTGAATTGGAGCTCCGTTTGAGCGTGCAGGTGCTTACGGAAGGCGTAACACGTTTTTTCCGGTACCCTCTGGGAATGTGTCGAGTTGTCCTTGCGTTTCGCATACCGAAACTACAGCATTGACGAATTGCTTGGTGGAAACCCGACGTGCACAGTTTGCCATGGCGTTGATGGTGGTTTTCAAGGCCAATGGGGTCAATTGACATACTTGTGTCAGCGCTGAGATTAGGATGTAGCTCCCCAACTAAAGGGTCGTCAATCAACTGGAGGATAACGGAGGCGTACGACGTACAATGGCATCTCTGATAACAGTATCGGATCGGTGCTGAAGGGGCTCTAGAAGCGCGGGAAGGAGGTGCGCGAGGGTCCCTTCATCAAGGCCCTTCGTTCGAGTGAGATAGTCATGTATAGTAGCTGCGTTGAACGCTAACAGCGTATGGTGGGAGCAGTTTCCCTTAACAGCAGATGGGAGGAGATTGACGATGAAGCGGGTAGCGTCAGAGTTCTTCAGCATCTCGGTCACCAAAGAAACTCTCGGCACATTTTGAGCGGCGGCCTTGAAGGGTAAGAGGAAACTCCAAGTCGAGTTGGGTCTACCAAGTTTGGGACAATTGAACAATATAGCAGGGTACGGACTTACTGGATATGCAGAATAGAGAGCATTTTTGTGAAGTGCGGGGATTCGTGGTAGGGTAGAAACAGAGCGAGAACCGCTTCGACGTTAAACTCGTTGATTCTAGTAAGCATTCAGTAGGGTCCCATAGCCTAGTTCAGCCTAGCGCACCTGAACCGCCGTACCAGCCACTCGAGAACCTTCCCAGTCGGGGCCTCCGTCAAATAGGGACCTAGTAGCGACAAAAATGCCGAGATTGATGTGTCCAGCTGGTCCACAGCTTCTGCTGACAGAAGAGTGCGATCTGTGTCCTTCGCCGCATCGGAGAACAGTGGTCCCTCGAACGGGCGAAACACTGCGCTCAATGTGGTAAGCTGAAGAAACCCGTTTGCTCCGAGGGCGTAGATGGATTCGAGGTCATGTTGGTCCGCGTCGCGTCCGGTAAAGAGATAAGATTCGCTAGCCTTGCGACGAGACCTGTCGACAAGGAGGGGCGTGTTCAGCGACGCGCCTTTGGCCAACTGCGCGGCAAGGCTGGACACCATCGCGGAGATGGAACGAAAATTTTGTGCACGTGGACATGGCAACAAGACCAAGCAGGGGTTCGTCCATCAGTCCAATTAGGAAACTCCACGCAAACAGGCCCTGTTTACTCGATTACTATGTTACATCACGCCTCTGCCCGATCAAGACTGTTCTCACAATGCAAGACTGCTCGTAGCTGACGCTTGTCCATTCATCCGATCCGATTGATTTTTCTGTTGTAAATAAAATAAATACACGCTACGCTTATAGGGTCTGAGTAACGGGAGTAGCATCCTCGCTCGACGTCACGGTAACCGATGTAGGCTTAGTCTTGGTAGTTATGCTCATCGTAAATAGCCCGCCTCCAAGGTTGCTCATCGGTTGAGGGGAGACAGCGTCTCCTCCAGCGATAGCCAGGAAGAGTTGAGCCGTCAGGCTGGACGTCGTGGCATTCACCGAGGTCGTGATTGTGCCTGTGAATGTGAGATGAGTGCGTTATACAACAGCGGCCATCATGTTGCGCTCACCTCGGACATTTTGCGTCGTGGCTGCGAGAATCTGGATGACTTGCGGCCCACCGGCGGACGCAGACGGCGCAGGCGATGAGACTGTCGCTGAGGCAGAAGGCTCTGCCGACTCAGTGGTAGACCCGGTAGCTGACGCCGATGAGGCCGATGATGAAGTGGGCGTGATGGTAGGACACGCTACAGCTCCGGGTTTGAGATTTCCCGGCCAGGGACTCAACTGGCGGACGATGGTCGGTGAGGCCATAGGAGGGGAGAGAAGATTGCCAGGGACGAACGGCCCGCTTCCCGACGCGAGATAAGGCATCAAGTCGAACTGGTTCGGAACCTCGGGGGAGCCGAACGAAACAAGTTCTGGGAAGACGTAGTCGAAGACTGGCTGGATGAATTGGCCAGCGATGATCCCTCTCGGACCCGGTTGAGTACCCGTGCTGTAGCGGAATCCAACCTGACGAGTTGCAGGAGAGGCATCTGTTTTTGAAAGACGGAACACAGTCTTTCCTCGTGGTGCCGCCGTTCGCGGTTTAACCAGAAGAAGATTCCGCTCTGTAGATTTGCCAGTGCAAGGATTGACATCGATAGCAAACCATTGGATGAGAGTGCTGGGGTCGGTTGCCAACGCAGTGGCCCTGGTTTCGCCCACCTCGACAGTGGGGTCGGGAACAACAATCGCATATTGCGCAGCCTCCACCGTAATATATGCCGGCTTCGTCCCAGGAGCCGTGTAGATCCCTAGGTTGGCCTCCAATGAATAGACCGCAAGAAGTCCCCCCGCAACTTTCGTGCCGCTGAACGTGATATAGTCTCCGACAACGAGTGGAACCATGATTCGCGGATCAGGATCGCCGGCAGATATCGATGCGGGATCGTTGAATGTGCTTCGCGAACGATTAGCACAGTACATGGATACGTTTGGTCAAACTTACAATGTCGTCAGCGCGTTTCCGTTTCCATCCGTTGGTCTATTAGTCAACGGGCATTCTGGATCTGTGCTGTTGCGCGGAATACAGAGCGGAAATCCCTGCGGCGCCGATCAATTATAGTCCAAATAAGTTGAAGGAATCGAGCTTACAGTGGATGATCGAACGGAAGGATTGTCGGGGTCCACAGTCCACAAGGGGTGGGCGGTATAGGCTGGTCCAAAGCGACCAAGAGGGTCGTTCAGTACGCAGTCCAGGTCCGATACATGGAAATGTCCGGTTGTCATATTGATCGACGTGATGAAGCCTTGGAGCAGTTGAGTTGTTTCTTGAGCTATGTAAATGAGACCCGCAATCCTCTCCCCACGGACGACGTTGCCGAAGATCTGGATGGAAACATCAATTCCACCTTAGGGACAGTTATGATAGAGAAAACCCTACCGTAGCTTCCCAAGACACGGACCCAAGCAAGGGTAAGGACGGCACTCCACCGTCAAATAATTCTGACCAGGCGACAGAGACGGAGGGAAGGGTGACCAGTAAGTTCTATAAAACGTCCGTTAATTATGGGGACGTGGATTATCTCGAGCCTTGCCTTGGGAACCGTTACGGTGATTCCATTCACGGTGATCGTTCCGCCTGCCAGTACACCACCCGCAGTATCCAATGTCAAGCTAATAGATATGTGAGCCGGGCACAATGCAAAAGAGCGGTATGATCCACTTACTCGTCGATAGTTCCAATAAAGTTGAAGGGACTAGGGTCATAGGTGAGCGCCGCGGGCTGGCCGAAAACAGTGACCGCGAATATGAAGCAAGCTAGGAAGGCGCGGTAATTGAAAGCCCAGGTGCAGGGGAACATGGCTCCTTGGTGTTTATGTCGCGTTCGGAGGCCTGCTTTTATAGGCGTGCGGTCGGAATTCTAGGCCCCACAAATTTGCGGCAGGGTCACGGTCAACGAAGCACATAAAAAATATGCGCGGAAAGGGGCTTGGAAGGCGACTCGGAGACGCGGTCGCCGTTCCGGGAGTCAATTCCGGGCCAAGCGCTAGCCAAGCCGCTAGCGCAGCAATGGCAATCCCCGCCCCGGTACCCCCTCCAGACCGGTGGATAGTACTGATAGGCAATGTTGTTCGATTGTCCTTAGAATGATTCTTAGAGAAACCGACGCGCGCAGAGAGAGTTAGGCAGTATTTACTGCTCATGCCGTATAATGCACAAGAGGTTCGGATCGACAGCGACTTTGAGAACGGTTTTGGTACGGCGAGTGTATGTATGGCGGCTCAGCGTCAGGCTTGGAAAGTGAGTACACAGCCACAGTGATCCCGTCATTTAGATGCTTGATGAGTACTGCTTGATGAGAGCTTGATGATGACCCTGCTTGACTCTCGCCTCCTCCGCCGACCTTATGGAACCCACTCTTGGCGCAATTCCTGGAAGGCAGAATTAGGGATTCTTACCGTATCCGTTGGGCTGGTTACGTGTCCCGTGGAACGGGTAACAGTAGGCGTCCCGCATTGGTCCCGCCAGAAGCTACGAGGTAATTTTGACGAACCCTGGGGCGACATGTCGTCAATCTGACCATACTACGACGACCGGCAGAGGAACGCCTTCGGCGAGCCGGTATTCAGTCTCTCTGGAATGATCCGGAACTTTGGTTGAATCCCTGTTGCTCAAAATTCTCCCTGGCGTCGAAGAGGGTTTTGGTTTTAGGCCAAAAAAAAAACCCCAAATCTTTTCGGCCTCACCTCAGCGCTGGCGTTTTGAATGCATCTTTGATTCGCCTTTGTGAAGGTTTCATATCGAACAAGCAATGTTCTCCGGGGCTGTGATTGGCAAGTTCACGAACTTTACTTAGCCCGGATGGCAACACGGCAAGACAAGGAGGTCGAACGGTACCATGGCCGGCCTTTTGATTGCACGCTGCCGCCGCCGTCCCGTCCCTCCTCCCCTTCCGCGAGAAGATGTCAGAGAAATTGGAATGAAGCGCCCAGGAACAGCGTCTTACTTGTTGACAAAGAGAGCTGTCATCGATGTCATCTCTAACAAGATCTCGAACCGAACTTCGTTTGTGGTCGATCGTCTTCAAGTTGACTTTGCGACTCGAACTAAACCTACCTACCATACTTGTCCTGAGGATCCCCAAACCTTGAGTGGCCCATTCTATTGTCGGCTTTCTCTGCCAGTGGGTCGTGGACAGAATACATTCGCCTCACACCGCTGAACAAACCGGGCCGGCTTCCAAGAATCTCGTGTCAATTTCAACTTTGGCAGGTTGCATTCCGAAGGCCATCCAGAGATGGGCAACTTGGGCAACGCGCTTGGGTTACTTACCTTTTCGATATCATCTCGAAGGAAGCCCGGCGGCTTCTCAATCGGGAAGCATGGAAGACCTCAAGCGAGCGCTGATTCTGATCAGTGGTCTGTACGGTCTGTTCCTGTCTGTTCCGTTCCCAGGCTGCCATTCCAATGGTCTGGTTTGTACGGTGTACCTGCGGGACGGGAGGCGAACCCGCTGCATGGGATCTAATGTTACATGTATGAAGGGATCAGGCGTGCCGAATCCTTCCCATCGGAGGCCCCAACGGAACGGCAAACGAACCCGTCTTTTTGGGGACCCGTACGGTAGAACCGGAATTTGCCACTTGAACGGACTAAGTACCGCCGCCGGAAACAAACCGGGAAACTCTCTCATGCAGCCCACTTACATCCGCCCACCATGCCAGTGACCCTTTCCACGCCGCTCTCGCTGTACTCCATCCCTGCAGTGTGGCTAACTGCGTTCCTGCCGGTCACCATGAAGGCACGCCATTCCATGCTCCTTCCCGCCCAATACGGTCCTGATAGATTGCAGACTATGCTCATACAGAACGTCAAAGGATATAACAAGTTGAGGATATATGTGTATATCATGCTGTACTGTTGCGAACTTTCCATTACAGTCTAGAGCCCCGTCCGACGACAAGCCGCGTCACCGCGGACCCCACGATACCTCGTGCCACCGCTGCGCGCATCCTGCGCATGGAGGGTGCCCACCTGGTATGTATTCCTGATCCATCAGGCCAGCTTACCCAACCGCCCCCCGGGTAAGTAGAACGGCAACGAGAACCTTCCTATCTGGATTGCAGCCGTGGTGCGTTTCTCTCCGCTTTCCGGCCTCGGCGCGCTTATGGGCCGCAGCTCGCGGGAAATTTGGTCGGGCTGGACAACTACACGCTCAATGTTGCATCGCTGCTGTAGTGCGTGGTGAAGTTAAGTCCTGAAATTCCCATGGTCTTAGTATCGGTGTAGTATCGGCGGAAGGATCACATACAACTACGTCTACTTCAACCAAGCGACCGAGTTCCAAAGTTGGGTTAGGCAAGTTGCTCGATTTCTTAATTGAACCTATGGAATCTGAGGCGTTGCAATTCAAGGACTGGCGTGTACTTCGGCTCTCTTTGTAAGTGATCGCTTCAGGATGGTGCTACAAGCTAAGCTCAAGCCACCTTACAGCGCTGCCGATCTATCTTATCTTCAAGGCGGCTGCAAAAATACAGGCTGGGAAGATGGCGGTTATGTGAAGTATACAGTAGATCAGTCCGAGGGAGACAGTAAATGTTCGCGAGCCTTGGGTTACAACAGATTATGTGCCTACATCATAGCCGTATGCAATTCCACACGAATGTTAGTACCAACAAAAACGATCGCCTTTTTTTCTGAGGCATCCAAGCAGTGAGCTGGATCATACTTCTGGAATGATTTGCATAGATGGACGGCGATGAGGACTCGAACGGATGCACTTAATCGACGTTGAACTCGCTACTACGGTAAAATCACTATGTAGGCTGCCAATTCGTTTTTTGAGTGATTATTGCGTTGTCTTGTTCATGACATGCCATGCGTATATACGCTGCGAGATAATGAACACATTCACCTATATATAATTTAGAAAGCAGGGGTGCAGTGAAAGCGGCACTGAGACCCTCGAATACTGTGCCACAAAGAGTACTAGATACCGTAACCTTTACCGCACATCTATATCGCCGCTTTCCGATCAAGATATCGCGGCGCCATACATGAATAGCAGCTCTTCTTGCAGGCGGTACACCATAGCGAGTGGCGCGCGCTGTCCGTCGTCTGCTGCGGGAAACGATGATCGTTGGGGCACGGGCACGGCATCAGCGCGTGTTGATTCTTGACTGAGCATGGCGCGCCGCGGGAGCAGTGTGTGCAGATGTCGTAAGGCTCAGTAGGCCCTCGTTCGCCGATGCTCCAGAGCGGGACGAGGGAGTGAGACAGACCGAAAGTGGCACTGAAAGAGCGGGCTGCGGCCCTGGAATAAAGGGAGTAAATGAGAGCGGGTATAAATTTGGGCTCCTCCGCTGTTTCTTTCTTCTCCGTCTGCTGAGCATCCTCCTCTTCTAAGTCGACATCCGACCAAAGCGCGGAACATTGAAATCGAGGCAGGGCTGAAGCAGCGCTCGCGCCGCACGATCGACTGAGTACGCGGGAGACTTAGTTGAGCGAGGTGCGGGCATCTCGAGCAAAGAGAAGTAGTGAGGGCACGGTGTGGGTGCAGTGTGTGTGGGTCAGTGCCGCCAGCTTCATTACATGGCTGCCTTTATACAGCTTTATACCGTAACAAGAGTGGCGCCCGCGTCGGTGTGGCGTTAAAAGGTTGCCAGGGGACGACCTGATCATCTTGAATATAATCTCGGCCACACACAACAGGAATCTGAAGATGTTTGTTGATATCCTTGTTCACCCTGTGCGACGAACAAGCCGGAGCCAGAGTTTCAATATATGGATCGGCGTATACACAGGCGAGCTGGATCCGCATCACAATATTAGTGGTACTTTAATGAACTGGGATTAGACTTGCGTCACACAAACAAGGAAAAGACCCACCGTAATCAGGCAAGCTCGAGATGGCCTTGAGGATGGCCGAGTGTGCCGCAACATATTCGGGATGATCGGGCGATGAAGCGGCCCTTCGGATTATTGGCGCAACGCGCAGGGGCCGCGACATTTCCGCGATCGGCTGGAGGGTCTTTTTATTCTTGGTTGACCCGCGCCCATACGCGCCCGAGCGCGATAGGACCCTGAGCAGGCGTGTCGCAAATCCTTTAGGGTGACGTTCGATCGTCATGAGTCCAAATCCTTAGGCGCAAGATGAATGGCAAAGCGCGACAGGACACATGGCGCGCACCTTCAAATGGCGTGCGGGGGTATTTGGAGCTGAGGTCGACAAAGTTCGTCAAAATGCGCGCGCAGACCGGGCGTGCGGGCCAGGGGGGGAGGATCCATGCGCGGACGGTGGCCATGTGGAACTCGACGAGGAAGGGTTGACCGAGTGCGTGCAGTGCCAACGAGCGCTCGTTCAGCGATCCAAGACCGACCACGTCCGGGTCCGGCACGAGCCATCCGTCTGACACCAGCAAGTTACGTAGAGGAGAGATACGGGCGAGCTCCCAGACAGGCACAGACCACGGCAGGCTGCCCGTGTTCGGGACGACAAGGTCGGTGCCCTGGGTAAAGGCATCCAAGGGTGATTCTTCGGAGGCGGGGTCGTAGTGGGGAGTGAGTCGGTAACGCAGGGAGCCTGCCAAGGCCGTGCTGGGCGGCGCTTGATAGTACAGGAACCCAGGTGTCAATCTCGGAGGTTGGGCAAGAACCCAGTTGATAGATGCGCCGATGTACCGATCCGGCAGAGTGACTGCGGCGGTTTGGGGTGCGGGACCGTAGAAATATTTGGTGAATGGATCTGGAAGCTGTTCAAGAAAATCTGTGGAGCTAAGCTTCCCCGGATGCAGGGTCGTGGACGGTGTTATTCTCCATTGTTCCGACGGAAGCTCCTCAGAGGTCGCGAGGGCAGGCATTCCAGGTGGTGGATATTCGAGACCATCGACAAAATAATCGTTCGGCACGAATACCCTCCTTCGTTTCATACGAGCAAATCTAATGGTTGGAATATTTTGGGGACGGATTGCGCCAACTTGCGCCGTGTCATCAGGTGTCCGCTGACGCAGTCTGTAACGGTCCTCAGTTGCGTGTCCTCTACGTCCAGACGGCGACCACAGTCTTTTTGAGGCCGTGGCGGACGTCCATAGCACAGAGTTTCGGGGGAGCATTTAAATTTCAATGGAGAGAAGAGAACGGAAAACTGGAGACGCTCATGATCAGTTTGCTCCAGCTTGGTTCCAGTGCCAATAGAAACTAACAGAAGCAACATTGCGGAAGAGAAAAACTCAAAAAAGTATACAACGACGTTGACATGTATATATCTTGACTCCTGCGGTCGCTAGATCTCTTCAAGCGAATATGAGCGCTCAGGATATCTGACTGGTTTCGTGGCCGGTGCTACAGCCGGTCGTAGTCTTTTTGGTTTTTAATATTGTTGATGGAGCCTGTGGAGGTGCGGCACATAGCCATCCCCATACGCTTATTGTAAGTCGAGGAAGCAAAGTGACTCTTGAGGAACATCGTCAAGTTCCGAGTGTCAAAGCTTTGGTGTTTCGTCTGTTGTCTTGCGGGCTTTGAAAGGGCCGCTCGTTAGGCAGCAGATTGTGCCAGTTCGTTATCCGCGTAGTTGAGGTCATTTACTAGGAAGACAGGTGTCGCAGGTTAACCCAGATTAACGCGAGCTTCAACTCGCGCACTCACCGGGTATATTTACCGTGTGGCACGCCTCCCGAGACCGAAAGACACGCGAAAGGAGATCGTTGGATGCTATCCCGCGCCTATCTTCACTGTTCCGGCGCTACTCCTGCGAGCGCCTGCAACCTCCCCCACTCGAGCAGGACCGCTGCCCAATAGCAGTCGTTCTGGGCGTCGGTCAGTACACGCGTTGCAACGTCCATCCCGGCGGCCTGTATACGTCGCGCCTCCCCATCATGCGCCTTCGCCCACTCAATGCGCTCAACGAGGTCCGACAGGTCCGGTCGCACGGGTATGTAGTGCTCGAAGGGTCGTAGCCAGTCGTCGAAGTACTCTGTGAACACCGTCGACTGTTACACGCGTTCGATGTCAGCCAGGCTCTGAAGAGCCAGAATAAGCAAACCTTGAACACGAGCGACCCCGAGCGCAGGAGGCCCAAGTACCGCCCCGAGAACGCATTTCCGTCAACGTCTAATACGTACTTGTACCCGTACCCCGCCTCACGTGGTGTTGCGGCGCCGGTAATGTTGTACTCCGCTTTAATCGCGTCCGCGTCGCACTCCTCCTGGCAGAACCACTCGTAGAGAGCGGAGATGACGACGTCGAAGAGCGCCGGGCGCATACGCGCAATGTCGAGGAGACGAAAGCGTGCAAACTTGCGATAGTTCGAGCCGCGGATCCACCCGCCGGTCGCTTGTCCACGCCAGTCTATCTCGAGTCTCAGGATGGGGGAAGTTGGAGGAAAGGAGGCACGCACAGAGGGCGGGTTTCTTCGCGTCCCAGGGGACATTGTCCGCGAACGCGTACTTCGCCGACGATGCCGAGCGCGCGTAGTGGAACTGGGGGTGCTCAGCTAGGCAGGCGCACGAAACTTTGTACAAGGCATACCTCGCTAGGGAACAAGATGTCGGCAAAGCAGGGGGAAACCTTCGACTGGCTCAGGACGGGATAGAGATCCGTCGTGAAGTCTGCGCTAGCGCTGTACAGAAGAACTGCAACATGCGTCTCGTTAGGGCATTGTGAGGAAAGAAGGCACGCGCACGTACATGCACTCGCGTCGTTGGCGTACGCCATGAACCCCGTTGGTGCGCTCGACACGAGACAGTGCCCTTCATCCGTATAGTATGTAGATGTCGGGCGCGGGGTGTGGCGGAAGGGCACTGCGTCGCTCGCGTTCAGGGCGCCAACCTGTGCATGAGGGATGTGTACGTCAAACGCGACGCGCGGCTCATCGCGGTGGTTAATGACTAGGTTCATGTCGGGAAGGATGGCGCTAGCCTGGGTGGACGTCAGTCCATGCTCCATGCACCAGACAGCTTGGTGAAGCTCTCACATTCTGGAGCATCGCCAGCCATCCGCCGTCGTAGTTGCTGCTCCGCTCGTCTGTGGTATTCACCTTCCCGCCCTCCACCTTGAACGTTTTGATCCCCATATCCTCCGCCACCGCCTGCGCGTTCCATGTGAGCCGGGGCGCATCTCGAGAACAAGGAGCGCACCATTTTCGTCCCGCGGGCAACCATTCGTTTAAAAAACGCCGGGTCATCCCTCGCTAGTTGGTAGAACGGCTCGAAGTCGCGCTGTATTCGTTCGTACTCGTCGATAAGACACCCTCGATTCTTCGCAAAATGGTACCACCCGTCGTAGTTGCGCGGTGGAGGCCGTCCGTTCCTGAGCGCGTACCGCGCCGCCGCCTGCTCGAGACTGGTAGACTGGCGCGCAAACAGCTCGTCCACCGCTGTCCGTGGCGGTGGCGGAGTCGCTGTGTGTGAATCAATCCTTCCACTCTCGAGCTACGAGGCATAAAGTCGTACGACGGTGCGAAAGGCCTAGCAGAACCACAAAAGCGCCAAAAATTCCCGCCAGGACTTGTATGCTCGTTCGCCGTGAGGCAGCGCATTCGCGCCGCTGTGACTTGGGATGTCCATTTCCAGGGGACTCCTCAGGCAAACGGACATATCCTGGGGTCCTCACATGAGCTATGAGCGAGCGCACGGCGTCCATCCTCAATTGCCGGCTTGATCCTACTCCTACGCGGTGACTATTCTTGGAGTTTTGGGCTGGGTATACAAGGGGGCCAGCCACTCTGAGTCGAGGAGGGCTTTACATAACAGAGAGGCGTTACGTAAACGTCAAAGCAACAAGCAGGGTATCCTTCTTTATCCACCGTGGTATATTAGAACAAGTGGTAATCGACGTGAGTATAGTAAGCAGACTTCGCCTCGCCTCTTCATGCGAGCTTAGCGAACCCAACGGCCTTCAGCTCAAAGTCGAACGCGGTATAAACGTTCTTCATGAAGCTGTCGCCGAGCAGCCACACGCCAGCGCCGAGACCAAGATCCTGCCCAGCGAGCGCGCCGACGCAGAGCTTCGAGCCTTCCTCAGTCTTCCCGAGGTTGAAGTTGGCGGCGCTGATCGCCCAGTCCGCGCCGCCCCAGTTGAATGCAATTTCCGGGGCGGAGTCGCAAGGGTACGAGTAGTATCCTGGGAGGGACAGATAAGAAGGCTCGTTCAGATGTGCAGGAATAGGAACGAACCGTTTGCGGCGTCGTAGAGGGCAGAGCCCGCCACTTTAGCGTACACCTCCTTCACGGCAGCAGGCGGCCCGTACATGATCGTCGTGCCCGAGTCAATGATGGTTTCGATTCCAGCAACCGCGGTAGCGGAGCCGACCTTGACCTCCGCGGTGGTGAGCTGCCAGAACCCGGTGGTCGTGTCGATGGCGTGGTACTCGATGTCACCGACGAACTTCTTCGCGTTGGTGCCCCCGAGATATAGCTCCGAATTGTTGGCGGCGAGGCAGAATCCAAATTGGTTCACGGCGAGGGAACCTTCAGCTTTTGCCGTGTTGAAGAAGGGGGAGTGGTTCAGGTTGGAGATGGCGGGGAACGCAAGGCCGAGGACGCCGTCGATCGGGTCGGCGGCGAAGCTCGCCGAGAGAGTGGTCACAGCACTGAAGTACTGTTTTGTCGCCTGAATTCCTGCTACAGTAACGGTGTCCTGTGCTTGTGTTTGAGGATAGTATCACGTGGAGGCGTAACAAGGACTCACGGTGTAGACAGGGCCCAAGACGGAGGAGCCATCTCCGTAAAGGATGGAGAATTTCTCGACCTGGGCTTCAGCGGTGGAAGACAAGTTGGCGTTGAATTTCGATTTGGCCTCGCACGTCACGCTGGTGCAGGCGGCGGAAGGAACCCACAGGTCAGCAGAGCCGGCTGGTGGACAGATGAGTACTTGAAGACCTCGGTACAAGGCGTACTCACTGTCGAAGTCGATCAGGAATTCGCGAGCGGGTGTCCCGATCGAGATAGTTCCCGCCCACTCCACATCGTTCTCAAGATCGATGAGCGCTTCAGCCTGCCGCTTCTTCATGCGACGCTCTACATCGTAGGGCAGAACCGCGGGGGCTTTGATCTCTGCGCCCTGGAACAGGAATCAGTGGCGCACTGATAAAAATTACAATGCGATGCTCACGTAATGCAAGGCGCTGTCCCCAACGTTTTTCACAAGGTTGAGCAGGTTCTGACGATGCTTGTTGATCGTTCCAACACTGGCGGCGATAGCTTTGTCCTTGTCAAAGACGCCGTTCTGCTGAGTGTAGGTCGCCCGCTTCCGCAAGGGAATGGATATTCCGCTGGCTGTAGTCGGCACACGGGTGGGTGCGGCAGTGGCAGAGACCGCGAGAGTCACGGCCACAATCAGCGCGCGGTTGATGAGCATGTTAAAAGAGAGTGTGGAGACAAAAGAGTGACAGAGACGGGACAGGAGGACCGGAGACGGAGACTTGTTGAACACAGACAGACCGCTGTGCTTTTATAGATACCCCGTTGTCGCCAAGGTAGAAGCCCCATAGCCGAAGAAGGGTCGCATGATTCTGAACGTTGAACGCCTGAATGCTGGACGCTCCAACCTCCTGGAAGATTGAAGTTTTAGCTCGAAGATTTGTTCTAAAACTTCCAAGAGGGACCGACGGCTTCAGAGCGATCTCAAAGAGGCTGTTTGGAGACTTGCTATAGTCCACACCCTCGTTATAGCTGCGCCCAAGGCGCACTCGCGGCTCGGTACAAGTAAACGAGGCTTGGAGAAGAGTGGAGTTCGAGTAGTATGTCCGGATCGGGGCCGGAGATCGACAATCAATTTAATGATGGCCGTTTCGGTTCAAGTTCAGTCCTGAGTCAACTCGTCAGCTTCAGCGCTTCAGCTTTAGCTTTAGAGGTGGTGTTGCAGCTAGATTCCCATGTTCTCAAGTCCCGTCAAGTAGCTTTCATGATACGCTTTTTTTTTGTGGGCGATGAAGCCATGATTTAACTCGACTACACGCCAACAGGCCGATGCCGTGATTCGGAAAACAAATCGAAGCCGGAGCTACTACCATTTCGGCTTTCAGGACCCTGCATGATTTTTTGAGCAAGCGTAAAGCACGGAGCTTGTCGCTTACATTGAGCGAAGGTGAATACCTGCTGGGCGGAGTTCGGGTCGAAGGCTTGCAGGGTGAGCTATGGCGTGAAAAATGGGGTCAACGGCGAGGCAATAACACTACTTCAAAGCGGCGAACTGGAGTCGTAAGTCCAACGACCGAGGAAGTGCTGAGGGCCCAGCTCGTCACGGCCAATTGAGACTTGGGTTCAATGATGCTGGCGGGCGGTTAGCAAGGAGCAGTACTACGAGGCGGCTAACGTAACTTGAAGCCACCGAGCTTGCTCGCGGCGATGGTCCACGCAGTATTGACGGTGGGATGCCCGCAGACCTGAGCGCTGGTGGGTTTCACTCCGTTCGCGACCGTGGTGAAGGAGAGGAACGTCGAGGCGAAGGGGTTGAGGACAGTGAATTGGGTTCCGGCCGGTTCAATGACCCACTGCGTGGGGTGAACAAGGAGTGTCGCGCGGAGACGCAGGTGCTTACTGCCTGGGCTACTTCCAGCGATTTATGGTTGAGCGTCTGGACGGGCGCAAGGTCCGCCGCGCTCGCAAAGGCGAGGTCAAGTACGTTCCCTTTGTAGTCCTTGATGTTCACGGTCGTTCCGGTCGGGGGAGCTTGAGCATGCACGATTGCGGGAGCGATGAACAACAAGAAGGAGCGTAAAAGCATAATCGTTGTCCGGAAGGTTGGAATTGCGAGCTTGTTGAGTTGTGCGGTTTTAAATCTCTCTCGACCGATCGTGCCGGAGGAAATGTAAAGCTAGCAGATTGGGGGGCGACCGGGAACGACTGGAGTGTATCTGGATCAGTTACACTGTCCATCCAGGACATAGAAGAAGAAATGCTGCCCAGTTGACCACGATCTAGAGATGCCTGCCAAGCAAGCACATGGCTCATTGTCAATGAAAAGACGCAGACGCAAGAATGACCAGGAACAAGTGTTGTGAATCTGGTCTAGTAAGACTGTCAATCCAGGACAGATAGAAGAACCAGATACTGCCCAGTTGACCCCGATCTCAATTAAAAGTCGAGTGGGACAGATTTTTCAACTGCCTTGAACCTTTCTAGGGGTTGCCTATCCAGCACGTCGCTCGTTGTAAAGACGCAGACGCCCAAGCGAAGCAATCGATGTGCAAGCCACCGAGTTCATTTTCTTTGCGATGGCAGCCGCACGCTCAGACCGTCATGATATAGTGACAGGGATCTCGCAGCTAGAAGACCAGCACCGGCGTTAGAAAGTCTGCGGCCTGTTGATATTGTGAGAAGGAATGCATCGTCGAAGTCGCTTGGACATGCGCTGAGATCCTTGGGAAACTTGTATTCTTGCGCTTGAAGAGCGAGCTGCACGTCATATTGGCTGAGCCAAGGCTGATCGGCGGGAAAGCCCTTCAACGAACGCCCGAAAGAGTGGAGGACCGGGTCACTGTCATGGTTTCCTCCAAGAAATGAGTTGACAGGCTGGGGCGCCGTTGCCGACTGCTGTCGACACCAAGCCATCCGGATATTATTGAGACTCAAGACTTGGAAGGAAGCCTGGAAAATAAGTCTGAGAGACGACAAGCACCATTCGGCCTCAAGCACTCTCCGCCCTCTTCTTAAGGCCCTCAGCCATCGCCCGCACACCAAGCACCAGATACTTCCCCGTGAAAAACTTGACGACGTACGCGCCAACCCCGCGGTAAACCTCGACGGTCTCGTACTTAGTCTGCCCACCCTCGACCGTGAGCATCTGCCAGCGCTCCGCGTGCAGCACCCACGCAGGCAGCCCGTTCGCCGTCACCCAGGCCGCGCGGAAGTTCTCGTTGTCGAGTGTCGTGACGCGCACGGTCACGCTGTGCGACTGCATGAACCCGGGCGTGCCCATCGTGGGCGGCAGGTGCACGGGCGAGATGAGCAATTTTGTCCCTACTTTGGGCGTCTGGTCGGCCAGCGCCGCGCCTGATGCGGAGATCAGCCTTTGGCCGCGACTGCGTTCAGCGGAAGAGTCAGACACGGACACGCTGCGAGTGGGACCGGAGGGCGCACACAAATGCGTTCCTATGAAGGTGCTATTATTTCAAGGCACATTTTGAGTGGTAGAGAGTCCGGACCATTCTTTGTACGATCCAAAGTCGAGCAGAATCTTCCATACTTTCTCGGGCGGCGCGTCGATGAGGATGGAGTCAGCGACGGTGAATACGCCAGAAGAGGACAGCGGAGGCATGCCAGTGCCAGCCATTGCTGAAGAACGGAACTGTATTAGTGGTGGTTTGGATGGCCAGGCCCGGGGTCGCCCGGATGTTGCTTGTTGTGGCCATTCGGCGTTATGGTCCTTGCTTCACAATATCTGCGTCTCCGTTCGCGTTATCGCTTCTACATCTCAGACAATTATTTCCTTCGACTGATTCTGGATCAGCTCCGCGTGAAAGCGTGAACGCCTCAAGAGTGGTCAATACGAAGAGTCGGCGTCTTTTTGTCCAAGCTACAACTTCAAAAAAATCATTCATGTGCGCGATGAAAGTTGGGTCCACGCCTGATTCAACGGGGAGAAATGCGAGGAGAATGCGAGGCAAGTTAAGTTACAGTACAGTGATGATTTGGATACAGTGGTGAGTAACATGTGCTATTAGAGAGGTCTAGCCTTATATGTGGACGGAATTTTGGTGCAGGGTATGTAGATCTCCGTGAATGCGATAGTCCAATGCGCTGAGTAGTTCTGAGTTCATTCAGAGTCCTCCTCCTTGATGACATATAGCGGGGATGGCATTCTTGGCCGAGTGCGGCTATGATGGCGGCGGGATCGCGAGCGCGAAGGTCGTCGCGGCGCGGGGGCGTGGATCACGGGCCTCGGCGCGCCGACCGATTTGCAGGAGGAAGAGTAGAGCAGATATGGCTCGCCCTGCGGTATGCACTGGAAGTCGGTGTGGCCCAGGATGTCCTGCTCATCGTGCTCGTCTTCCAGATCGAGGTCGAGATCAAGCAGGTCGAAGGAAGCGGGCGATGCTCCGTACGGAGAAGCAATCTGCGGACAGAAGTCAGCACAGCTGCGGCGCGGTACAACGCAAGACTGGGCACGCACAGCAGTGATCCGTACTGCGGACTGATTTATCCACGCGGCCACCCGTCGCGCACATTCGCGCTGTTTTGCCTGGGTCTTTTCGCTCTCCTGCTCGTCCCCCTCATCATAGGACCCCCGTTGCCCCAAGTCGTCGTCGTATTGGGGGGATCGCGGTGGGGACTGGCACGACGGCCCCGCAGCCATGTCATTGTATGAGACGTTCCCGCGTCCAGTGTGGAGGTCAAAGTTGGTAGTGTCGATGAAGGCAACCATCGGTGAAGTGAAGGGAAGACGTTGACCAGTCTGTAGCGCCTTGCAGCGCTTATATATGAAGCGTCTGCGCTTTGCTGCGGATTTGATCTTCCGGATCGGACAACCGCGCACGCAGCACTTATCGATCACTTTTGACAATATTGGCTGCGTCTTGGACTGTGCTTTACTGACTTGGCCTTACTTAGCCGCTTAGCAGCGCTTAGCCCACGACCAAGCACCCGAACCACCCGAGCCGCCGCGCGACTCCCGCCTCCCCAATTAGGAAATCCTCCCGACATATGATGTCAGCATTCTGGAAAGGCAACGAACGGTCCAGAAATTTCTTGCAGCGTCGCTCGCTTTCCATCGCTCTCTGGAACTAGTCGCCGCCATGGTATATAACCCCTGATTTGGTACTGCCCACACTCACATCTCATCTGACCAGTCGCGAACATGTACTCGTTCTATCCATCCTACCGCCCTCAGACCTCGTACTACCACCCCTCGCCATATTACCACCAGCCCTCTCCGTATGCCCGGGCACTAGCTCAGCAGCAGGAGCAGCGCGCCCGCGCACAGGAGCTGGAGCGCCAGCGTGCCGCCCGCTCCGTATACTTCCCCGACGGCTACGAGGAGCCCGACAGCGACGACGAGAACTACTACCTGACCCCGCGTCAAAGCGCCCTCCTTCGAGCCAGGCGACTCCAAGAGGCCGCCGAACAGCGCAACCGTGATGCCGCCCGGCTCATGCATGAACGCGAAATGAAGGAGCAGCAGCAGGCGTGTGCCGCAGAGAAGCAAAGCGTGAGTGCAGTTTTGGTGGATCCTTCAGTGGATTCTGACTCCGGATGCCAGACTCCTCCCCCACAAACACGCGCCCCCACCCCACCTGATTCTCCCTCGGCTTCCCCGGCGCCCCAGGCAGTCCCCGTCCCGTCGCGCGAGGTCCTTGACGCCGCCGCCACTAAGATCCAAACCCAATACCGCATCCACCACGCCCTCCGCTCCCTCTCCACCCTCGCCGCCAAATTCGCCACCCTCAAAGCCTCCTTCGTCCCCCCGCCCACAATCGACTTCCAGGCCGGCGACGGCACCGTGACCACCATCCCCATCCCCGCGCCCACCACTAACAGTATGCCCACCGCGCCCGGAACGAGCACGGCGAAGCTCGCGTACACGCCCGCGAACGCCCCGCTGCACGCGTACGCGGAGCACCTCAGCCGCCTGCTCGTCGCCCTCGACGCCGTGGAGAGCCGCGGCGCGCGGGCGGTGCGCGCCCGGCGGCGGGGTCTCGCGCGCGCGGTCGAGGGCGAGGCGGAGCGCGTGGAGGCGCTCTGGCGCGGCGTGTGGGCGGCGCACCAGCAGCAGGAGCAGCACCGCGCGGACGAGGCGGAGGTCTGCGCAATGGTCGTCGACGCGCCGGAGCAGGGGGCGGAGCCGCTCCCCGAGCTGTCTGGCCCCGAGTCCGATCTCTCCGATGTCGAGCCGGAGCTCCCGACGCCGCCTGCGTCGCCTGCCGCGGCGCCCAAGATCGCGCTTGCGCCCGATGCAGAGAACGTTGAGGATGTCGTCGCGAAGCTTGCGGAGAATGATTTGGACGTGGCAAGAGCAAAAGTTGCAGAAGACGAGAAAATCTCGGGAGAAGAATTTGTTATCGTATAGCACTCATGTAACATTGCAGTCGTACTACTTACTGAGTTATACATTCATCCATTTATTCATACTATTCTCTATGGAGCGAAGGTTTTCGTGGCTTGCGAATCGTCGAGAATCTTGAGATTGAAGAGAGCGTTAGCATGGTCAAATTTGTATCGAGTTCCCTTTCCTGCACGCAGGCGGCAGTATAACGACGTTGCGATGTGCGTAGGCGTGGTCCGTGTACGTAGCCATGGGTCGTCATTTGGGTCCTCTAGGAACACAACTAGCCAAAAAGCCATAGGATCGAGGCCAGCGTAGCCCGAGGATTGGACTGGTATGAAGAGGGAA
Organism: Mycena belliarum; assembly: GCA_029282135.1. Lineage (NCBI taxonomy): Eukaryota > Fungi > Basidiomycota > Agaricomycetes > Agaricales > Mycenaceae > Mycena > Mycena belliarum. The sequence continues at coordinate 151,218 of JARJCN010000057.1, forward strand.
GGGGCGGAATCGACACTCTTTAGGGTCCCAAGTGGTCAGCTAACTACGTGAACAGTTCCATGAATACAAGACATATGTGCATACCCTCCACAAGTCGTCCAAATCAAGGAACAACGAGATACGAGCACCTTACATCGTTTCTGCCGTGAACCCAGCCGCCAGCCATTCCACCAGCAGCGGCGTCACGCTCCCCACCTTCTTCTCATTCAGCACAAAGTCCAGCATCGGGTCCTCATGCAGCCCATCGGGCTGCACCACGAGCTCCGCCCGCGCGTGGTGGCGCTTAAACGCCTCTCCAAACACGACGATGTCGTCCCGCAGGCATTCCGCGCCCCCCGCAGTGACGAGGACGCGCTCCACGAGCCGCTCCACGCCGTCGAACCACGCGTCGGGCGCGCGCGCGGCCTCCATGAACGCGCGGTGCTCGGGAGGCACGTCCGCGCGCACGACGCGGCCCCACTCCGCGAGCGTCGCGTGGCGCAGGAAGTCGCGCCCGTCGTTCGCCGCGTGCGACGCGCTGTCCGCGGTGAGGCTCACCCACGGGGAGATGAGCAGCGCGCCGCGGAGGCGGGGGAGCGCGGGGGGCGCGAATTCGGGGACGCCGAGCGCAGGGGGGAGAGGGTGCAGCGCGTGCGAAAGGAGCTGCAGGATGAGGTTCGCGCCTGCGGAGTCACCTGCGAGCTGCAGGTTTTGCGGTTGGACGCCGGCGGCGAGGAGGAACTCGAGGGCGAGGCGCGCCTGGTCCAGGGGCGTGGGGAAGACTGCGGAGGGCACCAGCGCTGTGGACCGCGCTGTGTAAGAACGATGTGCGCCGGGAGCGGCTCGACCTACGTACAGTAGTTTAGCACCGCGAGGCCGACGTCGATGTCCTGAGTTTCCAACTGCAGCTGGAGGTAACGGCAGAACGAGAGCGCGAAATCCGCCGCGGGCAGCAGGAACGCGCCGCCTGGAGCGCCAACTTGGATGATGCAAATACGCGTACAGACGAAACGGGCCCACCATGCACGAACAGCAAGACGCGTTTCAGCCGCTTCGGCCCGATCCACAGCAGCCGCGCGTCCCGCCCGAGCTCATCGATCTCTGTCGGGAGCTGGTTCCGCGCCGCCCATTTCTCGTACGAGCTCAGCGTCGCGCCGAACACGTGCTGCAGCTGCGCGACGTTGAGCGTCCCGAGGACGTGGCGCAGGGCGGAATCCCCGGCGATGCGCTTCAGGCTCCGCGCCTTGTTGTGCGCGGCGTACGTGGTGGTCGCAAGAGACCACAGGAGCACGACGGCTCGAGGGCAGAGACGTGAGCTTCGCCCGCCAATCTCGGCAAAAGGAAAGCCTTACGGAGGGTGATGAGAGTCGCGACGATCCGGAGTGACTCGGTCCAGCGGACCTCCCCGTATTTCGCTTTGGCCTTGGATTGCGAGGACATGGGGACGGTGGGACGGGAAGGGAAGGGGAGAGTGCGCGCCGCTTATGAGCCACCGACCGCGGGAAAACCGGATCCAATAGCCTAGCCCGTGCGCGTGATGAGCGAAGAGTCTTAGCATCCTCTGGGAGCAAAACCCCCTCAGGAACGTCGAAGGAAGGCGACGGAGCGGCGGAGCCCGAAGGGCTTTTCACTTTGGCAGCTGCCATCAGTCGCGTGCTCGTCGCCGGCAGCCTCCGTGCACTGCTTCCCGCCGTTGTTCCGTCGCCGCTTTCCGCGCCGCTGTGCGTGGTTGCTAGCAGCGTGGGCGGGTGGCGGCGGGAAGATTGGTCTCGCAGCAGAAACGCTGAGGGACCATATTGGAGTCGCTCCGAGGACCAGCTAAGGGCTAAGTGGCGGTATATCGCCCTCCCACAGCCGCTTCTCTACCACCTCGAGCTCAAGCCGAGGCTGGGCGGACACCGTGTCGAAGCAGCGGTTGCCTGGACTGATCGAGATATCGACGAACGAGAAGCGGCGGCTGAGTGCGGCTGAAGGCCCTAGTCGACAGGCAAATCAAGCGGAGATCCAGGTCCTGTCCATGCTCGACAGTTTCTTGCACGGAGCAGGGCCGAATGTGCGTGAAGGAGCATGCGTCAAGATTTCAAGTCGTGCTGCGTGCTGCATGGTGAACGCTGCCGCGGCGTCGAGGACACAAGTGCATCTGAAAGGGGAATTACCAGCCTGCAATGGCGCCGCAATGCAATATATCCGTACCTGGACCACAGCCTAAGCAGCATCCCCTGAAGGCGCGGCGATTATCGGTGTTCAAAGCAACATTGACAGACACCGTATCGATGATCGGCCGCACCGAGTCCGACGTTATTATCAGACCCTTGCTTTCTCCGCGTGATTTCTCTGTAGTAGCGGTGGCTGGGTGGCCGGGACGGGTAGAAGGAAGGTGTCGGTCTTGAGGGAACGCATCGGAGTCGCTCCTGGGACTTGCTAAGAGCGAAGTGGAGGATTGGCAAGGCCGGATGATGTATACCACCCTCTCCGAGTCTCAAAGCCGATTCTCTCCGCCACCTCGAGCTCGAGCCGAGGCCGGGCACCCGAGGTCAACGAAGCCCACGGTGTCGAAGCAGCAGTTGCCTCGACTGAACGAGATATCGACGTGACGACCTTCGTCGCGTTTGCTGAAGTCGACAGGCAGATCAAGCGGGCACCCAGGTCCTGTCCGTGCTCGACAGTTTCTGGCACCGGGGGGGTCACGGTCGGGCCGGAGGCGCGTCAGATCGTGCTGTGTGGTGGGCGCCGCCGCGGCGTTGTGGACCCATATACATCTGACGACTGGAAAGGGGATTATCAGGCTGCAGACGGTACCGCATTGTAATATTTGCGTACCACAGCCTAAGTACACGGCACCCTCACCAACAAGCTTGAAGGCGAGGCGGAGTGATTGTCGTCGTTCAAAGCGACCGACACCGTATCATCAATTATCGGTCGCACCCAGTCCAGCATTATTCTCAGAACCGTTGCTTGCTCCGCGAGATTGCTAGCGGTGGCTGGCTGGTTGGCGGCGGCGAGAAGGAAGCGTTGCAGCAGACATACTGGGGAAGGTCGCTCCGGCTAAGGGCATCGGCGAGGCTGGACACGAGCAACATATACCGCCCTCCCCGGGCCAAAGCCGATTGAGGATTCTCTCCGCCTCTTCGAGCTGAAGCTCAAGCACCCGCGGCCAACCTAATGCCGTTGGCCAAAGTCGCCAAAGCAGCCGCCGCCTCCGAGACTCCGAGTCGACTGAACGAGATATCGACGCGACGACCTTCGTCGCGTGTCCTGTCAGGTAGGCAGAACCACGTGAAGACCCAGACGCCTGGTCACTGGCAGTGCCCGACAGTTTGCTGTCCGTGCTCGACAATCTCTAGCACTATAGGGCCGCGGCGCCGGGGGTGCGTCAAGTCGTGCTGCGTGCTGCGCGCGGAGGACACAAGTGCATCTGAATAGGGAATCACCAGGCTGCAAGGGTAACGCATTGCGATATCTCCGTACCACAGCCTATGCAGCATCCCCTGGAGGCGCGGTGATCGTCGGTGTTCAAAGCAACATTGACAGACACCGTATATCGATTATCAGCCACGGGCGCGCCAACTTGAAGTCCAGCGGCGCGCCAACAAGTTGAAGTCCAGCGTTATCATCAGACCCTTGCTTTCTTCGCGTGACTGCTAGTTCTCCGCGGGGCTGTTAGGCTAGTTCTCCGCGTGGCTGTTATGTAGGCTAGTAGTGGGGGCTGGAAGGAAGAGTTCTGCAGCAGAAACGCTGGGGGAGCGCATCGGCGTCGCTCCTGCTGACTTGAAGGGATCGGTGAGGCCAGACGATGTATACCGCCTCCCCGGGCCAAAGCCGATTCTCTTCTCTCCGCCACTTTGAAGGGCCTGAGGCCTGGCACCCAAAGCCAAACGGACACCGTGTCGGAGCAGCAGCACTCGACTTGACTGACCGCGAGATCGACGCGACGATTGCGTCGCGTTTGAAGGGGCTGAGGCTGAAGGCGACGGACGAGATCAAGCGGGGGTCCAGCCGGCCTGTGCTCGACCGTTCCCGGCACTGCACTGGGTCGCGGTAGCCCGGACGCGCTGTGCATCAACCGCGTCCGTCATGAAGTCGTGCTGCATGGTGGGCGGCGCGGCGATCTGAACGATGACTATCGATGTCATTCTCAGGCTGCAGATTGCTCGCAACAGGAGGAGGAGGAGGAGGAGGATTGCCTGCGCGGTCCCAAATTGAAACAGCAGGTAGCCGCACTACGTACTGTTTCCGCACCACAGCCTGCACCGCAACTGTGACCCCAAGCCCTCACGAGTCCCGAGTCCCGACAGCCTGGGCTTGAGCTCGAACTTGGCACGGTGCTTGAATGTGCATGCACTGTCGGCGTTGGACCAAAAGAAAAGGCGCCGTATTCATAGTCATAGTCTCTCTTCAAGCCGTATTCAAGCTATCGACTATCGCGGTCACCGTCAGTCTGGAAAGCGACATTGTCATCGGATTAGATCCAGGCTCGCTTTCGGCTGTCGCGTGCCCGATCCGTTGAGCGAGCGAGACGAGACAAAGGGCAGGCGCCAGTTGCCTCCGAGTCGACTGGGAGACTCAGATATCGACGCGAGTCGCGTTTGCACCGTGACGAAGTTGCGTGGTGCCGATGGGCGGAATCAGGTGAAGAGCCAGCCGTCGAACGAGAAGCGGCGGCTGAGCGCTGAGCGCTGAAGCGCTCGCCGCTGAAGGCCCGGCAAATCAAGCGTCCTGTCCGTGCTCGACAGTTTCTTGCACGGAGCAGGCCTGCAGGCCTAGGCAGGATTTCAAAATTTCAAGTCCTGCTGCGTGCTGCATGGTGAACGGCGGCGGCGTCGAGGACACAAGCACGAGCGCATGAAAGGGAGTTATCATGATCCGCCTGCTGCTGGGTCCCGCACCGCAATCGCATATGATATCTCGGACCCACAGCCCAACCATGGCCACCTCCTCCCGCCCACCGCCTCCTCCCGCACCCATCTATGCCAGCCTATGCCACATGCTCCGTCGTCCCCCCGCACAGACGGCGTACATGGCGCGCGTCGTGACTCGTGTGCCCTGTGCCCTCCCAAGTTCCGAACTTCGTCAAGGCCTCGGCTTCGCGCTCATGTGGACCTGGTGGCTCGGCCGGCACCAGTACGAGCTCCTCGACGGCGCGGCCACAAGTACGAGCTCCTCGACGGCTCTCGACGGCGAGCGGCCGACTCCTTCCCGTGACGGCGACCGCCGTCGCCGCGCAGAAGAACGAAGTTGAAAGCGTGGCGGGCACGGACTGCGAAGAGCGACGAGCGGACGGTGAGATCCCGCGCACGGTGCAGGCGCGCGCGCCCCCGCGACGCATTCGATGTTAACGTCGACTAGGACTGGTGACCCGGGCGTCGGGCGTCGGCGTAGTGGCGTACTTCATCGAAATTGAATTGCGCCTCCGACAAGTCTTCGTGGAGGCTGGGCGCTGATTTGTGGGACCATGGGCCCTGGTGCGTCTGCTCTGACTCTGGCGCTGGCGCTGGCCTGCGTTTCTTTTCTTTTTGCATCGACTACTCTTGCAGCGCATGTAGCTCAGGCCAGGGGGGACGGAGGGCAGGATTGTGATTAAGTAGCGCGCGCCGCGTGTGCCACGGGCACTCGAGCGTCAGCGCTGCAGCTTCAAGGACGGGCGAAGCCCGCGTCGTCGGCGGTGGACTTGGCCTGGGACTTGACGCGCTACCGACGACCGTTTCCGTATCGCGACTGCCATCATTGTATCAATGAACCCGGGCTCGTCTTCCGGCGGCCTCGTCTCCCCAGTCCCCAGTCGCAAAGGCAGGCGTCGGACGTCGATAGCCTGCCGGGCAACCTCTGCCAGTGGGACGCCGACTCAGAATGCCTATAAGTAGCCATCAGAGCGGTGGGCTCCGCGTCTCGCCGGCGCGTCCCTCGGACCGAATCGGACGGCGCGAATGCAGAGCCAGTCCGCAGCTCGGTGCAAGCTCCAAGTCGTACGCGCTAAGAGCTATACCGCACGTTGCTCTTACGTGCCTCGTGCACCGTCCGCGCCATCTCAGCCCCGCAAGTTCATCTGCGGGCATCGACTCTTTAACACCCCGGCGCCGACGCCGGTGCTGCCGGGGCCTTCCGCCGAAGCGCGTCACGGTGGGTTTAGACGGGGCGCGAGGATCGAGGATCGAGCTGGGTGGATCCGGGATCCAGGTGCCGGACGCGGTGAATCCGTGCGCGCTGCCCGTCGCGAACAGCGCGCGGGATGGCGAAGCTGTTCGGACGGGTGCGTGTATCGGATGCACTAAATGCTTGGGATGCCATATGCAGCCCCTGACCGTTGCTTTTGCTTTGTCTTGCGGCCAGACGCGAGCCAGAGGTGGTCGGCTTCTCCGCAGCTGCTTTCCCCGTCTCGTTCTCCAGCTCATATATGGTGTCAAACGTTCACCTGCGCGCCAAGCTCTAGCTCTTCCTTCATAATCATATTGCGATCGAGACCGTTATGCATGCGCCGACTGGACTGGAAGCTAGCTGGAAGGGTTGTGTTGCAAGTTGAACTGCTCCACAGTTCGAATTCGCAGCTGTAATGATGATATTGCCCTGATCTTCGGGCGCGCCAAGGTGTACATATCGACGATCCTTCGCGCACCTTCTGCATCTTCGCTTGGCGCTATCCGCATGGTCGTCCTAATTGGGCCGAGGGTGTTGGCCTAGTACTTGTGCAACAGCCAGCTATGGAGTGCGGTATACCAGCTACATGCGTTTGTCTGCCTGCATGCGGGATGGTGGCACTGGGCGTGGGTGCAGCCTGAGCATGTCTCGACTTGCACTCGACGACGTTATGACGTAGTTGCCGCACATGTGTCGAGGACAGCCTCTGTGTTTCCTTGACGACCCTGCGAACATGCGGCCGGCGTGCTGCAGCCTGCTGTGTTCGCCCAACGGAGCGACGACGGCGAGTAGCTTTACATAGACCGCGGCGAAGAAGGACCGTGTCGGCCGCACCAGACCGCAGTGGGAGCATCCGAATCGGGACGCGGTGTGTACGCGTGCTTGGCTAATTTCCGGGGCGCGTTTCGTAAGCTTTGATATATCGGGGCCTGATGTTATTTTCGGCAGGTTCCTCCTTGCCTCCTCCCCCCATCTCCGCCCAGCCCATAAGAGCGCTGCAGCCTCACCCTCGCTTTTCGTGACCCCACCCCACCCACTCCTTACCATGCTCTTCCAACTCCCCTCCTCCGCCCTCCTCCTCGCCCTCGTCGTCCTCGCAGACGCCTCCAGCCACGGCCACGGCGCCCACCTCAACGTCCGCCGCCGCCAGCTCAACCCCCGCGGCCCCCAGCCCGTCGTCCCCGTCCCGAAGGCGTCCCTCGGCCGCCGCTCCTGCCGGAAGAAGCCCACCTCCAGCGCCGCCGCGGCCGCCCCCTCCACCCCCACCCCCGCCGGCCTCGTCAACGTCGCCCCGGACCCCTCCTCCACACCCCCGAAGGCGGCCCCCACCACCACCAAGGCGGAGGCCACCACCACCAAGACGGAGGCTACCCCCACCAAGCCCGCCGCCCCCCCCGCGCCCCCCGCCGGCGGCGTCGCCGCCGGCAACTTCCGCCCCGTCAAGCCCGCCGACTGGCCCTCCGCCACCCAGGCCGGCCCCAAGCCCGCCTCCACCGTCGCCTCCGCCGCGGACCCGTACCTCAAGGAGCTGTCCAAGGCGATCGACAACAGCGGCAACCCCGACTTCACCGCCGTGCACACGGGCGAGATGACGTACTACGGCCAGGGCCTCGGCGCGTGCGGCGACGTGTACGACGACAACTCGTTCACCGCCGCCGTCTCCATGATCATGTTCGACCGCTGGCCTGGATCTACGGGGCAGCAGAACCGGTGCGTCTTCCCTTCGTCTCACCCTCGCCCTCCTCTCTAACCCCAGTCTTGCCCCCAGGAACCCCATGTGCGGCCCCTTCGTCCCCGGGCGCCAAGCCCTCGCCTCCACGGGCCTCATGGTCTCCGCCGTCAAGTCCCCCGTCGCCGGGTACGCCATGATCGGCGGCGACGGCCTCATCAACTGCGTCGGCGCCCCCGGCGTGCAGTGCCACGTCCCGCTCACCGCGACCGTCACGCACGGCGCGAAGAGCATCCAGGTCAAGATCGTCGACCGCTGCGTCGGGTGCGCGGTCGGCGATATCGACCTCACGCCCGCGGCGTTCAAGGCGCTCGCGGACCCCGCGCTGGGGAGGACGGATGTGACGTGGCAGTTTAATAACTGGTAGACGCGCGCGTGCGTGCGTGTGTGTGAGGGCGGGGTGCCAGCAGCCCGCTCCACAGGCGTCATCGGGATGCCGCCGCTTTTCTTATTCCTATTCCTCTCTACCTACCAGTCGGTTCCAAGCCCGCTTCCTCAAGTTCAGACTGCCCCGCGCGGCGTGCCGGGGGGGCAGCTAGGCGCGCTGCAGTGCCGGCAGTGCATCCGCGTTCTGGGCATTTGCTATCGAATTTATCGCCGTGTTGTCATACATAGATACAAAGACAAAGTACAAAGTACAAAGTGAAAGAATGCAGTAGCTTGTTCGCTAAGGACCAGGCCGGGGGGCCGCGTGTCTGGACTGCGGCTTGCCATTGTCCGACTTGCTGGATGGTGAATATTGAATTGTGAATGGAATTAGGGAGTGGGCACGCGGGGAAGGCGAGGGTTCCGGTGCGACCCAGACCGCGATGATCGGTATACTTATCGATCTACGTGGACTGTGTATTACCGTGCGCATGCGGCGTGACGGTGTCTGTTCTTGCACGCCCACCAGACACCAGACAATGCAATGCGATCTCCGCGCCTCGCCTTCGAACGCGACCTGTCGCGAGGGTGCTGCGCATGCGTAGGCCTGTGTAGGCTGTGGTAATCGCATTGCATTAGATTGCATTGCGGCTGCAACAATGCTGCAAGTACTTGTAGTAATTCCCCTTTCTGATCCTCAGCGACTGCGCCGCCTACCGCCTAACGCCTACCAGGCCCGTGCCAGTGCTAGGAACTCAGAGTCCGACTGAGGCTAGTCAGACTCAGACGGACGCGACCGGTCGAGCTCTGAGTGGCAGGACGTCTGGACCTCCGAAGGCGCTTGGTTCTGCCCAGCCAGCCTCCTGGAATCCATCGGGCCTCGGTGACGACGGCGTCGAAGCTTGAAGCGGCGCGGCGGTATCTCGCAGCTCGCTCGGTCGACGCGGGCTCGGAGTCTCGGAGGCAAGTGTCAGTTGCATGTCAATGCTGCTTCAATGTGCTTTGTCGACGGTGGCTCTGGCTCTGGCTTGGAAGTTGGAAGTTGGGTGGGCCGCGGGCGCTTGGGCTTCAAGTTCAAGTTCAAGGGCCGCGACCCCGCCGGGCCAGCGCCGGAACCCGTTACAGACTTACAGTCGAGTGCTTACAGGCCGCCCGCGCGCTGGACCTCCACTTCAAGTCCCCAGTGAGTATTATGCTTTCTGCTTTCTGCGCGTCGGCTGCTTGAGGACTTCAGCGAACGCGATGAGGGCGTCGCGTCGCGTCGCGGCATGGTCGATACCTCTTTTGGTCGGGGCGGAGGCAGCTGCTGCTTTGCCGACACCGACTGAACGCCGAGACGTCGACGCGGGCGCCGTTGACCTTGGCTTTGGATGCCCGGCCTCGGCCTGTGGGCTCGAGGTGGTACCAAGTCTAGGGAACTTGGAAGCGGCGTCAAAGCGGCGTTGAAGAAGGCTTTGACTCGTCGTCCGGCCCGCCGATGCCCTTAGGTTCGGGGCGCGCCTCCGATGCGTCCCCTCAGCAGCCAGCTTCTGCTGCAATGCCGTCCCAGCCGCCCACCGCTATCTACCTACAGAGAAATCACGCGCCGGAGAAAGCACTGACAAGGGTTCCGATGCCATTGATAACGCTGGACTTGCTTCAAGGGTGCGACCGATACCGATACTCGATATTCGCTGCTCCGGTGTCTCAGGCTGGCGATGTTGCTTTGAGCGGACCGCCGACCATCACCGCGCCTTGGTGCGGGTGCGGGTGAGGCTGTGGTACGGAGATGTTACAATGCGGTATTGGCATTGCAGCCTGGTTCGATAACTCCTCCCCTTTCGGACTCGGATGTACTTGTGTCCTCGAGGCCACGCAGCACGACTTGGCGCATGCTCCATGACGCACCCCCGGCCTTACTGTAGTTGACCCAGTGCCAGGAACTGTCGAGCACTGACATGGACAGGTGGACCTCCACTCGATTAATTTCTGCCCATCATGCAACTCCAGCAAACGCGACCAAGTTCGCCCCGTCGACGTCTCGTTCAACCGAGGCAACTGGCAACTGCTGCTTCGCCACGGTCCGTTTGCCTTCAAGGGTGCCTTGAGCCCGAAGCGCGGTCATGGTGGAATGGCTGGCTGCTGCCAGGGTTCACGGCAGAAACGATGGAAGGTGCTCGTATCTCAAAGTTCAAATCGCTCCATGAATTGGACCTGTGGATGGTATGTATTCATATCACGTCTTGTGTCCATGAAATACGTTCACGTAGTTAGGAAACCACCTCGATTTTACTCGGACCACTTGGGAGTAGCTACACCCTAAAGAATGTCGATTCCACCCCAAGTTCCCGCTCTGTACTAGTAGTCCGATCTTCGGTGTAAACGCTGCGCTAGCGCTAGCCTCGATCTCTTTCGCTTTTTGGCTATACGCGCTCGATATCCTTCGGTTCCTAGATGACCCAAATGACGTCCCGTGGCTAACTGACAATTCCCCAATCGCCATGGGCTGAATCGAGGTCGCTCGAGCTGGGGAACCACAGGCGACTACAGGCGATGAACGGTCGTGTCAAGAAAATCCCGCTTGGGTTTCACCCCTGCGACCGGTTCTTCGGCCGCATGAAGCGAGGGCATACTACTCCCTCCTGATAGTAAGGACGAAGCAGGGTTCTGGGACTGGACTGGGCTCGTCTGTTATCACCTAGATCCCACTGATCACGTCTTCTGCAGACTGCCACTTTTTCCATGTCCGAATCGCTTTCAGCAGGCTTCGCGATGGTGTCGAGATGCCGCGGGATCGTCAGCATGTAGAGCTTAGTGCGCTAAGATCAGAGCCATATTGTTATTAGAGCTGCGAACTGTGGAGCAGCTGAAGTCTTCCAGAAGTACAAACTACACTCGAAATGCAGTCGAACTCGACGCATATATACACAAGGGTGGTGAACGCCATATTGGAGCTGCAGAAGGAGACGGTGAAAGCAGCGGCGGAGAAGACGGCCAGCTCTGGGTCGCGTCTGGCCGCAAGAGAAAGTAAAGTAAAAGTAAAAGTTAGGGCATGCAGTTCATCGAATACGCGCACCTTTGCCATCCCGTGCGCTCGTCGCGGCGACCGGTGCGCACAGATTCACCGGCACCGCTTCCGCTGTGCGCGCGCCGCGGCCGCGCACCTGGATCCGTCCAGCTCGATCGATCCTCGATTCTCGCGCGCGATCTAGACCCACGAGCGGCACGCGCGCGCGCTTCGAGGAAAGGCCCGTGCAGGCTCAGCACCGGCGTCGGGGTGTTCACTGTTAAAGAGCCGCATGATGCCCGGAGATGAAGCGGGGTTGAAGTGGCGCCGGAAGCGACGGTGCATGGGGGGCACGTCAGAACGACGTGCAGTACAGTTCAAAGCTTGCATACACCTAAGTAGTCTCTCCTGGACAGACGCTGCAACAAAAAAAAACTCGTACCGGGCCTCACTTGCTGAAGCATACACCGCCAAGGCCTAGGGAGACTGCACATCGTGTACCAGCGGTAGCTGCCTGGGACGCGAATCCAGAGCGCCGACGAGAACGCCACTGGCCTTGAAGCCCCACCGACAGCGGAGGGCCCCCGGCGCGCCGGCACAACGGGGAATCAAGGCCCCGCCGAAGACAGCGCGTCCAAAGCTAGCGCTGTAGCGCGAGTCCCCGAAGGACCCACACAAGAAGGCCCGGAGCTGGCCGCCTGGAACTTGGAAGTTCTGGAAGTTGCGAGTACAGCTGGCGCTGGATTCAGGCCGACGTCGTCTCCCAAAGGGAATCAAGATGCTAGCCAAGAGAGGTGGTCAGAACGAGGAACGAGTGAGGGAGGAGGAGGATTGCTTGTGTGCCATGGCAAGTAGTGTATCGGGGCTTGAATCGAGCCTAGCTTTCATCAGGCTTTCATTCAAGTTTGCCACATTTCGCCAGGGGATTCTGCGCGCGTATATGCTGTGGTACGGAATAATTGCGATGTGGACATTGCAGCCTGAGCTGGTGATTCCCATTTCAGACTCGGCGGATGGTGGCACTTGTGTCAATGTCCGCGGCGGCGCCCACCATGCACTACGCAACTGAGCACGGCTTGAAAGCTTGACGTACCTTCGGCCCTACCGCGACCCAGTGCCAGAAACTGTCGAGCACGGACAGGACGTCAGGACCATGATCTAACATGATGCGACTTCAGAGCTTCAGCCCTCTTGAACGTGCAGAGCATCTGTATTTCTTACGCGAATCGCCGCCTTCGTAGTCTTCCTCCTCCGGGACGTGGGCCAAGTTCGTCGCGTCGATATCTCGTTCGGTCGAGGCAACTGCTGCTTTGACACGGTGTCCGCCCAGCCGCGGCTTGAGGTCGCGGTGGTAGGGAAGCGGATTTGCGAGGGCGATATGCGGCATGCCGCCTAGCTGGTCCTCGGAGCGACTCCAATGCGGCCCTCAGCGTTTCTGCTGCGAGACCAACCTTCTCGCCGCCAGCCGCCCACACTGCTAGCAGTCACGCACACGCACAGCGGCGCGGAAAAGCGGAAAGCGGCGGCGGAATAACGGCGGGAGGCTGCCGGCCAACTGCCGGCGACGAGCACGCGACTGATGGCAGCTCCCAAAATGCCCTTCGGGCTCCGTCGCCTTCGACGTTCCCAGTGACTCTGAGTGAGCGGGTTTTGCTCCCTTGGGTGAACTAGCTGGCAGCTGGCTCATCAAGGCACTCCCCGCTTCCCTTCCCGTCCCACCGTCCCCATGTCCTCGCAAGCCAAAGCCAAAGCGAAATACGGGGAGGTCCGCTGGACCGAGTCGCTCGGGATCGTCGCGACTCTCCTAACCCTCCGCAAGGCTTTCCTTTTCCCGAGATTGACCGGCGAAGCTCACGTCCTCTCCCTCCAGCCGCCGTGCTCTTGTGGAGTCTTGCGACCACCGCGTACGCCGCGCATAACAAGGCGCGGAGCCTGAAGCGCATTGCAGGGGATTCCGCGCAGCGCCACGTCCTCGGGACGCTCAACGTCGCGCAGATGCAGCACATGGCCGGCACGACGCTGAGCTCGTACGAGAAATGGGCGGCGCGGAACCGGCTCCCGACGGAGATCGATGAGCTCGGGCGGGACGCGCGGCTGCTGTGGATCGGGCCGAAGCGGCTGGGACGCGTCTTGCTGTTCGTGCATGGTGGGCCCGTTTCGTCTGTACGCGAACTTGCGTTGAGGTAGTGTTCCATGCAGGCGGCGCATTCTTGCTGCCCGCGGCGGACTTTGCGCTCTCGTTCTGCCGCTACCTCCAGCTGCAGTTGGAAAAGCAGGATATCGACGTCGGCCTCGCGGTGCTAAACTACTGTACGTAGGCCGCGCCCACAAGTCCCGCTTCCGGCGCGCATCGCTTACACAGCGCGGTACACAGCGCTCGTGCCCTCCGCCGTCTTCCCCACGCCCCTCGACCAGGCGCGCCTCGCGCTCGAGTTCCTCCTCGCCGCCGGCGTCCAACCACAGAACCTGCAGCTCGCAGGCGACTCCGCGGGCGCGAACCTCATCGTGCAGCTCCTCTCGCACGCGCTGCACCCCCTCCCCCCTGCGCTCGGCGTCCCCGAATTCGCGCCCCCCGCGCCCCCCCGCCTCCGCGGCGCGCTGCTCATCTCCCCGTGGGCGAGCCTCACCGCCGACAGCGCGTCGCACGCGGCGAACGACGGGCGCGACATGCTGCGCCGCGCGACGCTCGCGGAGTGGGGCCGCGTCGTGCGCGCGGACGTGCCGCCCGAGCACCGCGCGTTCATGGAGGCCGCGCGCGCGCCCGACGCGTGGTTCGCGGGCGTGGAGCGGCTCGTGGAGCGCGTCCTCGTCACTGCGGGGGGCGCGGAGTGCCTGCGGGACGACATCGTCGCGTTTGGAGAGGCGTTGAAGCGGCACCACGCGCGGGCGGAGCTCGTGGTGCAGCCCGATGGGCTGCATGAGGACCCGATGCTGGACTTTGTGCTGAATGAGAAGAAGGTGGGGAGCCTGACGCCGCTGCTGGTGGAATGGCTGGCGGCTGGGTTCTCGGCAGAGACGATGTAAGGTGCTCGTGTCTCGTTGGTCCTTGAATTGGGCTTGTGGATGGTATGTACTTATGTCTTGTATCCATGAAACTGTTCACGTAGTCAGGAAACCACCTCGGCGCACCTTAATGTCGATTCCGCTTCATACTAGTCAAATACTAGTCCAATCTTCGGGCTACGCTAGCCTCGATCCTATCGCTTTTTGGCTATACGCGCTAAGATGAGCGAGGAACGGGCTTGTTCATCATCTAGTTTTTTTGTTTTTCCCTCACTTCTTGTCTGATTCACCCAAGATAAATGACATTCCCTATAAACTCAGAGACTGGCATCGAGTCTATCATTAGAGCTGCGAATTCGAACTGTGGAGCAGTTCAACTTGCAATACAACTCTTCCAGAAGTACCTAGTCCCAACCTATTATAGTCCACTCGAAAAGCAGTCAGCGCATGCATAACGGTCCCGATCACAATATGATTCAGATTATGGAGGAAGAGCTAGCTAGAGCTTGGCCCGAAGGTGGACGCCATATTGAGGGGATGGAGTCGCGGAGAAAGCAGTTGCGGAGAAGAGAAAGCAAAAGTAAATGCCACATGCAGTCCATCCAATACAGCCTTCGTCATCCCGTGCGCACGGCTTCACCGCGTCCGCAGCGCGCGCGCGGCGCACCTGGATCCCGGATCCGCCCAGCTCAATCCTCGCGTCCAACTCGCGCTCCATCCATCTAAACCCACACGCTCCGGGGAGAACGCCGTCCAGCATCGGCGTCGGGGGGTTAAAGAGTGCATGCCCGGAAATGAAGCGGCTCGACTCGAAGATGCCCCGGGAAGTACCACTGCTGACCCGTCCCCCTACGACGCTACCTTAACGGCCAGCGCTGCACGGACATGCGCTGCAAGAGGGGTCAGATGTAAAACGGGAGGCCAGAGTCAGAGCAGACGCACCAGGGACGGCCGGCTCCAGAAGGTCCCATAAATCAGCCTCCACGATGACTTGTCGGACACGTTTTTCGATGAAGTATTCCACTGCTCGCCGAGTCAACATTGAGTTCGTTGATGGGGGCCGCCACGCACCTCCACCGTTGGGATATTTCACCGTCCGCTCTTCGTAGTCCGTGCCGGCGTGCTGCCCGTACGCCTCGTACCACGCTTCCCTCTTCTCGGCCGACAAGCCGCGCACCGACGCCGGCGCGTCCTGCGGGTCGCCGAGCCACGGGAAGAAGTCGACCGCGAAAAAGCGCTCGCCCGGATGCGCGCCGTCGTGGATCTCGTACTGGTGCCGGCTGACCCACCACATGAGCGCGAAGACGAGGTCGTCTCCGTGGCGCTTGATGAAGGCGGGAGGGCATGCGGCACGCGCCATGTCGGCCATCTGCGCGGGGGTGACGACGAAGCCTGTGGCATAGACGGCGGCGCCACGGCAGAGGCGGTGGGTGCGGGAGGAACTTGAAGTGGCCATGGTTCACGTTAGCTAGACGCGCTCGATATTATTTTCCTACCTTCGGAACGAGCCGCGACTGATCCCTCCTGATCCCCGTGATTCGCGCACGAAGCCGATGATCCGGTGGCTGATGTACCGTTATTCTGGGCGAAAAAGTGGTAAGTACAAAATGTTCAACCGGGTTCAGTTATCCCAGACCGGCATAGTCTCCCCGTCCCGAAGGTCGGGGGACACCGGCATTAGTGTCTGGTGCAGGAGAAGAGACTCACCGGTGTATCCATCAAGGAGAACGGCTACAAACAGTGATTAGCTCATGATCAGAAGTGTAACGATGCAACTCACAGGAGGCGCGAAGAGGCCGGCGGAAGGCTAGAGACAAAAGGGTTAGCTTGTTATATCAGCGCAATGAATAGACTCACTGGTAGGAGGTCAAATGAAGGGAAGGAACACAACAGCCTCGTGAGAAGGACAGTGCGAACAGTTAGCTTGTTATACATAGTGCAAGGGATACAACTCACCAGATTGAGGGAGGGGATATGAGAAGGAGCCGGTAGACACCCGAACTGAAATGTGGACAAAGGCAGCATGGATGGTAGAGGTAAGAGACAAGAGACAAGTGCCTTTGTTTGTTGTTCAACAAACATCCTACCCGGGTCACGGTGTGCGCAAACAACTGTTCGGTGTGCGCAAACAACTGTTCGCGTTTCCGGGCTTGTGTAGGCTTGTGTACGCGCAATGTAAGCGATCCCGCGCCAAGTAAAATACGCACACTCCACATTTCGCAACATGCAGAAAGCCTGTCTTCAGGTTGAACTCAGCAAGATATTCTAGGAATTGGGCCTTGAAAATAAAAATCACCCCGGGATGCTGACCCCACTGGCAAGGATAGGATATTCAATGCCAAGCCACGGCAACCGGTACAACTTTGCGCAGCGCACGTAACAGCCAGGGCCAACCGGGACTTGGCAGCGAAATCAAAATTGAGCTGCAAACCCATCTCGGAACACTAAACAACTTGCAGCCAATTTATCCCGGCTCACTCAAAACTAAGACATAGGCCCCAGCACTCCCTATTCCCAACACGCACGCATGGCCCGGCGCGCTGCCTGCCGCTGACAAACATTCAGCCGAGAACATTGACCCCGCTCGGCGGAAGCCGATATATTGTCTCTATCGGCAATGTGTCTGATGTGCTTACCCCCGCCGCCGGCACATCACACTCAGTAGCTTACTCGCGGGGAGCCGATACATAGTCCCACAACGCTTAGCCCTGCCGCCGATGTGCGGAACAGCCAAGTTGATGCGGGAATTACTTAACTAGCGCCAAAATATTCTGAGTGTTAAGCTCAGAAAGCGCGTGGAGATGTGTATTGGAATACTACACCGCACTCGGTACCTTGCTCGGGGGAAGCCGATATATAGTGTCGGAGCTATCGGGACCTCGGGATTTGTCCGCCAGCAGTCATTACCGAACTACCGCACGTAACCACCAAGTCACAGCGGGATTTGCCTGCCGGCGGCAAATTTATTTGAGATTTCAGCTCAGAAACTGGTAAGTAATATTCTCAAAGTGTATTTATCCAGGCATTAAAACTGTCAGTTGACCCCGCTCGCAGGAACAGCGAAAATGTGGTTTTCAACCAGGTCACATGATACATATCTAATTGCTCGGCTTGACTCAAGTCCTTTAAACTTGACTCTGGTTGCTGTTCGAAATTCGGATTTCGTTGTGAGAGTAGGCGCCTCAGCGTGAACTTCAGAGCCAGTACTTTTCTGCCCCTGAAAAACACAAACCTTGTAATTCAAAAGTTGAGTCCAGGAACTCATCAAAATACAAAATGTAACCACCAAGTCACAGCGGGACTCGCCTGCCGGCGGCAGTTTATGCGTGATTTCAGCTCAAAATTTAGTTAAATATAGAACCAAACCTAATTTACGCAAGCATCTGAATCCTTAGTTTGATCCCGCTCGCGGGAACACCAAAAATGTTGTTTTCAACCACGTCACGTGACTTATGTTCAACCACTCCGCCTGACCCAAGTCATTTCACTTTGACTCTGGTTACAGTTCAAAGTTTCTTTTTTCAGGGTGTGCTACTTGGGGCTCAGCTTCGGAAGTATTGCACCCAATCTGTGCTGGGGGATGGACATACAAATGAGTTGTGATTAGTATGAGAGATCAATGCACGGCGAACTCAGGCACCAGGCTAAGCGATCGCCATGGGGATATCGCTCTGTGAAGCAGGGAGGCTGTCTCGGAGTGAAGTTGGGCCGGTGCGAAGTAACGGGATGTTGTACCTTAGCAGATAGCCGTGACACCGGTTAGTGTGCGGTTACCTCATATCATATGTTAGAGGGTAAAGGATATAGGCAGTATAGTCTAGTGATTGTGTGGTTAACCTTCCACTTATCATTCGCTTCTTATGTGTTCGGACATGTCTCGAGTGTATTTTGGTTCAACCACCAATAGCTTTGAATATTTTTTCTTTTGTTGTAGAGTCTCGCAGTCCTTCTAAATTCCCAGCGAGCTTAATCACAATATTGCCTCGATTATCTAGATACTCTACTGAGTTTACTTCCGCGCGCGGGAGAGCCAAATAAGTCGTTTTCGACAAGATCACGTGATCTATATTTACCCGCTCGGCCTGACCCGAATTAGTTCAATTTGAGTCTGTGGAAGGCTTTTCTTTCGGTTTCTGGACCACTGTAGCCGGAGCTAACTTTCGAAGTCATCCCCAAGTCCAAGGTGTGCATACAGGCTGAGAGATTGACTGTGGTAGGACATTCACATTAGACAGATTCAGGGCAAGCACGGCGGCGAACTCGCACCTAAGCGTCGGAGCACCGGGAACATCACCCCTTGAAACAACGAAGATGGCTCGGAATGAAGTGGGGCCGGTCTAGAACAATGGGACTTGAATTAGCGGCACAAGCGGTGTGACACCGGTTAGCGCAGGGTCACCTCATATTGTACGGTATGTTAAGCCTTTTATGGTCAATATTGTATAGTGGTTATCTTGTCAGCGGATTTTGGCGCACGGTTCCTGCAGGTTCGATTGTCCCTGGATGCATTTTGGTACAACCACCTATATCTTTTTTTTAAATGTGTCGTATCACATCTAGATGCCGTCGGAGCAGAATCACCTTGTGCCTGACACTTTTTCGCTCAATTTTCCTCAATTCTACAAGGCACTTTGGGTCAATTTTTGCGCGGCGCGATCCTGATCAGCGGACTACGCCTGCGTCCAGAAAAGGAAATTTGTGCTTTCTCAACCCTTGTTGCGCGGTTCGAGTTCAAAAATTCGGAGAACTATTTGAAATTGATATTGTTTAGTATGGAAA
Organism: Mycena belliarum; assembly: GCA_029282135.1. Taxonomy (NCBI): domain Eukaryota; kingdom Fungi; phylum Basidiomycota; class Agaricomycetes; order Agaricales; family Mycenaceae; genus Mycena; species Mycena belliarum. The sequence goes on from JARJCN010000057.1 coordinate 170,192, forward strand.
TGATTTCCCCGAGCTCCGGACGCTTCCGAGACTTTCGGAGAACGCCTAAGATCATTTCAAGCCATGCAGCCAATTTTCTGGCAGGAATGTGGTGGGGTGCCTCGACGCTCCAAGATCTTACGAGACGTTTTCGGTATTAATTTTGATCATATTCAGCATATAAGCAGCCCTGTATATCCTTTCCAGTAGAAGCAGTCTTATGTTCCCATTCCGGACAAATTTTGAACTTGCGACATAAAAACCAGGGCGAGTGCCTCCATATGTGACGTAACGCTGTCACATATTGTCACGCACTCCCTCCCCAGATCCTGGATCCAGGGAGCAGCTCAGAGCCCCGCCATTTGCGAGATCTCGCCACTGGCCCAAAATTGCATTCTCAGGTTCCGGGTGAAGATTGTGCCCGGTTTCGTCACGGAGAACTCGTCGTCTGCAAGCGAGCTGATGGTATCAGTCCGCAGTAGCCCGTGGCGGCCTCCAATCGGGTCGTCCGGAATATTTTTGCGAGGGAGAGTTTTCATTATGGGGTGTGGGGGCTATTCTGTGCATCCAGAGATGCTCTACTGGTGACGCGCATAGATAAAATCAACTTTTGTTTCACATCCGAGCTCTGTAGCTTGCGCCCTGACCAAATATTTCTGCCAACCAAATGTCTAAATCCGGACATTGGTACGCGGGCGACAACGGGCTGACACCCGTACTGATACCGGATTATAGAGCATCCAGCCAAGGCGCCTTGGCATACGTATATAAGCTGGGGCACTTCCAGCCTACCCTACACTCACCGCCCTCGCCCCTTTTCTCCCAGTCCCTCCCAGCGGTACCGGCATCGTCGGCACCGTGGCAGAGGGTGTTCGGGCAGCAATCTGGCGAGCTCTCCCTGGCTGCCTCGTGTCTGCCGCAGCATGCCTCCCTGCTCGCCTTCGACTTCGACTTCCAGCCTCACCCTCGGCATCTGCGGCATCATTGATATCGGCCAAACCCGGCACCTCCATCAGCCTTCGGTGCCCGGACCGGACACTCTCTCTTATACATCAACCACGACGAGGCTATTCGCGCGCAGCCTACACAAGGTAAGCACTAGCCTTTATACTTCTAGTATTCTTTTATGATCTCCCTTGATCATTTAGCACCCTCTATCAACTTCAAATGACTTCGAGTCGGCCGGGTTTCTGGATCTAACGCGGTGAGTAACTTGATTAGTTTTCTTCTGTATACTTTCTAATCCTGCGTAGATGACCCCAGACATCGTATTGAGTTCGGTTCTAGTGGCTTTGCGCTACCTCCCCACGAGTAAGTAGTCTTATTCCGCCTTCATTTCAAATCTCTTGTTTGCACGGAGTTCGTCTTGCTTTTCCTTTCGTTTTCTTGCTAGTTACAACTGTGACTGATAAACTCCATCTGCAGGCCTTTTCCCGCATTGTAAGCTCGCAGGGTAACTCTGATATACGATTTGGCCTTCAATTCAACGCTGGTGAGGGACTTGACCGGGTTTCTATACAAGTTTCTGATCCTTTCGCAGATTGTTCGCTGGCCCTTCTTGCACTAGCCACCGTAAGTCTTTACTTCTACTTGGTCTCGATTTTGTCCTTTAATGCGAGCTTGTTAAAGTCGCTCGACTTGACGCTAGTCCACTTTCCTTTCGTTTTATCGCCCTGCTGAACTATCGCTCACGTACTTGCTTTTCAGGCCTTCACGAGTCGTTCGATTGTTGGTAAGTCTAGTATATGGATGTTGTTTTCCCCGACTGACTTAGATTCCAGCTTTGCATTCAAGACGAGCGCGCTCTAGTTATAGGCCGCAACGGCCTTTCGCTGTCACTTGAATCGTAAGTCTGCCTTCCTTTGCTTCCATTGCGATACCTTGCTTCAACGCGAGTTAAGTCTTGTACTTGACTCGACTTGACTAAGTTTTCGCGTCGGTTTCTTACGCATTACTGACGGCCTTCATCGCAGACTTGCTTCTTAGACTTGCATGGGTCGAATCATCGGCCTCTCGCACTCGGCTTCAATTTGAGGTAAGTTCGATCAAATCTTTGTGACTCTGACTGACTTGTCTTGTGTAGAGCCTTGAACGGCCCCCTAGAGCATACTTCTGAGTCTGACAATCGTTCTATGGCCTTTCGCTGCCATGTCAACCGTAAGTCTGACTTGGTCTATTTCGATTTCGAGTTCTTGTTTCAACGCGAGTCAAGTCTTGACTTGATTGACTTGACTTGACTGGATTTTTGTTTGACCTTGACTGAGTATTTGTGTCGATTTCTTACCCATCACTGACGACCTTCATTGCTCATTGCAGTATTGGTCCCTTGTATGGGTTAAATTATTGGCTGCTCGTCGTAGATATCGGATAAGCCTCGCAGTCCACTTCAGTTTGAATGCTCGCAGGGTGTCAACGCACGCCTTTCGATCCGTTTTAAAGGTAAGTCTGACTTAGTACTTTCGTTACCTCCCAATTTCTTGCTTCAACGCGAGTCAAGTCCTGACTTGACTGAGTTTGCCTTTGCCTATGACCGACGTCCTCGATCTGAGTTTTCGTTTGCCTATTACTGACATTTTTCATTGTAGTCTTGGTTCCTCGCCTACGTTTTCATGTTGAGTTATAGGCCTATCGTAGAAGATCGACTGAGTGAAGCCTCACATCCAGTGCTCGCAAGTAAGTACGTTCATCTCATTCTGTTTAACTCTTATTGACTTGTTCAAATTGTATAGATCTTGTACATAGATCTATGTAGAGCGTTCAAGCGCTGTTGTTTCAGTTAGTTCATCATTCTTCTAGTCTTTTGAACGCGGACTGACTCTCTACAGTCCAGCGGCACATTTTGCTACCTATCATTGTGTGGCGCGAGCTACGCCCGTCCCATGTTCAAGTTGTGATTTACTTACTCGGCCAGTTCATTGCCCCACCTCAACCGATCTACTCCCTGGTGCGTCGCAATTCTACTACAAACTCATAAAATGTGACTCTTTGTTAGATGCCGCTGGAAACTATGGGTGAGACTATGCTGCGCATCCAGTTTGAAGTAAGTAAGACTTCAAAAAATCGTATTTCGTATAAGATTCCCGCTCGCTAACTTGGGTTTGCATCTCAAAGGCATACTACGCCGACTTCAATTCCGTTCGAATGAGCCGGACCGCGACCCGTTGAACACGCCTCAATACTATCCATTGAGCCAAGTCCACCGTTTGGATTCCCGATATTGACGGACATGACAGCCACTACTTAAGACATCCGAGCGCGCCTCGCGCGCGAACTCCTGCCCTGATCCCGATCCGCCGCCGCAGTCCCGCATCTCACACGCCACCCGCCCACACTCCAGTGAGCCGAATCCCAGGCGCGAGCACGATCCAGTAACCGTTCGTTCGACATACCTCCCGCCGCACGTCCTGATCCCCGCCCTGTAGTCGAGCTCCGTTTCGAGTCGGCCGCGCCCGAGTCAGTTGCGCCCCCACGTGCGCCCCGCGCGAGTCGGCAGCGCTGCGACTACGCAGCTTCGGGCCGCCGCCCGACATGTCGTGCGCATCAGGGCGGATATGCGCGGCGGCGCGCTGCGTGGAGGCGGCGTTGTTGGTCCCCGCGGCGGCGTCCGCGCCTCGCCCGTGCGCGACCGGGGCGGTCCAGATCCCGTCGATCCCGCGTGTCTGCGTCTGCGGGGCGCACGGCGGCTACGTGCGTGTCGGGGTTGTCGGCGCAGGAAGGGCGGGAGTTCGTGCTGGGGGCAGACGAATTTGGGCAGAGGCGCGTGTGTACGGGCTGCGGCGGGGAGATGAGCGCGCGGGCGAGAATCTTGAAGACAATGCGGCCCTTGGAGCGCGCGCGAGCCGGACTCGGCCGTTTGCGAGGGAACGGGAGATGCGCGCGGGTGCTGATTTCGACGGCGGCGGCGGCCAGAGCACGCGTGTCACGCGTGTCGGCCGTAACGGCGCGCGGAGGGGGAGACGGGCGCGGGGAGACGGGCCCAAGCGCTCGTTTCGAGGTAGTCAGGGCGGCGGGAGACGCCCGAGCACTGAATTGGTGCGTCAGTGCTATATGGAGTAGTAGGGTAGCGTACTTACCGAGCGTCGGGGCTTGAAGAGGGCGGCGGGGCGCGGGAATGCACGGATGCGTCCGTAAGGGCGTCGTCGCCACCGGACGAGAGGGGCGAGCGCGCTGGGAGATGCGCGCGGGCGCTAGTTTGGGCGGCGGCTGAAGCGCCCGTGCCAGACTTGACGGCTTGCGGCAGAGTAGACGAGCGCGCGAGCGCGTTTCGAGGTCGTTAGGGCGGGCGAGCGCTCAATTGTCGAGCGCGCGGGCTTGAAGGCGGCGGCGGGGCGTGGGGACGTGCAGCGGCAAGAGGGCACCGTTGTACCCGTACGCGGCGGTGATCGCGCGCGAACGAGAGGGTGGAACACGCCACCGCCGACGACCGCGCGAGATTGACACAGCGTCGGCGAGGACTTGCGTGCGGCAGCGTTTCCCGTGCGCGCGACACAAGCAGCGCGGCGCGGTCTAGGAGACGGAGGCTGTCCGCGGCGGGACTCGCGAGCGGGGACGGGCTGGCGCAGAGGCGAGACGTCGGACGAGCGCGGTTTCGAGGACACTAGGGCGGCGGCAGACGCCCGAGCGCTATATCGGAGCGTCAGTAGAGTACGTAGATTAAGTACTTACCGCGCGGGCCTCAGGAGGGCGGCGGGAGGCGCACGGGCGTCCTCGTCCCCGTACGCGGCGACGATCACCGCCGCCGGGGACTTCCGCGTGCCGGGGCGGCGTCGACGACCGCGCGGGAATGCGCACCGCCGGCCGTCGGCGGGGACTTGGGTTCAGCTTGGGTGCAGCAGCCTGGGCCTCGAGTCCGTGCCTACATACGACGCTTGAAGTCGCTCGCCACGTCAGGACCGGGGCTGCGGACCGTGCGCGATGCCGGGCTCGGGCGGAGCCGGGTGCGCGTACTGGGGCGGGAGCGGCGCGGATGGGCGGGCGGGGCGGGACGGGGAGCGGGCGGTGGGCGGTGGGCTGCAGACTCAGACGTCTCGCATGACGCCGTGTCCGGTGGGAGCACCGAGACACCACACCGCTCGCCGCGTGCCGCATGGACACGACACCCTGCGAATGCGCGGTGGTCGCTGTGCGCGCGGCATGCGGAGCGGGGCAGCGTGTTTGTCGGCGGGCGGAACAGGACAGGGCAAGAGAGGGCAAGTCACGGTCCCCGTTCAACTGACTTGCGTGTTGTTCGGAGGCGCCCTTTGAGTACGTCCGAGTCCCTTTCAAACTTGCGATCTACTGACTGCGTTCTGTAGGCGTTTGGTTTGACTCACCGTTCGTGGCTCATTAATCATTACCCTCGCGCTGACTCTGACTCCCTTTCTGTTTGACTAGGTTTCAACTTGACCGGGCAAGACTACGATCCTCCGAGTCCGTCCCATGCCCACTGGATGCACCGAAACTATGGTCGCTGCCCTTGAGGTAAGTCAGTTTTGAAGCGTGTCAAGAATGCGACTGACCTTTATCCATGACCCGAACAGCTTTCGATAGTTGACTTCGACTCCGAGTCAACTTCGACTCCGAGTCAAGTCTCGAAGCATTCCGATGTAAGTTCTTGATTCTTCTAATCACGAATCGTCTATCTGATATCAAGGCTTTCGGTGAATCCTGTTAGCCAGCATCTTCGAATTCCAACATTGACTTACTTCTGTAAAGCAACTGGGCATTTATCAAGTTCTTTCGAACTGTATGTCCCAATTTCTTCATGTCAATGGTTTGAGTCGATTTGACTAAAGACTTTGTAGAGTTCTCGATGGCCAGCTCGAACTGGTTCCCAGAGACTACGCACCTCCGTAACATGTTCAAATTCAACAAAACTGTGGCCGTTTTATTTGCGGTAAGTCTGCTTTCCCGAGACTATGAATGGGATCGAACCTCGGACTGATTATATTGATCTGCTAGCTAATGAGCTCACCAAAAGTGGCTCCATAAGACGACGCTGCGGGGCCTTCGGCGCGCGATTGAAAACGCTGCGCGGCTCGATCTCCTCGCCTAGAACCGAGGTAAGTCCCCAAGTCTCGCTACTTCAATTTCTATACACTTACGAAGTTATAGCCGGCGCGCGCTGTGTTTTTGAAGAGCTATGTTTTCCGCATAACTTTCGAATCCCGCGACTGATATTGTACGCTTGAATTGGCGGATTCCTGCTTGCGCACAGCTCCGAGAACGCGCGCACTGGCAGCCGCCGCCTCGAGACGGTGGGTCTACGCGTCCCCCCGTCTCGGATCGTCCGCGTTCGGACCAGCTGCCCCCCGACAGCTGTGCAGCTTTGTGCGCCGTCTGAACGCGCATGCGGAAACGTTTCCCCGCGTCCGTGTCCGCGCTGGAGCATCCGAGTCGGCGTCCGGCAGGGATTCGAGCGCCCCGTCGAAGGCATTTCGGGCCCCGCCCATGTGCACGGGACAGACGCGCGCGCGGCTCAGGGCCGTGCGGATGCGTTTGCGGGCGCGAGCCGAACGCGCGCGTCGGTGTTTTAGTGCTCGGGGGGGTCGGCGTGCAGGCGGAGGATCGCGCGATGACGGCCGCGCAAGCTCGGCGCTGCGCGAGCCGACTGGGGCGCAACCTCGGCACGAAAGTCGGGGACGCTGCGCTGAGTACGGCGAAATCGGCTGTGACCTGCGTCCGAGTCAGACGCGGCGCCGTCAGCCGCGCGCGTATGATAGCCCGCGAAGTCGCGGGCGCCACTGCGCGCGCGGCATGCGGGGGCGCTGCGGGGATGCACGGCACGCCCTTCGCGTGGCTCCCCGTAGTGGAGAAGGCGCGGGGGTGCAGAGAGAGCGCTGCCGACACGGGGCAGTATTTGGCCCCGCAACAGTAGTCTACGATAGTAAGGAAGTAAGTATTGAAGTCCATAAGTAGTTGACGCACGTACTGAGCGCAGGTGGCGGTCGGAGGCGGCGGGATTCGGGGAGCCGGCGTGCGGGTGGAGGATCGCGCGCGCAAGCTCGAGGCTGCGCGAACCGAGTGGGGCGCAGTCGACTCGAGAGTCGCCGGGGACGCTGCGCGGAGTCAGGCGGGCGAGATTGGCGGCACCATCAGCCGCACGCGCACGACAGCCCGCAGATTTGCGGGTACCACTGCGCACGCGGCATTCGGGGGCCCATACAAGCGTGGCATCCCGATGGCGCGCCACAGCTGGGCGGGAGGGCCTAGCGCACGGGACCGACACAGACGCGGGCGCGCCTCGAGTCCGTGCGGATGCGTTTGAAGGCGAGCGTTTGAAGGCGAGGGCGAACGGGCGCGTCGGCTTTGGAGCGTGCACGGGGAGTCAGCGTGCGGGCAGAGAATCGCACGCGCGCACAAGCTCGATGCTGCGCGAACCGAGTCGGGCAGATTCGACTCGACAGTCGCCGGTACGCTGCACGGAGTCAGGCGAAACCGGCGGCGACCTGCGCCGCCGTGGCATGCGGGCGTGCACGCCTCGCCCGCGGCTCCATGGTGTAGGTCGCCGTCGCCTCGATCCCTGGTGTTGCTCATCTCGGACAACGCGGAGGTCGTCTGCACCGAGCGGATGGGCATGCGCACCACGTCTGTGGAGCGGGTCGGCGGGGCACGGCGTCAGAGGAGCGGGGCGAACGCACGAAGCAGGCTGGGCGGGAGGGGAGCTTGAAGCTTGAAGCCTGGAGGCCTCGAGCGCATGCACAAGCGGCGTGAGCGACCAGCGAAGACCTGCGAAGAGGTGAGAAACAAGAAAGCTTTGAAGAAAGCAGCTGATTGCGAGCGGCTTTCCACTTTGGGAACTGTCTGCCGTTGCTGGCGCGCGCCCATTATGTAGAGCGTGAGCTATTGGCCCGGCGACGAGCACGCAACTGACAGCGGTCCCCAAAGTGGAAAGCCCTCCAAGCTCCGTCGCCTTCGACGTTCCTGAGAGGGTTTTGCTCTCTCGCGTGAACTAGCTGGCAGCTGTCTCATAAACGCACTCCCCGCCTCCCTTCCCGTCCCACGGTCCCCATGTTCTCGCAAGCCAAAGCCAAAGCGAAATACGGGGAGGTCCGCTGGACCGAGTCGCTCGGGATCGTCGCGACTCTCATCACCCTCCGTGAGGCTTTCCTTGTCCCGAGATCGACGGGCGAAGCTCACGTCCCTTCCCTCCAGCCGTCGCGCTCTTGTGGAGTCTTGCGACCACCGCGTACGCCGCGCACAACAAGGCGCGGAGCCTGAAGCGCATCGCCGGGGACTCCGCGCAGCGCCACGTCCTCGGGACGCTCAACGTCGCGCAGATGCAGCATGTGGCCGGCACGACGCTGAGCTCGTGCGAGAAATGGGCGGCGCGGAACCGGCTCCCGACGGAGATCGATGAGCTCGGGCGGGACGCGCGGCTGTTGTGGATCGGGCCGAAGCGGCTGGGACGCGTCTTGCTGTTCGTGCATGGTGGGCCCGTTTCTGTTCCACGCGAATTTGCGTTGAGCTGCGTTGCAGGCGGCGCGTTCCTGCTGCCCGCGGCGGACTTCGCGCTCTCGTTCTGCCGCTACCTCCAGCTGCAGTTGGAAAAGCAGGATATCGACGTCGGGCTCGCGGTGCTAAACTACTGTATGTAGGACACTTCCGCTTCCGGCGCGCATCGCTCTTACACAGCGCGGTCCTCAGCTCTCGTGCCCTCCGCCGTCTTCCCCACGCCCCTCGACCAGGCGCGCCTCGCGCTCGAGTTCCTCCTCGCCGCCGGCGTCGCCCCGCAGAACCTGCAGCTCGCAGGCGACTCCGCAGGCGCGAACCTCATCCTGCAGCTCCTCTCGCACGCGCTGCACCCCCTCCCCCCTGCGCTCGGCGTCCCCGAATTCGCGCCCCCCGCGCCCCCCCGCCTCCGCGGCGCGCTGCTCATCTCCCCGTGGGCGAGCCTCACCGCGGACAGCGCGTCGCACGCGGCGAACGACGGGCGCGACCTGCTGCGCCGCGCGACGCTCGCGGAGTGGGGCCGCGTCGTGCGCGCGGACGTGCCTGCGGAGCACCGCGCGTTCATCGAGGCCGCGCGCGCGCCCGAGGCGTGGTTCGCGGGCGTGGAGCGGCTCGTGGAGCGCGTCCTCGTCACTGCGGGGGGCGCGGAGTGCCTGCGGGACGACATCGTCGTGTTTGGAGAGGCGTTGAAGCGCCACCACGCGCGGGCGGAGCTCGTGGTGCAGCCCGACGGGCTGCATGAGGACCCGATGCTGGACTTTGTGCTGAATGAGAAGAAGGTGGGGAGCCTGACGCCGCTCCTGGTGGAGTGGCTGGCGGCTGGGTTCACGGCGGAAACGATGTAAGGTGCTCGTGTCTCGTTGGTCCTTGAATTGGGCTTGTGGATGGTATGTACTTATGTCTTGTATTCATGAAACTGTTCACGTAGTCAGGAAACCACCTCAGCCCACCTTGAAGACTGTCGATTCCACCCCTTCCCGCTTCAAATTAGTCCGATTTCCGGGCTACGCTAGCCTCAATCCTATCGCTTTTTGGCTAGAGCGCTCGATATCATTGGGTTCCTCAAATGAGGTCCCATGGCTACGTACACGGACCTCTCACACCCAACGTTGTAATACTGCCGCCTGCGCAGAGGAAAGGGAACTCGATAGAAAATCTGACCATGCTAAATAAGCCCGCGCTCTCTTCAATCTCAAGTCTTTTTCGAAGGTTCTCGAACCAGGAAAACCTTCGCTCCGTAGGAAATAGTATGAATGAATGGATAAGTGCATAATTCAGTAGTACACCTGCAATGAACTGCAATATGCTACACGAGTGCTATACGATAGGCATCAAGTCTATCATTAGAGCTGCGAATTCGAACTGTGGAGCAGTTCAACTTGCAATACAACTCTTCCAGAAGTACCTAGTCCCAATCTATTAGTCCACTCGAAAAGCAGTCAGCGCATGCATAACGGTCGCGATCGCAATATGATTCAGATTATGGAGGAAGAGCTAGAGCTTGGCCCGAAGGTGGACGCCATATTGAGGGGATGGAGTCGCGGAGAAAGCAGTTGCGGAGAAGAGAAAGCAAAAGTAAATGCCACATGCAGTCCATCCAATACAACCTTCGCCATCCCGTGCGCACGGCTTCACCGCGTCCGCAGCGCGCGCGCGGCGCACCTGGATCCCGGATCCGCCCAGCTCGATCCTCGCGTCCAACTCGCGCTCCCTCTAAACCCACACGCTCCGGGGAGAACGCCGTCCAGCATCGGCGTCGCGGGGTTAAAGAGTGCATGCCCGGAAATGAAGCGGCTCGACTCGAAGATGCCCCGGGAAGTACCACTGCTGACCCGTCCCCCTACGACGCTACCTTAACGGCCAGCGCTGCACGGACATGCGCTGCAAGAGGGGTCAGATGTAAAACGGGAGGCCAGAGTCAGAGCAGACGCACCAGGGACGGCAGGCTCCAGAAGGTCCCACAAATCAGCCTCCACGATGACTTGTCGGACACGTTTTTCAATGAAGTATTCCACTACTCGCTGAGTCAACATTGAATTTGTTGATGGGGGCCGCCACGCACCTCCACCGTTGGGATATTTCACCGTCCGCTCTTCGTAGTCCGTGCCGGCGTGCTGCCCGTACGCCTCGAACCACGCTTCCCTCTTCTCGGCCGACAAGGCGCGCACCGACGCCGGCGCGTCCTGCGGGTCGCCGAGCCACGGGAAGAAGTCGACCGCGAAGAACCGCTCGCCCGGGTGCGCGCCGTCGTGGATCTCGTACTTGTGGCGGCTGACCCACCACATGAGCGCGAAGACGAGGTCGTCTCCGTGGCGCTTGATGAAGGCGGGAGGGCACGCGACGCGCGCCATGGCGGCCATCTGCGCGGGGGTGACGACGAAGCCTGTGGCATAGACGGCGGCGCCGCGGCGGAGGCGGTGGGTGCGGGAGGAACTTGTAGTGGCCATGGTGGTTGTCATCAGGAAAATCCCTGGGAAATTGCGATCGATTGCCGGGTTTGCAATCAAGCCGGCAGATCGCAAGCCGCGCAATCGGCCGCAATCTGGTCGCAACCTTGAACCTTGTCGCAACCACTTCGCAATCCGCTGGCGATCTGCTTGCAAGACGGGCAATCCTTTGCATCCGATTTCGTATGATTGCGCTCTGATTGGCAGTGATTCCCTGGACTTGGAGGGGTACACCGTGACTAGTACTCATATCATCGTAGTTGCACTTCGAGGGATGGTATTTGGGTTTTTGCAGAGTGACTATTCAAAAGTGTCCTTGCTGTGCTGCGGCAGCGGAGTGTACTGCGCTACTCCACTAGTGCTGTTTGTACTACTACACTCCGGTGGGAAAACAAAAAAGAACAAGTCGGTTCAGACTCCGATGCATCACGTGCGATGGTGTGCTCATGTTTACTAGTTTACTATTTTATACCACGCCTCTGCCTAATACAAGACTGAGGTCCGGCAGGTGCCGGCCACGGCGGGTCATGCGTAAGTCCATATCCTTTCCTTCCCGTTTCCTCTTCGTCCCGTCTCAGTCCATCCAAGGTATCTCCACCATTCCAGCCAACTCATCTTCTTCGGCCGTGATTGTTGGTCTTCTTCGCCATCTCTCGCTGCATATCGCCCCATATTCGTCCTGCCAGCCTGATGCAGGCCGTGTGCCAGTCGCAAGCGAGGTGGTGTGCTAGGCGCGTGCGTGTCAGCCTGTTCGCATCTGGCATTCCGGGGAGCGCGTGGTCGAATTTCGGGACATGACCTAGGAAATAAGTAGAATAATGTAGCGGCCATATATCGATGTTATCTGTGAAGAGCGACTTAGCTATTGTGAGGAGGCCAACACGGTCAGCCTCCTCGATGCCTTTCTCGCCCAGCTTGTTGTTTGTCCGAGTAAGAGTCTCTTGAGCGGCGCTGGACCTCCATTCTGCGTAGCGTGTGCACATCACGAAGATGTGGTGCTGGTCCTCGACGGCGTCGCATCCGTTCCTGCACTGCGGGTCTGCCATCTTCGCTCTGCTGTACAATAGGTCGGCGACGGGAAGCTGTCCTGACCGCGCGTATAGTTGGACGACCGCGGAGTACGCTGAATAGGCGTGCGTGTATGGGAATTCCGGGGGTGATTTGGAGTCGTAAAGCGCCAAGGTCATGCGTTGTTGGTGACCGTCGCCGAGTGTCGTGCTCGCTGAGCTGATCTGCGATTTGTCAGTATAGTGTCGTATACTGGACTCGATCCAGCCGTCGGCGGTAGTGTAGAAGGTAAACTCGTCCATGAAGAACGTTGGGATCGGGGCGGCGGGGACATCCGCGATGTAGCGCTGTGCGGAAGAGGCATAATGATCAGCTTCGAGGTTCATACGTGCAGGTATGGATACTTCGTCGGAGTGGCCGGGGGTGTAAACGATCTTCAGAGGGTTGCGCGAGACAAGTGATAGGATCCATCTGTAATATGATCTGCCCGTCATGCATCGGAGGCGCGACTCCTGATTGATTGCGGTCTTGCTGTCATCTATGAGCCGTGTCGAGTTGAGATGGTCCGTGTAGAGGATAGCGTCGGGGTCGTCGTCATCCGAAACTATGAGACCTCCGATCAGTCCCATAAGCTCTCCGTGCAGAATGGAAATGTTACGCCCTTCTATCTTCAACACGATGGTCTTAGGTCCGGTGAGCGCGGTAGTTACAGATTTGGAGTCGAGGACGCCAGCGCTGGCTGGTAGCATGGAGCCGTCGGAGCCCCACGTTTGGGATAGTTCTGTCGTGTTAAGGGAGGGCGCTAGCGGGCTGTTTGCAGCGAGTTGACGAATGGTGCGTTCAGCTTCTTTTTGTCGTTGTTGCCGTGGGATGAGTAGATCATCGTGCCTGAGAGAGAACCAGTTGATGTGCAGGCAGCGGAGCACATTACTCAGCTTGTCCCAGTTTGTCTTTGCGGCAGCGGACCATCCCGCGCCTGTCGGCCGGGGTAACGGAGTGATGTGCCACAATCCGTCTACTTCCTGGTGCCAGCTCCCCATGTGCTTGAGCTGTCGGACGCCCTTGCTGCGTAGGGAGTTGAGTGCGTTTCCGTTGGGGCTGACAACTGCGGGCAAGTGGTTATGGAAGGTACAGAGAACATGAGAAAGGGAAACATCGCCTGATAGAATACTATCGAGGTTGGTACGTTTGAGCGCGAGTTGCGGTGACATCGATGACATGGCTCTCTGGGCAATGATCCAGCCATGGGGAATGCGGTCAGCATGGAGGGAGAAGTTGCGGTTAAGACCGATGGTATCGAGCGGGTTGGTGCATTTGTTGATTGTGCAAGTCCAATCCGCGAGCGTGATGCGCGCAAGCTTCTGGTAGCTCGGAATAGGGTGGTTTAGGTCCCGGTGCAGGCCGTCAATCGCGATTCCATCATTGATGCGTGCGATTGAGGGGAAGTCGAGTCCGTGGAGGTCTACGGGAAGCGTGAAAACATCGCTGTTGGGGAGGAACGGCATGCCTAATTCCATGTGGACCTTGGCCTTGATGCGCCGGTCCAAATCCTCCGCGTCAATTCGTTTGATGGGCTGTAACGATAGGAGGGCGCGCGTCTTGGATATGATGTTCTGCTTGACAATTTTGCGGAGCAGGGTGATGGGAGGGCGCCGAATGAATTTGGGAAAGGTGAAATCATCGATGAAGTTCTTCAGCTCCTCGAAGCGGGACTTGGGGTCGTCGACCTTGGCACGGAGGAAGTCTAGCTCGTCAAACGTTACTTTAACTTTGTGCACTGTGATGAATAGAGGATCTACTCCCATTTGATTGGTTATCGACTCGAGTTCGACGGAGTCCTTGATTTCTTCCCGAGTCTTTGCGGTTGGCTCAAGGATGTAGGCCATCGATTTTGCCCATTGCGTGAGCCATCCGTAGGCGAACTGAAAGCGCTCCATGGCCAGCGCGTTCTGGCGCAGCGATCGGAGGGATCTAGAAAAGATGAATGAGTCATCAGTCGCCTCGACCATGGCAATTGTTGTCTGGAGCGCATCGTCCGAAAGGTGGGGGTCAGCCTTCTGTGCTTTGCCGGTCGTGATAACCAACGCGTCGGGATCGGAGGACATCAGGTCGTTTAGGTAGTGGTGGCCGAGGCTAGTCGTGAGGGTGGATTTGACAGGTGAGAGTGATCCGCCTTGCTTGGTGACGCCGGTGATCGTAATGGGCTCGGTGATGCCGTGGGCGGTACGAATGAAGCACTTGGTGTCTGTTTGTGCTGCACGGTCGAGGTCGATGATTGCGGACGGGAGACCGTACGCCTCGACTGCGTCGTACATGCCCTGTGGGGCCAAATAATCAAAGCCTTTCATTTGGTCTCGTTTGAGTGCGAAGACTTCCACCTTGTGTCGTTTTGCCCAGCACTTTATGCCCGCTAGATAGCTCGTCAGATCCCTTGTTTGGACGCCTTGCTGCGTTGCGACTTGGGTGTCAGGGAGGATCCGTGTTTTCGCGAGGTAAGGCACTAGATTATAATTCAGCCATGACATCGGCGAGTTGGCGAGGAAATTGGAGAGCAGGAGGCCCCGCCAATTAGATAGATCTGTTCGAAGGCCACGCTTGTGGAACATCGTCAGCCACATGTCCTTGAGGTCACCGGGGAATCTGGAGTTCATGACGATGTAGTTGTGTAGCTTCAGCACGATTTCGAGTGCTCGATCGGGAAGGCTTTTAACGAGCCACTTCTCCCACTGATCTCTACCAGGTGCGGGGCGTGGAGTTCCCTTCCGTAATAAGGCACGGAAGTCGGAGAGGGAGGCTTGACGGGGCCAAAGGAACGGGTTGTCGCTAACACGTTGCTTGATTGCGATGACCGATTTTGTTGCGAGCCACGGCTTTGGGATGTTGGGAGATGGGTCGTGATGGTAGAGGTTGGACCAGTATTGGCGCGAGGTTTCTTTGACGCCATCGGGGTCACTAATGAGTTTTTCAGAATGCAAATCCTTGACGGTGACCGGCATCTCGATAAACTCCCCTGGTGTGACGAGGCGTTTGGTCGAGCCGCCCTTGAGAGCTGCGGTGATGCGATATCGATCTTGTCTCTCTCTTCGAGCGCGAATCTCGGCCACACGTTCCGCGAAGAGCTGACGATTCATCTTGCGTTTCTCTGCCTGCGCGTACTGCAAAAATGATTGGCCATCGGCACCGCTGGAATAGAAGTCTTGCGCAAGCTGGTAGTATACTAGACGTGTGCCGTGGGCCATGTTGGGGGCGTCACTGTCACGGATGGTGCGGATCGCGCCACCAATGAAGTGTAAGCGGGAGACGAGTTTCTCGATCGTAGGTGACATCACCCGTTCGTCAGATTTGGGGGACCAGCGCGTTACACGCCCGTAGCACAGTTCAGCGGCAGGTATGAGAATGTCTGTGAACGAATCATAGATATCAAGGAAAGAGTGGTCGTCATTTACTTGCACGTCGTCCAGTTGCGCCGTGTCCAGCTTTTTGTTAATTTCCATGCGGAAGTCATCATGTCGGTGTTTTTCCATGCGTGTCGGGTATTTGATGCGGGGTTTGTTGAGTACTGCATTGAAGGCAGGGAAGACTGTTCCTCCCGAGCCGGATGGTGGGCTGTATACAATTTTGGCGATAATGGCGCGGTGATTGGTATAGGGCACGAAGTCCTCAAAACGATCAGCAGCAGATATCTCAGCATCGACGTACGATCGTTTGGACGTGACCGCACGGTCTATGATGTTGCCAGAGTCCGCGTCTCCATCTGCTCTGCTGGTCCAGTCATACTTGCGATTGCGGTTTGGGTTGTTCGTCCAAATATCGTGGCCTGCGGTGGCAGCAAGAAAATCGGTGTATTGTCTTCGAGCCTCTAGGCCACCTGATAGACGCTCAGCGGCAGATACTGTAGCATTGAGATCACCTCCGCAAGTCCATGAGGTCGATGTAGATCGGATTAGCTTTGTGAGTTCTGGCCAGAATTCACACGTCGCAGGTGTACCGGGGTCCCACGGGGCGTAACCGCCGATGATCCTATGGTAGAAGTCCTCGCCGTTGTTTGTCTGGAGAACAACATCAACAGCGATGACTCGTCCTCGTAGATGAGCAGAAGTGATTTGTACTCGCTGCGCAATCTGGATGCCCTTGCGAATGCCGAGAACTACCCCCCATTTATAGAGATGGTGATTTTCGGCCTGCACCCCGGGCTCCTCGAAGATGGTGTATTCGTGGTTTGGTAGATTGGCGCCAACTTTCGAGTTTGTTTTGCTCTCGGTGAGGACGAAGGAGTGCGGATTTCGAGCACGTATCACATTGTTGATGTGGTGAAGCTTTGCGGAGTTGACGAGGCCGTTCGCGTTGAGCGCATACATCGAAAAGGAGGCTGCAGCTGCTGCAGTTTGTACGAGGGACATCAGAAGTGCGATGGTGCAAAGCCAGAAGAAAATATTTGGCGCGTTTGTTCTGGGTACATGTGCGTGCGGTAGACTATCTGTGGAAGAAACACGGCGGCTCGTTGCTCCCATAAGACCCTTCAGTTCCCTTCTCGCGCTGAAGCCGCGGGTCCCGTCAGGACCCTTAGCGTAGCGGATGCGCATGCATGGTGTCATCGTTAAGCTCACTTTGGGAATGCAACGACCCGCCTTTAGACAGTTACGTGGGAGGGGGGACGATGCACGCACCATGACAACGTCTTCGTCTGGCATGCTCAGGGGGTGTTGACCATCGGTGCCGGCTACGGGGGTGGCGGCAGGGCCAGAGCGGCGGACGCGCTTCGAGGGAGAGGCGGTTTTGTCGTTAGAGCTGTCCTCGCGTCGGACGGGGCGCGAGGCGAGGCCCGGTGGCGAGGCAGGTGCCGACGTGGGCTTTGCAGGTGGAGGAGGGGGAATAGCAGGGCCGGGA
Source organism: Mycena belliarum (assembly GCA_029282135.1). Taxonomy (NCBI): domain Eukaryota; kingdom Fungi; phylum Basidiomycota; class Agaricomycetes; order Agaricales; family Mycenaceae; genus Mycena; species Mycena belliarum. The sequence goes on from JARJCN010000057.1 coordinate 186,943, forward strand.
GGAGCGACGAGGTTGACAGCTACGCCGTGCAGTTGGTCGAGTTTGGCCTGTACGAGTTTGCGTTCATCAGTTAACCGCACAATCTCGCTGCGCGCGATTTCCTTCTCGTCGTCGTCGATCGGCCTGCTGAACGTTTGACGGTTTAGCGAGATTGATGCGTCGAGACGACCAAGGGCGGCCGTGTGCTGCGTGTCCTGCTGCAGGATAAAGAAGCCGCGGGCAAGCTCTTCCTGGCGGTTTGCGAGGGCATTGGTCATACTGGAGACTGCACCGACATCGGCGGCGATGGCGGTGAGGCGGGTTTTGGTGTCGGCATCGCGTGCACGGGAGTCGCGCTCGCTGGCCTCGATGCGGCGGGTAAGGGCGGCGACAACGCCTGTGACCTTGTCGGCACCCTCGGCGATGGTAGCGTATGGGTCAGCCTTCCATGCGGCAGTGGTGTTGAGGCGGAAGAGGAGCTGGGGAGCGCGAAGGTCATAATCAGCAAGCTCTTCGGTGAATCGTTTTATGTTTGTTAAGATACTGGCCGTGGCCGCCCAATCCTTCATTGAGACGATAAGGTAGTCTCGTTCCCCTTGGGCAATGCGCCAATCGACCAGTAGGGATTCGCCGTCACGCTCGAAGCCTGAGAACCACCCAATGATGTTGTTGACGGCGGTGGGGTCGACGCCGGCGATGCCTCCGATGACGAGCTCGAAGGCGTAGCCGAGTTCGATCTGGCGGACGCGGTAGACAGGGAGGGTTCTGGAGTCAAAGAGTATGCTGCGGTCGCTAACAGCGGAGTCGACGTCGGCGGGCAGGGCGAATGTGATGATGACACCGTTTCCGGATCGGAAACCATTAACGGTCTGTAGGCCACAGGAGTCAAAGTGGGCGCGCAAGCGAGCGGTCACCTTCTCGTTCTTCTTCTTGGCTTCGGCAGACTCTCCCAAGGAGTCTTCGAAGACGTCCCCCACTCGCACCCACATCCGCTTGTCCTTCCCTTCTACCTGTGGTGCCCAGCACACCTCCCACCCGAGTGCGCTGAGGGGTTCAATCCAGAGGTGGAGGAGATCTGTACGGGGTTCGGCTTTGGGGTCGGGATGAATGAGGCTGGGGCTGAGTCGAAGGTAGCAGGATGTCGTAACGTCGCGAGTGCTGAATGGGGAGACGGTGACAGGAACGTTCCGAACAGTAAAGTTGGACGTCCTGATCTCGGCGACCTTGAGCTCGACTATTGGGACCGGGTCGATCTTCTGACTGCCGCGCTCGATGACACCGCGGATGATGAGGAAATTGCCCGCGGGAATTGCTTTGGAAAGGGAAGGGTCGAATTTGAAGGGAGAAATGGGGGTTTGTGGAAGTCGGGCAATACGGCCACGGAAGGGTGGGGGGGTTTGGGGAGGATCTCCCATATGTAACGTATAGGAGGTGTATTTCGAGGTGCGGTGGATGTATGTAAATTGTTGTAAATGATGTGATTGATTCTAAAAAGGTTTTGCGGTGGATGAAAATTTTAAAATTGGAGGTAAATGGGGGTAAACGAGGGCGGCGAAGAGGGCTGAGTAAGTTTCGGAGCGCGGGGGGTTGTGGTCTGCGAGATTTCGACTTTCGGGGCTGGCGGCGGTGGTGGTTGTTGTTGTTGTTGTTGTTGTTGTTGTTGTTGTTGTTGTTGTTGTTGTTGTTGATGCCACGTCACCTCTTTCTCCCGCTCACCTCATTTTCCTCCCCACTCGCGCGCCGATCTGTCTTCTCCACAACAACTCCCCAAGCTACAAGAAGGCTCAAGCTACCTCGAAATCAACGCCATAAACAGCTGTCAAGAACTCGAAGCCCCAATTCCGTCAAGTCGGACCACCAAGCTCTGAACGTCATCAAGCTGCTCTTCAAAGCATCCTCCAAGCGTCCATCCCTCAAGCATTCTTCATTCGTGCAATGCCAGATCCTCCAAGCCGCTTCTCTGTTATAATCAGCCACCCGTTTCCTTCTGCTTGACCGCTCCCCCGCTTCCAAGCATCGCTCTGCACGTTGATGTCGCCTTCGGTCTCTACTAGGTACAGCAGGTACTCGCTCCTCTCCAGTCCTTATTCATTGATGCTTCGTTGATGCTTCACTACAGCCTTCCCTGGATGCTTCTCTAATGTGGGACAGTGGAGATACAAGGTGTGTATGCTGTCAATCCCATTTACTGCTACGCTGACATGAGCCTTTCACCACTTACAGCCGCGTCGGCGCTGCTATTTCGCAGCAAGCGACCCGGCGTCGCACCCGCTCTTCACCCCAGTATATCCCAGATTGTTCCTCCCCTCATCGGCGGGAGAGACATACGACTGAGCGGGCAGTCCTGTACTGTAGTTAGACCTCCAAATGTATCTCTGAGACCCAAGTGAATGAAATGTGTATCGGTTACAGTCCAGGATTCGACTACTAAGGAGCTACAGCGTAATATGAGCTGTGGCAAAAGCTGATTACAACCTTGTCACGACTCCATCGCAAGCGGTACGCAAACCATCCGGGCCCCTTGCTACAGATTGTGACGGTTCACAATCCGGTTGCGTGTGGGTTGCCTGGATTGCGCTCCGATTGTCTGGATTGCGTGCATATGTGATCGGTGCATGATGCGATCGTAATTCTCCAGGGAATTCCCTGATGGTTGTAAAGCCACGCGTGACGCGTCTGTCATCGGCAAATGTTTGCAGGACCCCGTGACGCCGCGCGGCGCGACGGTTTGAGTCAATTTCTTTGAGTCTGACCTGGTTTGACGCGACGCAAGTCCAAGCGTGGAGTCACCGATGACCATTCTGTCTATCGTAGCAAAATCGGATTCCGGTAGCCTGAGGCCTGAGGCCTGAGGACCCACCCAGATGAGATCCGAGAAGGGCCCAGAGCTGACTGCAGCTGCTGGAAGTTCTGGGAGACGGAGTCCGAGAGCGCAGTTGGAGCGGGATTCAGGCCAGCGTAGTCTCCCGAAGGTTCAAGAATCAAGCTTCAAGGGCCAAGGCAGAGGAGATAATTCTGTTGACACCTTCGTACCTCCGGATATCCCTCGTCATTCATGTCCGACTCGTAGGTATCCCGAGGTCGCCCCTCAAGCTGTCGAGGACTCAGGGGACTAGGCCACCGCGAAGACGGAGAGGTTTGCCTCCCGAGTCGCGATAAGGAGACAGACCACGGTAGCGCGTCGAGTGACTCGAGTCCACCACTGGCAGTGATATCCGAGGCCACGGAACGACGACGAGGTGGGCCGCCGAAGGTCTCGAGCACACGCACAAGCGGCTGGAGGCTGCGCGACCAGCGAGGAAGTGTGGGAAACGAATGAAAGCAGCGCGCGCGCCAATTTTGACACCTCCGTCAACCTTGATAAGGAAAAAGGAAAACATCCCGCGCAAGTACGAGGATTCGCGTGCAACTGTACATGCCGGACCTCCATCTCGTATTAAAGGAGGCATGGTATGAAATAGTGAACTGGTAAACGAAAATGAAAGCAATTCCTTTTGTTGCTGGTGCCATGTGGCAGTGTGTCGAGGCTGCTGACACATCAACATTTCGTAGTCGTCGATCTTTTGGCTCTACCCTGGTCCCCCACGATGACCACAGTGGACATTGTCGCGCAACACTCGATCATCTTCGCTTCCGCCACGACCACAGTGAACGTTTTCCCGCCACTATACCGCGGCAATGTCAACCCCCCGCTAAACGAGACAATTCTTCCGACCCAAAACATGCCCTTCGATAACCCCTCGTATCTCGGCACGTATAACTTAATCGTCCAATCCGAAATAGCTGCTGTGAAACGATACTGCACGGCGCACTCTAAGACGGCCAGGGACCCGGCCCGCCGCGACGTTCTTGCCGCCCGCGTGCTGGGCTTCCTATACCCCACCTTGATCCGGATGCGCTACGCCCTCGGTGACACGCCCATCGCCGCAGTCAGCACGGAGGTTGCGTCTGCACAAGATAATGCTGGCATCTATGCTCTTGGAAATATGTATCTTGACCTGCTCATCTCTTCATGTGCGTTAAATCCTTCGATTACTTGAATTAACGCACAAAGCCGTGAAAGTCCGCACCGATAATAACTCAATTCCTCCTCCGTCGCGCCACCCATCGCGGCCTTGCATGGATAATCTAGACGATATTCTGGCAGCTGCTATGAAGGAATCATCGACACCTTCAGATCATAGAAGCGCGAGAGCAAGAGTGCGTGGCGCTTCGTCTCATTCACCCTATATCCTCACTTCCACCAAGACCCTTGCACGGGATGGCTATCGCTGTGTGCTAAGTGACACCATTGACGCATCCTCGTGGGAGCAACATCCCGCTGTCCGGACTCTGGCCAATGATTCGGGGCCCGCCGCTCTTTCTCTCGTCCAACCTTGTCATATATTCAACGAATCGCTCGTACAAACGCTTGAATCAGCTGACGAGGAGGATCAACCACGGGTTGGTCGCGGTTCCTCCATCGTACAACTGTCCAACATAACTCTGTAGCGACAGCGCGGAGCAGCGGCGCGCAGAATTCTGAAAACGTTTGGGCTCGGAAACCTGGTCGATCTCGAAATGTCGAAGGAAAATTCCGATGATGCCGCATCTGCGACTGGAATCCACGATCTCAGAAACATCATATCGCTGCACCATAGTCTCCTCGTCGCATTCCATGATCTGAAGGTCATTCTGGAGCCCACAGACGATGGTGTGGTAGGAGAGTTTCCCTGCTCCCAGCTATCCTATCAGCTCAATCCGTTATGTACCACAGCCCAACAAATACAATGTTGTCTTCGCCCTCGGTGGACTTGCTGGCGGCTACCAGGGCTTGAAAGCCCAGGTGGAACTGAAAAACTTTGCGAACCGGTTCAAGACAGCTGTTGAGGACCTGCCGCTCCCTGACCCTCGATTGTTGGCCCTGCACGCCGTGTGCGCCCGTGTCGCATACATGGCCGGCGCCGGCGAAATACTGGACGAGTACGAGACGAAGATCGAGGAGACACGGATGCTCGCACAGGATGGGACCTCCGCCGATTTGCTGGATGTCGCGTTATCTCCGCATGCTTACGCTTCTGCACAAGAGGACGCAGATCGCTGGGTCTCGAACACTCATCAAAGCACGTCTCTATCGAGCCCTCAATAATATCCTCTACGCGTTGTTCAGGGAACAGTAACTGCGACAGGAACCTTCTGCTCGCGATGCTGCGGGCTTGTTATCGATGTGGAACTCGCTCTGGAACGAGCCAATCGCTACTACGGGAATCTGCGCACAGAGGAGGAGCTCAGCCATGCCCATCTTCGGGAGAAAGTACTCGCAATGAGGGGGCATGGGAACGACCGCAAACTCGAGGTGATCTTTCTGGTAGACACTAGTGGCCCTTCTAATCTATATACCACTGGACGGTCAACCTCAAACTCGATAGGGGTCCTCAACACATTGTTGTATAGTAATATGAACAGATTTCTACTTCCTCGGAAATCAAACACTCCCTGGACTCCATCGAATGTTTTCCAACGAGCTCAAGCAAGAATGGGCACCGAAGAAGTTCCTCGAGCAGATTCAGGCCGCCTCCCGAGGGCAGTACACACCACGGAGTTACAGTCAATACGGGATCGATCTAACCTCCGTCGACCTCAATAAGGAAAAAAAAAGACATTTCACGATCGATTCGCGGATGATCGGCCCGGGCTGGAAAGATTAGATAGTTGAATCTTGTTGAAAACATACTCAGTCGAATCAAGAAAAAAAAAGGCAGATGGGCCGTAGGAAACGTCGAAAATCGAAGAAACCATCCTGACTTGCGCGATGCGATTTGGAGAGTGCCTCGGGAGCGACTGATAGAGAAATAGCTCCTGCATTATCATGCTAGACCCGAGACGATTGCAGGGATGTATGTAGTACACGCGTCTGGTTATCGGGCTGCTTGTAGGTTTCTTCGGCGCGCCGTGCGCCCAGCGTAAGGTTGGCCTAGTGCTCAGATAAACACCGAGTTTGTAATGAGAAAGGTGCTCCAGCTATAATTGCCGGGTTATGAAGATACATATGATACATTGAATTTGATACATCTCCGCTCTCACTTCGTCTGTATTTCGACGGTGAGAGACCCGCGGAGTGTGCCGTCGGCAGTAAGGAACGGGCTTCGTCTGCGCACGTCTGTCAGCAAGGGCCACAATCCCAAAAGGAGAGCGGGACACACGCATACTGGACCGCATCGGGGAGCGCGATGTACAGGGTCTCGTATCGCCCATCGAGCTTGCCCTTCAGCTCGAGCTTCACCGGCTCGTCCGCGGGGCCCTCCACCGCATGCTGCTTGATCGCGTACGTGGCTTTTACCTTCACGGGCGGGCTGTCCTCGAGCAGCGCGAGCCGCACCGCCCACAGCCCGTCGGTCAGGTACGACGTGCCCTGCGCGACGAAGAACGAGATCTGCCATATGCGCGCTGCGGGCGATGTCGATGAGCACGGGACGCGGCAAGAGGGGAGGCGGCGGGCGCACCGTGGGATATGAAGTCGATCGTCGCGCACTGCGAGACGCGCATCCGCTTCTGCAGGTGCTCGAACTCAAAGTCCACGGTCAGCGGGGCGTCGTAGCGCAATGGGGTCCCGATGGCGACCTTGTCCGGCGGGACCTGCACGCCCAGCAGCAGCTGGTCCTTGTGCGAGAGGGCCCTGAATTCGGGGGAGAGCCGCAGGCACTGGTAAAGCCACTGGTCCGCCGTGTGGAGGCACGCCATGCGCGCGTCCTTCAGAGCTGAGTCCTTAAGCGGCGCCGAGTACGCGAGCAGCGCTCGGACGAGCGGCGGCAGCTCGAACGACGTCGACGCGTGCTCCTGCGCCGGGCGCTTGACGATGGCCCAGTAGAGCGGGGTGTGCTCCTCGATGTACTTCTGCTGCAGCAGCGCGGGCAGGCTGATCGAGTGCGAGGCGCATGCGTCGCTGCAGCTGTCGAGGATGCTCGCGCAGGTGATGTTGGACTCGAGCGACTGGTCCTGGACGAGATCGCGCACGAGACCGCCGACGGTCTTGCGCACCTCCTGCGCGACGCGGGATTCGGTCAGCCGAAGGCCCATGTCCTGCTGGAACTGGACCCAAGCGGATGTCGGGACGGTGCGCGGCGGCCTATGGGTGGAGGAAGTGGGGGACGTAGGGGACGTAGATCCCGGCACTCGTGCGGGCTTCTCTACGATGGCTCTGCTGCTCGAGGACGCTGTCGCATTATCGTAGGTCGGAGGGGCGTCGAGGATATCGTCTGGCCTTACATCGTCGGACTTGGGGGGGAAGATCATGGTTGGAGCTGGAACGTTGAGCCTGTTTGAGTCTTAATATAACAAGTCATGGCTGCGCAGATGGGAGGTGAGTTGCGCCCGCAGTCGCTTGCAGCTATATCGATATGCGATCATTCCATCATTTGCATTTTCGACACTGCCACTTTTGGGTCCCTGGAAGTCCCTGTCAAGTCTCTCCTTCTCCTTTGTTGTCCTGCATTATCCTCTGGCAAGCCCAAGCCGGCCTGGGACTGCCTCGGAATAGGGTAAGGAAAGGGAAAAAAAGGCAGGGGAACGGAAGAGGCGCACTGCTCCTGCCGATGATAGAAACCCGCTGGGCTCTCGCATACACCGTCAAAACTCGGAGAGATGACGGTCTGATGAGCTGCGCGCGTCCCGAAGGGCGAAGAGAAAGGCGCCATGTATGACCTGGTGTCACGGTTCAGAGCCTGCATGGAGGGGGCGGGTAGAAAACAAATAGCGATAGAAGCGGAAAGGAAAGGAGAAAAGGTCTTTAGGGACGCACGTCAGTGTAAACTCTCCGCGGCCTACACGAGGCAGCGCTCCAAGAACTCGTTCGCCGCAGAGGGGGTGCGTAATTCGGTGCAAGGCATCGGTGTCGATCGAGCAATGAGGTTCCACGACTCAGGTTTGACGCGAGGCGTCGTCGGAAGGACTCTGTATCCGTCGTCGTGGTTGGGGAAGGCACCGGCGTCGAGCAATGAGTTCCCTGACTCAGTTTTGGCGCGAGTCATCGTCGAAAGGACTCTGTATACGTCGTCGTGGTTGGAGAGTCGATATATGCGCGCTTGTAAACGCGCTGGTCGGTTTTTGCGGCTTATCAAGGTGCCCTGCACGTGCTCGTATTGGGGTTCTTGCAATGTATGAAAAGGTCTTCTGGCTCAGATGAGGAAAATGCGGAGGATATCCTGGGCCAGTTGCAGAGATACGGGTGTACGACAGACGAGAAACGAGAACCGTGAAGACGCAAGTGGCTGTGCTACGGCATGTCCCGATTCATACACCTTCAACTACCCATGATTCGTGTGTAGTAGTATGCGAAATATTTGTATTTACACAAGAGCCAACTAGACTAAAAAACTAAGAACAATACAGCTTATACGATACAGTGATGCGTGCATTCAAACCCGAAGCCCGAAGCATACGCTTCATTTTCAACGCGCACACACCTCAGAGCTCCACCTTGATGTTTTCCTTGCCCTTACGCGCCGCGCCCTTAGCCTTGTACGCCTCACCCTTGGCCTTGTACGCCTCGCCCTTGGCCTTGTCTCCATCGCCCTTGAGCAGCTCCATGATGTGCGTGATGGTGTCCTCAGTCGTCTCGATCCCCGAATTGATCATCTCACGCAGGCGCTCGAACGCAGTCGTCGTTTGCACCCAGCGGATGCGCACCTCCTCTGCGCGACGGGTCAGCGGGGGCACAGCATCGAAAGAGCGGAGGGAACGCACGAAGCAGGCCGGGGCGGGAAGTGGGGAGCGCCGACTCGTCCACGCCGTGGTTGCGGAGGTACGCGCGGAGGCGGGCGTCGGGCCACGTGAAGTATCCGGTCGAAGTGGCGCTGGCAGCGCCGTCATACTTGGCCTGCATGAGCTTTATGAGCTCGTCGCGCTTCGCAGGGACCTTCGCCGCGCCGTGCTCGATGAGCCACTCGCGCATCTGCGAGTCGCTCCACGCATCCCAGAGGGTATCCTGTGCGTTCGTGTAGTTGTCTTGAATGAGCTTGACGAGCTTCTCGCGCTGGATCTGGGCCTCGCTCTTCACGATGTTGTGCGCGACGAGCCACGCCTTGATGTCGCTGTCGCTCCAGGTCGACCACACGCTGTCGTTGACGCTGTAGTAGTATTGCGCCATCTTCGCCTTCAGAACGTCCGTCTTGGGCGGCGGGGCGTTCGGGGGGACGATGTCGTGCGCAATGAGCCATTCGCGCTGGGGCAATGTCAGAAATGTAAAAAGGGTGACCAAGGGACGAGCGCACCATATACGACTCTGACCAGGCTTCCCAGACAGGAGTGGCGACGGATGCGTAGGAATCGCGCATGAGCGTCAACATTTCGACGCGCGTCTTCTGCGCGGAGTCCTTGGCGAGCGCGCCCTTTTCGACCAAGTAGGCGCGCAGGCGGTTGTCGTCCCACGTCGAGTACACGTAGTCTTTCGTGTCATCGATCTGGCGCGCGGCCTCACGAGTCGCCTGGGCGGCGAAGCTCGAGATGCTCTGGGTCATCTGGTGGGTCGAGTCGCCGTACGCGGCAGTGCTCGCGCGGGCGGAAAAGCTCGATGCTGCGCTGGTGTAGGACGCGTACTGCGACTTGGCGAGGAGGACGAGCTGCTCGCGCGGGCCCTTCGGCGCGACGACGCCCTGCTCGAGGAGGAACTCGCGCAGGCGGGATTCGTCCCACGCTTCGAACGACGAGTCGCGCAGGTCGCCGAAGGCCTTCTGCGCACCTGCGTACTGGTCGGCCGTCCATGCGGAGGCGGCGTCCCAGTTCGATTGTACGAGGTCCTTGAGCTGCTCCGGGGTGGAGGTCTCGGGGACGGCGATGTTGTGCTCCTTGAGCCACTTTTGAAGTTCGGGAGCCGACCATTCGTTGTACTCTGCAAAGGCGTTCAACAGCAAGAATCAAAAATCGAGAAAGAGAACGCACGAGGGGTATCTGAGCCAAACCACGACGCAGACGCGCCGGTCACAGAAAGCGCCAGAAGCAATAATGCGAAGGGTCTCATGGTGGTTGGGGAGAGAAAGTAAGAAGCTGCAGCAGCGAGGTCGGTATTTATTGGGTGGCTCCCGAGTTGTGACGTAGTTGATGAATACTAGTGAGCGCAGTAATGACACCGTCATAAACGTTTAAACCTAAGCGCACAGGAGTCACAAACCCCATCGCTTCACGCTTCAAAGTGGAGAATCTTGTCTTCATCAGATCCCACGGCATCGGTTGGGGGTTTCGCAGGCGCCGCGATGAGCGATGAACAAGGCCGCTGTAGCTTTGAAGAGTTTATATGGCCTCCGTTCCTACTGGTTTCGGAGCCCAGACACAGTTCCATGCGAGAGACGGCAGTAAGCAGGCTGGGTTGTGGATGGTGGTGGTACATCTTCAACGCCTACAACCGTTGCATGGATGAAAATATGACGGGACAAAGCAGCAGCAAGCAACATAATTGAATTCGTTATCGTAGTTACTATATCGGGTATATCGCGAGATTTATGTTACGTAACCGATATTGGCACGCAACAAAAACTAGTTTTAAGTTGCCGATTCATTTTAAGGCAATGGGAAGCCCGGGTGAGTAATACTATAAGTACATCCTCGCATTCCTTTGCTTGCCCTACATCAGATATTTTTTAATGTGCGCCAGGACGCGCGTCAAATGATCTTCAACATGAGCGCGTTCCTGGAACGGATGCCCTTCACGTGGATAGATGACCAGCGTCGACGCCTCGCTCACGGACTTGTCCGCCTCCCGCACTAGGCCGCGCATAAATCCGATGGCCTGCGTAACGGGCACGCGCTCATCCTTCTCCCCGTGGATAAGAAGAAGTGGCACCTTCACGTTCTTGACGTCCCGGATGGGGCTGCCTTGCAGATAATGAGGTGGACGAGGATTCCACGGCGCGGTACCGCCTAGATCAGCCTTCGACACCAGTCATTAGTTTCCTATTGAATGGTGTATAGAGAAACACACGTACCTCTACGTCTGGAACATCAGAGGAAATGGCCATGCTTCCCCAATCGGTCGGGCCCGCGCCAATGACGCCCGCCTTCCAGGGTGCGTTGGGGCGCGTGCAGCCCCAGGCAGCTAAAAATCCGCCTTGGCTGTAGCCCGCAATCGCGACCTTATCCCGGTCTGCATATCCACGTTCAATCGCCGCCGCGAGCATCGACTCGATGTCCGCATAGTCCAGCGTGCCCATCCCACCGTTAGCAGTTCTTGCGAAGGCGTTGCCGCGGCCCTTGCTTCCCCGGTAGTTCGGGCTCAGAACCAGAAATCCGTGCGACGCCAGCATTAAGCGATAGTTCCCGGCTGGATCTGATTAAACGTCCGAAGAGTTGATATGAGTTCAACCACGCTCACTGATGCGCATATCCAAAATATCGCGACTAGGGCGTTTTGATATATACCGCCGTTGATTCAAGAGGAAATGCTCACCTGTATGGTCCGCCATGGGGCACAACAACGGTCCGCATGTTCTTCGGCTGCTGTCCACGGGGATAAGAAATAATTCCTTGCAGCGCCGTGCCGTCCTCAGTGCTCCAGTAGAATGGAGCGCACTGTGGAAGGTCCTTTTCTGCCGTCCAGGCGTGGTGCGAAGAAAGTTTCCTCAACAGAGCGCCTTTGACGCCGGCGCTTGTCGAGCCGCACCAGATGTTCTCGATTTCCCCAGTCGTGCCGGAGCTGCGTGCTGCGACAAAGATATACTTGCCGTCCACCAGCTTCAAGTCCCAAGAGTTGAATGCATCCTCCGACGTTTCAAAAACAGTCACCGGGGATGCCGAGTCTGGTCCAATCAGGTCGATCCGCGTCTCCAGTCCGCACGCAACCTCCACAGCGACTCCAGAGCCGAGGCCGACGAGTTCGCCTGCATCATCGGTGTCTCCAAATGCAATTCGGGTGGGGGCTGCTCCTGGTGTCGTCTCGCATACCCAGAGCGCCGGCGAGGACGTATTGTCCCTTGAATGCAGGAAATAAAACTTTCCCAGCTCGGGCCAGACGCTTCCACCAGAGAGTGAACGGGCGTGGGTCACAACATGGGTGCTCTCGAACTGGAGCTCTCCCCCATCTTCCCGAATAGTGACGATATGCTCGGATATCGGGAACGCGTAGCTCTCGAGGTCAGGCAATTGGGCTAGGCGATAGAGAATACGGGTGCTATCGGGCGACCAAGTGAACGACTCCACGTGTGCGTCGACGGAGACGGCTGTGCAAGCTCTCAACGACTCCCTGTCAGTCAACGATCTCCAAAAGGAGAGACAACGCACCCCTCAATCTTCCCACTTAAATCAAGAACGCGCAGCCGGCCCAGTTTTTTGGCGGCCCGCCAGACGGTCACATACGTTTCCTTCTCCTCTTCGTCCTTGTCTGAGTCCGCCGGCTCATCGGCACTGATGTACGCCAACCAGCGTCCGTCTGGCGAGATCTCGAACTCCGAGATACCGGCTGTGTTCCCCGCAGGCGTGAGCGGGGCTGGATCTCCACCAAACGGCGCCGACGAGAGGCGATAGACCTGCGCCGCGCCCCCGGCTTTGTGCCGGTCAGAGAGAAAGAACACGTCCCCCGAGTTCGGGTCGAATTGCGGGCTGTGGTCGTTGAATTGTCCGGAAGTAACTCGCCGCGCGCTGTCCGGAACACCCGTATCAGCGAGCCAGAGGGCCTGGGTTTTGTGCGCATCCTTGGAACGAAAGGAAGGGCCCACGGAATAGACTACGCGGGCTCCGTCGTTAGACAGAGTCAAGCCATTGATCTGCTCCGCGTTTGCGATATTCTGCGGTGTGATGTGCATCCTGCAAAGGTCTGTCACCCTGAAGAGTTGGCAAGACGGGTACCAGGTACGATAAAGGCCCAACCTTTGAGTTTGAGCTGGAAGTGGCAGTGGTAGATGGCGAAGACACGGCTACCCCACAAGTCATCGAAATTCCCGCGCAAGTCAACGGTATCTTGATCAGGCCATGGCTTAGAATTCCGATTTGTTGGTACTTAGTCGTGGATTGTGAGTCGGGCCGTCAGCCGTATCCGGACCAGGTCGGACCGTGATAACCAAATCTAAACCGTGAGAATCCCTCTCACCGCTTTCTTTCTCATATCGACCTACCGAGCTGCAAATCAAGGACATCGGTCCCATAGGATATCTACTGTATTGTGCAGCGACAGCATTGTCCCAACCCGTATCTTCCAGAAATAATTTGGCAGCAACCACCTCCTTGGTAGCTCCCAATGTTTTCAATGTAGGCAATTTATGGCGCGGCGTATCGGGATTTCAACCGTGGGAAAACGCGATCAATCTCGAGGCAAAGGTCTGAATTACAACATGAAATGGGAGCGGATAGCCTCAGAGGCCCCAAGAGGTAATCCTACAATATCACGCTGTCCGTTTATTTGACTTCAACAATTGAACGCGCGCACGTCAGCGTTGAGCGGGGTGCTTGCATTCGGCTCGACGGCTTAGTTACATACACGCATTGGCAAGATCGGTCGGGAATCTACATGTAGCACCATGCACCGATCGTACCCAAGAGCAGCCATCCTATCCCGTCACCCGCTTCGAAAACACGCGAAAGAAAATCCAAAACCCTTACCCCAAACGAGGCACAAAACTCAAGTGACTTCGCTTGGCTTTCGCCACACAACTACATCGGCATTGCGACGCGGCACCCACCATGTTTCTCGCATTTTACTAGAGACATCCTGTCGTATGGCAAATGCACGCCGATGCATCAATCTTTGGAATTCCCTCTCTTCGTGAGCCTTGTTTCTTTTGCTGCGGTTTCCACGGATTAAAATGGTTTCTCATTCAAACACTCAATTATTGAACATGATTATGTTACATTTGATTGGGCACAATCACCAGACACCAGGGATGAGCGCGGAGGGGACGCGCCGCTTGTAGTCCGTCCACTGCTGGCCGTACCTAGTGGACATGTGGGCGGCGAGGCCGGGAATTCCGGTAGAGACAAGGCCCAGAATCTGCAGCGCAGTCAGTGCCCCGGTCCACACGAGAGAGCCCTGGGATTGAGCGTTAACGATCAGGCAAGGAAATTGCGAAAGAACCACACCGTAGTAAGCGTGATGCCTGCGCGCCACAACGTGTATCCGAGGAAATTCGGGTGGCGCACGACAGACCTGTGTCGTGCTCAAAACGATGCGCCTGAAGCTGACGGCGCGATACGCACCACAAGCCGGTGTCGTCGATCTTGCCTTTGTTCTTCGGGTCCTTCTTAAACTGCTTCCTGCTTTCCTCGGCGATGATCTCCATCAGGATGCCGGCAGCGAAGAGCGCAATGCCAGCCCACTGCTTCCACCCGATGCAGTCCACAAAGTCGCCGGTGATCGGGAACGGCGCAGAGGTGAGGGCGTTGACGGCAACGAGCGTGTTCGCGGTGTTGACGGCCGCGTTGTACGCGACGACCGGGAGCGCCGTGCCGGGGGTCCAGCTGTACGTGTTCGTGACCAGCATCCAGTAGCCCTGCTTGCGAGTCAGTCTCTGCAATTCAATCCCAACAAGGAGTCACATACGTGGCGCAGGCCTGCGACGGCGTACATGCCCGTGAGGAGCGTCGGGATGGGGCCGAGGCCTGCGACGCCGGGGCCCGCTGCGATCAGGAGGTTGCTTGCACGGATGCCGACGGCGGTGAGGCCTTTTACCGCCCAGCCTTGGGTGAACATCACGTATTGTAGCGGGGCACTGCGATTGCGTTAGGTCCTGGGATTGCCCGATTTTTGCAGCTTACTCGGAGAGGCGGCCGACAATAACAGTGGCGATGCCAGGGATGCTGTTTTTGTCAGCGGGGATTAACCGCTGTTGGTTGAGGCTCGAGTTCGAGGCTCTGGGCTGGGTTGGGAGCGGTTTTTCTTTGGAGACCATGGTGGGAGAAGGGAACGATTCGTGTCACGGCGGCGACACCGCGGTTCTTACAGCTCCCGTCTTGCTCCAAGACGCGTCAGTCACACGACACATGACTCCTCCGCCAGATGAAGTTGGTATCGCAAATACGCCACAGCATCCCAATCGGGCCGGACACCGCTTCTCGCAGACGACCGTTATGTCGTTCTTCATACCATTATGTTTCGCAGTTGTTCGTCCGAGTCGGGGCTGCACTTTTACGATTCTGGCGGCTCTGTTATTGCTTTGCGACATGCTCCTTCATAGTCGCGTCTCGTCTGTTCAGCCCAGGGAAACCGACATCTCCTGAGTCTTGCCTGAGACTGCCAGTGAATTTCGCACTATACGTTTTCAACTATCTGAACGCCTAGTTCCATTACTCTACAGCACTCCCGTGGGACCGGCGCCTCTCCAGCTGGGGCCTGCACTATCTCTGTTAGACGTGCATCATGTCTCCGTCTGCGACTCGGAGCCGTGCAGCCCTTCCCTCCCACCAGCTCCAGCTCTTCGAGTCACTTCTGATCACCAGCGCCGCCAGATCCTCGGTCTGCTGCAACCAGCTGGCTCCCACGTCGTGTGGACTCCCGGACACCGCTGCAAGCGCCACAGACCCTCGCACGCTCGTGATTGCGTTATCTTCTTAAGCGGCGAAGTGGGTGGGACGAACGAAGGGGGATGGCCTGGGTGGATCTTGTGAATGTGGACGTCAGTTTTTCTTGCCTTTGCGCCTCAATGAATGAACAAATGTACGATGCACTGAAACCCGCCTCTATGTGCTGCAGAACGAGCGCCCTTGGACGCACTGAGCTCGACGCATATCACCAGCCCCAACCTATGCAGCTGCGTGGATCCGCTTTCCCGGACCAACCGCCGCTTGTCCACCACGCTGTATCTGTGGGCGGAATTGACGCGTCTTCGCGGCGCGGAGGGGGGGGGGGGGGGGGGGGTTCAATATATCTCCGGGGGAGGGGGGTGGACTCACTGGTATACGTATGTACAGTACAGTGTACTCCTTCGCAATAACTCGCGGTTTCCGAATTTGCGTGACGCGCGCGAACTTGAGAAAGCCCGAGGACGACCTGCAGTACGTACGACCACTGTTCACTTCCGGCGACCGGTTATCGGTCTTAAGTCTAGTCCCTCCAGCGTTTATCCTACCTGTCTCTATCCTGAGAATCGAATTAAGGAACACTTTCGGACAACATACGATACAACCCAGCAAAACCTTCGCAGACCGAGTCGACCCTTGAGCGCTCGACCTCAAGTCCGTCACTGCACCCCAGTGCTCGCATCAGGTTGCCTCGCACGTGGAAGCAAGCACTGCACCTTGTCCGGCCTCTTCTCCGATTTCACGGATGTCTGCCTCACTTGGAGTCCGCCCCTCGCGCCCATTTGACCGTTCCGCATATCCTGAACACGTAGGTTAACAGAGTTAGCATACAAATAATACACCGTCGTCTCCGTCTAATAAGCTATGCAACAATCGAATGACCGTTCTGCTTGTCCATCCGCTCATGCGGGTCCCAAGCGCACGCCGGGTCGTCCGGCGGTCGCCGTCGTGGGTCGGAGGCGGAGCGCGGAGGCGCGGATGCCGCAGGGTCCTCTGGGATGTCCGTTGGTGATGGGTCGGCGACGCGCTCGCTCGTCTCTTCTACGTCCATCTCCACACCGCCTTCGCGCTCGTCCTCGCTCTCCGTGGCGGGATCCATGTCCATCGCCTCCTCCACCGTCATCTCGGTCATCACAGTATCGACCCCGTCTATAGAGTTCGGCGTATCGATTGACGGCGTCCCCTGCGCGCCCGACGCCGACGATGAGGACGCCCGAGTCTTACTCGTCTTCTCTGCCTTGCGCACCACCTTCACGATGTACTCCTTCGCGAACTTCTTGATTTTGGCAACCTTCTCGTCAGAGAGCGCCTCAAGCTTGTTGTCCGCATAACTCGAAGACTTTCTCTCCTTGTCGGCGATCAACTGCGTCAGCTAAACAGTAAACAAGTCAGTTCCACAGAAGCATCGCAATGACAACCAGGGCGTACCTCTTTCGCATGCCTCTTGAAGGTGTCCCGCTGTAGTGACTTGCCGTACTTGGACATACACTTTACCACGACAGCGCCAACGAGCTTCAGTAGCCGCTTCTCCTTGTTCGCCTCCTTCTCCTCAGGCGTCTGCGCGGGCTTCGACGACCGATGCTTCCGTTTATGTTCTCGCGGCGCCGGCGCGAGCTTGGCCTTCGCAGCGGCCTCGGCCGCCGCCGCGTCCGCAGCCGCCTTCTGCGCGACGGCAGCCGCAATAACCCCTGCGACCGCCTTTTGCTCAGCATCCGGGTCGTAGGTACTCCTGAAGACCTGGGGTATCGGTTTCGGCGGTTCAGGCGGCGGCACGTAGTCATAGGGGAAGAATGACTTCAACGTTCGCGGTTGGTAGCCCGTTCCGAAGCCAGGCATGAAAGGTTTCAAGTCTTCATCCATAAAGCGCGGGCGCTTGGCTGGCGGGGTCCAACCACCGTCGGTCGTCGGATACTTGTAGGAGGTTGTCCGATGCTTGTACGAGAAACCCGTGTACGTCTCGACTTCTGCTTCTCTCTCTCTCTCTCTCTCTCCTTCTCCTTCTCCCTCTCCTTTTCTTCCTGCAAGAATGTTAAGCAAAAAAGATGATTGCTCAGGGAATGAGCAGAACCTCCGTGATGATGCGCTTTGGTATCCGATATCCTGAAGTCAGGGCACCCCAACGATCCAGAATCTTTTAGGAAGATAAGGTCAGGGAGGGGACCGAGTGGCCAAGGGACGTACGGGCTGGGCGAGGGCTCGCAACTTTTCATCCACAGATTCCGCAAATGGCTTGACAGAGTCCTCGATGTGGGAGTCGTCCACCTTGTTTCGCACCGCCAATGGCCAGGGTAGTATGGACTGCAGCACCTGTTGCATTCATCAGCCGATGCTCCAACCACTGAATCGGAGGCGCATACCAGCGCAACGACTTCCGAGTCAGATGCATAGTCATCCAGTACGTTCTTCATGAGCCCGAGACACCGAAGCCGGAGCATCTCCCGCATGACCGATTCGTTGTCGGTGAGCTAAAAGGAAGATGGGCAACGGAAACCCCAGATGTCTGGAGCACCTACTCGGAACCGGGTAAGGAGCTTCACCATCATCTCGCGATTCGAAGTTTGTCGGACCGCGAGCATGATTTTGGCGACCTCCGCCGCGGTAATTGGACGCATCTCCGGCTAAGAGGCAGATTAAGCCGGCGCAACGTCCAAAGCGGAGCTTTCGAGCCTACCAGGAAGTCTGGATCGTCGAGCTTCTTTCCCTTGGTCTTCTTCGTGCCTTTGAGCACCCTGACCTCGTCGGCATCTGTGATACCCAGTGCTGCAAGATGTCGTCAGCAAACGCCCCATAAGGCGAGCGATGTTGTCGCACCATCGAGGTATAGATCATCCACGGTAGCAAGGTCCGTCTGTGTCTTTCCGCCGATGTACCCTACGCATTTGGACTCTCCGCAGTAACACTTCTGCGCCTTGTGGCTGCCGGTCCATTAGCGAGGGTCGGGGCAGAGCGAGTACGCTCACCCATATCGATCCACATTATAATTGAACGTCAGCTCCTCATGCATTGCAATATCTCGCCGAGCAAATATGCCCATTCGGACGTGCTCGCCGATGGTCCACTTTGCGACGTAGCAGTTGGGAGCGCAGCTGTGGTTCGCGAAGCGGCCGATCCCGCCGCTTTTGGTGGCGTCGATGAACTGGGGGGCGTCAGCGTTGCTATCTGGGGTGGCGCAGCGCACGCACCTCGTCTTTCTGGAGCATCATAAAGTAGAAATGCTGGATGCCTTCCTCCACGTAGTCGCGCATACGCTTCTTGAAGGACACCGGGTTGACTACGTCGCCTACATACTCGTAGATGAAGGTGTCCCTGCAGCCACAAGTCAATTTCCACATCGTGCTCTACAAAGGCGAAAACGCACTTGGGGAGGTCCCGCTCGGCGCGCAGGCCATACCCCTTCTTCTCGGTGAGTACGATCTCGATGTCGGCGTACTCTCTGCGCTGGAACCTGGGAGGGCGTCAATGATGGCGTACGTAATAGCAAGGCAGGGCGTACCGTTGATTCTGGCAGGAGGCCCTGCAGCGACAGTCGCCGGGTAGACACTCCACTTGTGTCAGCCTATTGATACAGTTCGAACTGGGCCCACAGGCGACATGGGGGGGAGCCGCTCCTCCTAAGGAGGAGGATTAGGAAATGTACTCATGCCACAACTGGGCAAGTCGACGGGAACGCACCGCGCTCATAGGTGCACTCGCATCGCATATCCTCCGTCGCCTCCCGCGAGCGCCCGATGCTCTTGTTCTGGTAATTATTCCCCGCAATCTCGGTGAAGGTGCCCAGTGCATCATCCCGTGCGATGGGCAGGTCCCCGATGAGCTGCACGGGCGGGACGCTCTTTTTTTTGGTGGATAAAGCGGGGGTGAGGGGCGTCTCTGGTGGTGGTGTGGGCGAGGGGGAGTCAGAGCCCGCGGACGACGCTGAGGACGGCGCGGAGTCATCATCGGGCAGTGGCATCGCTTCGTCAACTTCTGACAATGCAGCCCTGGACTCCTGCTTTACATCAGAGACTACCCCGACCTCTACGATGTCTGTGGCAGACGGAAAGCGAGCGAGCAAGGGTTTGGGCTCGTCGACGGGATTTGAGTCCATGAGGGATGATGGGAGGTCAGAGGTACGTTCGGCTGGCGCGGGAGGCGCTGACTCGGGCGTCTCCTCCTTCTTCACTGGCCAGCACGGCATGTCCGGGGCCTGCGCACGAGGTCCCAATCGCACCTGCAGCGTTATATGACTCGTCCACGTCCAGAGGGGTCCGCTCGCTATGTCAATCGGCGCGTACGGCAAAATTTGAACTAGCAGAGGTTAGCCCTGCAAACCCAGCAAAAGCGAGGACGATAGGCCGAGAATTAGGTCCAGTTGGGGCGGTCTTGAGGAGTCTTGAAGCTTGAGTGGCGAGGATAAGAAGAGCAGTTGATGACATTATCTGCTTTCTGCTTTCCAACTTCGACTTTCACCACCTCCTTGGAACACCCCATCCTCCTTAAAAAGTATACTACTCCACATATTAGTCCTCCGAATGGCATCTGCAAGTACTAGCCAAAAGAAACGAAAACGCGAGGCATCGCCTGCCCGCGAGCTTACATTCAGAGTCGCCTCGCATTCCGTTGCTCCAGATGAGGTTGGCCCCATGCTTGGTACGTATCCCATGAGGCGCGCGAGATTCTCTCCAACTGAATCCAGAAGTCAGTTAGCTACCCAGGTGTGCGTCCGCCGCCATCCACCGGGTTCAGATGCTACCGCAAAAAAGCAAAAACAACCGCGGAACCGAATGGCGGAGACCTTATTGTTGCAGGCGAGACCGACGCGGTAGAGTTCGAGACGAACGAGGAAGAGACTCGACGCGTCGCGCAGTCGGGCTGTCGCTACCTTGTCGCCGTGCATAACAAGCGCACTGGAGTGGTGTCGGTGCTCCCCACCCCACTGTCCCCGCACATCCTCAGCCACACAGTCAAGGCGCTCAAATCTATCGAGCCCTCTCCCGCCCCGAGCGCAGTCGAATATTTCCAGGCCCGCACAGCGCTCGGCGAGACCTTCGGCACAAAAAAAGCGAAAGCGGCGATTAGGGCGCGTGAGCGAAACCGCGTCGATGTGAGTGCCATGGAGGGCGTCATGGACTTTGTCATGGCGGGTATCGACAAGGGTGCAGGGGGCCTCATGACCACCGGTGCGTTTCGCTCTTGTCTCCGCTTTCCCTTGCTCATGGCCGCGAAGAGGAGGCGAAGGAAGTCGCAGACAGCAACAGGCCCGTCCCGCCGTTCTCCGCCACCGCCACGAGCCCCGCGGACGTGTACCCGCTGCATGGGATCATCCCGGAGCCAGAATGGAAGGCGCTCCCTGTCAGCGCGTTCTACGCGGCGGGCAGCGCGAACGAGCGCAAGGCGGCCCTGCCTTTCCGCTTCTCCCACTGGGTCAACACGCGCGTCGAGACGGCCATGGAGCAGGGCGACAAGGAGAGGAAGCGCACCCTGTATGCATGCCTTCTCCGTCTGGTTGGCAAGATACTCATTCATCTAGCAAAACGCTCTTCTACATCTCGTCGATGATGGCGTTCCGCCGCGCGACAGACCGCAAGTTCAAGACGGAGGACCTCCCCACGAAGCTCCAGGGCGTGCCCGGGCCGGTCATCGACAGTTTACTCGCGCGCTTCACGGAATGCCCCCGCGGCTCGACACAGTGCGCCCTCTCAGCGCGATCGCGATTGTGTTTTTCATTCATTCCAGACCGCGCACAACGCCGGCGCTGCAGACCCGGCTGCTGACGCACCTCCTCGCGCTCTGTCTGCGGGTCGACAACTACGCCGCGGACGCCGCGCTCATCGCGCGCGACCTCAGTCTAGCGACTGACTAGTGCGTGCCGTGTATTATGTCTATCCCACGCTGATGTGTCTTGCAGCATGAATGATGTATTTAAGTCCCTTGGTGCGTATTTCCCTACTGCACTGCCTCTGAATGCCAACGACCGTGTAGGTTGCAAGCTTGTCAAGCTGAACGAGAGAGAGCGGACGCGGCTAGGGCTGCCGGATAGCGTGGCGGACGAAAAGCGTGCAGTGCTGACGGCGCCGGTAGAGTTTCCGAAGCAGCGGATGAAGAAAAAGACCAAGTGAAGGGTAGTATTGTCACCAGAGGACTTCTTGTTGAAGCGGGAGAAGAACCCCTCCACGTGATCCTGTGCTTCCCCCCTTTTCAAGCACCTCGTTTTACTGTCGATTTCTTTTTCATCGGGTAGAAGTGGCTGTATCGTTTGTGTGCTGATGTTACTGTGACTCCTTTTCAATGAACTTTTTCATGTCGACCAGGTCCTGCCGTTTTGCGGTTCAACGCGCGTATTGGGGCCAACGGCGTACATTTCTGGACCATCCGGCCTCATATCGCTGGGTCAGTCCCGTCTTTTTCACCAAGGACCGGGGTGTCCAAAACGGCCCGCCTGTGAAGGTACACTGCGCGGATGATTGTGCGGTCTTTCCACTCATAGAATGCACAGGTCCCTCCTCAAGTCACTACTCTGCATCCGCACCGGCTAACCGATGCAAATTATATTGACCTTGCGGGGACTTCGCTTGATACCAGATCCTACTTTCGACAGCTGCGCTCGAGGCTGAGCGTCGACCCCCACTCCCGCCAATACGGGTGCCAGATGTTCACAGGCGACTGCCCATTCCCACCAGAAACTAGAGGATTCCTTTACTTCCGCTCGGTGCCGGACCAGTCGCCGTATGGCGGGGGCCTCCGCTTCCGTGTCGCCGCAACGCCGGACAAGGGCGGGTTCCTGGGGGGACACGACCTTCTCATGCCCCACGGTCTGCCGTGGCATATACCGATCTGGGAGTTGTGTACGCGTAGGATACACGGCGACGTGCTCAGAATTCTCAAGGAGGATGGCTTCGCACCCCCCGAGATGATTTTCGCGTCGGAGAAGGCGAACGTCGCGCGCGACTCAGTCTTCATAACCGCTCTCGGACAGCGCTGGCCGGTTGACTTCCAGTGGGAGTTCTCTCGCATCTACCTTGCCTCGCCTGGGCGGCTGCCAATACCTACGCTCGTCCAGCACTCGTGGTACGACAACAGCAGCAGATTCTTCGCCCCATCGTACGGTTCGTACCATGTATTCCTCCTATCCCCGGAAGCGCTGATTGCCGTGCATTCAGGCCGTGGATTAGTGTCCCTGACAAAAGATGCCAATGGCGCATTGCAGCTGCGGCTCGAGAAAGTCTTACGGCTGGTGAAACGGACCACAAATGTTAAAACCCTCGTTCCCGAAGAGGGTTCCGTTACGCCATTCGTGGGCAGAATCATTCTCAAGTCGACGAAGAAGGAGGAGGCAAAACTGAGATTGCTGGTGGGTGAGGTGCATGCTGCTAGCCGCGAACTTCCTTGGGAGCCCGTGAACCACAATCCCCTGGACGTATACCAGTACCCTCCCCTGTCAGAAGCCCATAAATCCATGATATGGGCCCCACCCCCGGCGCGCCTCCGTAGCCATTTTAATTGATTCGTCGCCTAGCCTCGATGGAGAAACGCCTTCGCGATGTCTACTTGAAACCGTCCGACGTATGCCAGCAGCTCCTCGTCCGGCAGCGCAGAGTGGTCCAGCGCCTGGGTAAGCTGCGTGCGAAGCTGCATGCTATTAATGCTGTGTCTAGCAGTCCACGAGCGTACCCACCCGCAGCAGTGCCTTCCGCCGCATAGCGATCTTGCTGCTCTCGCTGTCCTCTTCATGACGCGCATGCAGCGCCGCAAGGTTTTTCGCGACGCGCCGCCCTTCTGTCAACACATCCTTGGGAAGGTCCGCCAGCCGTGCGAGCTCCAGACCTGGAAGGAAGCTGAACGCATGGCGAGCAGTGTTTCGGCACACACACCGTAGTGATTCGAATCATTAGGAGCGCCGTCGACGATCCTAGGGGCGGATGAACTCGCGCAGGCGATGCCAAATCCTGACGTACTTGTACTGGAAAGTAACCCCGAAGTTGGCGCCCGGCTTTGACGTGCGCTAGCATTTGTTGGCGTGCAATGTTCGCTCCCTCAAACGAAACTCACCTGCACGGACAAGTGGAGGCTGTGCGCAAATGAGTTTGGCGACTAGGAAGCTCACAAAGAAATGCGCGCACTTCACAACGGATGGTTGGCGTGACAGCGTTGTGGAGAGCTCATTGAAGTGACTTGGCGATTTGAGCAACGCAGATTAGAAGGAGAGATACGCACGTAGCAAAGAACACAAAAGACTGGCAACTCTCGATCAGGACAGAACACCTCACTAACTCGCGGGTTGTTTACCTTGAGTTCAATCAGTCCTTCAGCGATCGCATGGGAAATTCCAACTCCCTCGCGAGGCGAGGTGCCACGGCCAAGTTCGTCGATCAAAATCAGAGACCTAGGAGATGCCAGCCCTTTCGACCCGACGTAGAGTCAGCGGGGGTTCCTGTCCTTCGACAGCAAGGGTATACCTAGTATCATAGCAGACGACGCCATCTCGCTCGCGAACGTGCTGAGACTCTTCTCCATATCGTCGTCGTTCGAAAGGCGCGTCAGTAACGCGTCGTGGATGCTAAGTAACCAGGGACGTATGTCGTCAGAGTACCATTGTAGGAAGCGGAAATTCGGGCACCGGAAGCTTGCGTATTCCGCTGGCACGAAGCAGCCGCACATAGCGAGCACTGTCAGTAGTCCGACTTGGCGCAGGTACGTGCTTTTTCCTATTGAGTGTAAGAATTTATTAAAGGAGACAGGGGGTTCAACTATCGTTGAAGTTCACTTACCAGACATGCTGTTGGTGTAATTGGCGATGTCAAGCTCAGGAACGGGGAAAACCACTCACTTGGGGCCTTGCACAATTTGGAAGGAGGACGAGTCGTCACAGTAGACATCGTTGGGGACGAGAGTCCCCGCAGATTTTATCGTTTCGAGGATGGGATGCCGCCCGGACTTGATCGCGAGCGTGCCTGTGAATTCCGGGCGAACTTAGAAGCGTGAGTTCCTGTAGCCTTGTGATCTCCACTGAGCATACCATAGTTATGCACTGGAAAGATGGCTCAAGCAGAGAAGGGGATGAGGATCCTAAGAAACAGGCGTACTGATCGAGGTATGAGCGAAGGACCACAACATATCCAAGAGCGCGACCTGTACAAGAGTGAGCATATAGATACATGCCGCAAATAAAACGTCTACAGCTTCGGAGGCCTTGTAAAGAGCACCCACGTCCACCACAATCTCAGCCACCAGGTCCTGGATAATTCTTCCTCAAAGTCAAGATACGGACTGAATGTTGCGCAGTCCTACAAGACTTACTTTTCGCTTAGAATGAGCGATTCGTCCAAGGCATCTTTCATCCTCGCGTTCATCTTCTTCTACTTGAAACGATCAAAACTCTGTTTAAAAAAGGCAAGAAGAACGTACCAAGTCCATGCTGGAGAACGCCCATTTTCCTTTTTTGAGTGCGGCGTTGATGAAACCTCGGGGGAGCTCGCCCTCCAGTTCAGTCTTTCGGAGGGTGAAGACAAATCCGGTTTCATGATACGTCAGCGAGAGCGGAAGCCCGTGCGCTTCCGAAAGGGTTCGATTCAAAGCAAATATGTCGCCGACGTTCTCCTTGTAAGTTTCCCTCGCAACATCGAGCAATCTGTTGCAATTGGCCTACAGGAAGAGGTGAGTCACGATCAGAAGAAGAATCGACCACCTACTTTTACTGCGTATACCCGGGCATTGACAGCTGCAATCCCTCCCTGAAAAGCTAGATATATATGATGCAATCTAAGACAAAAAATAAAATTGACCTTTGCCGGCGCTCCATCTTCGTTCAGATTCTCACAAACGAGGTGTTCAATCTTGGCAAGTCTTTCGTCCGACAACATCTGCTCGAGGGGATATTTCAGTAGCCGCACTTGCAATGACAGACCCACAAACATCACATATGATTTTAAGCAGCTGCGACTGACTCCCTTCCAGCGCTTTCTGTAGTGCCGGCAGATTCCTGACCAGATTCCGAAGGTCGAGCATCTGGGAGACCCGTGCCGCTGCAGGCTTAGCGGCACTAGTTTCCTTTGTTGAGGACGAGGCCAGCTAGACCCAGTTCGTATGAGCATAAACCTGAACGTCCTCAATTGTCGTACCGAGGCAATCAATTTGTCGAAATCCATTTTGTTGAGAGGTTTGAGTCCTGCGCGGATATCGGTGAAACGCTCCTCGGATTGGACGAGCTCTATCCGTATGTGAGTAAGATAAGCGGGGTGCAGCAGTCTGCCTACCTTCAACGACGTCGAGACGAGCATCGATCGAAGTTTGAGCTAATGCACTCTTTAGTCAAGTTCAAACTGTACCCTGGAAGGAACGCGCCAGTGATCGGGGAGAGGATGTTCACGCGCAGAAGCCGGGCTGCCATGGCTGTATAAGTGTGGTTCAACGTCCTGCATCCGGCATAAGAGGTGTTCGTAGAAGTTCCAAACAGACAGACCCAAAGAGTGAATGCGATGATTTTTTGTACGACATGTTCCCCACCAGCTCAAGATTACGGGCTGTGTCGGGATCAATCATCATAGTACCCTCGACGGGAATATACCGAATGCGGAGCGATCCCGACGCAAACCGTGTATTAAGTTTGGTCTCGGCGTGCTTGAATAACGCGCATGCAGCAGAAAGCGCGTAATATCTAGAGTCTGATCAGAGACTTGCCGAATAGGTGGATATATGCGTACTTGTTTGCCACCGCGAGCAAGGTTCCCGCTCGTTCGTCATCCTCAACGCACAGTTGGGATATAAATTCTAGGCCTACATTCGTTGAGCATACAAAGAAACATCGAAAGGTATACCCCACCGCCTGATTCATTCCAATATTTCCTGCCAATGGGCTCCACAGGTATGCCAGGGAATTCTTCGTATATGTATTCAACTAGCATAGACGGTGGCGAGGCGCCCGAGGGCGAAATAAAAGTGTCGGGGACCAGCACCAACACCGGAGGGTGGAGGTGCATTTGGTGGAGGGTTTTAACGTAAGTTTGGCAGTCCGCAAGCTATGAGTCTTTTCTTAAACCCCTGGTCGATGTGCTCAAAGCGAAAACGCGCCTGCACCAGCATGACTCTTCCAGTCTCTTTGTCCATCGCGGCAATACCGACTTCACGCGCGACGCCCCGCCCTTCAAGTAGAGCAATGACATAGCTTCCTTCGTGGCGTGCGGATGCGGCTGTCGTCGGACGAGCAGTTCCAGGACGAGTTTGAGCGGTCCACGGACGCGTTTGGTTCGTGGTAGGACGAGAGGTGCCGGGACGCGACTGGTTCGTTTCAGGACGCGAAGTGAACGGTCTTGATGAGGGACGCGCATCTCTGAACGGCTGTCGACTCGAGGATGGGCGGTTCAGCATCGGGTCAGGTCGAGAAGGAGGCTTGCACGTGATGTTGCTGGCAAACCCATATGGGTAATTGATTACCGGTTTGGGAGTTCGAGGAGTAGGTTTCCGAAGAAAGCAAGCAACAAGGTGTGAGCTAAGGCAGACGAGGCACGAGTCGACTTAGTGTAAGATAAGGGAGTTTGGGTACGAGCACACATGAATACATACACGTGATCATATTTCCTCCTTGACGCGTCCATCGCGTCTCTCCTGCATCTTCGCCCTCGTCTCCGCAACCCTCATCCGCAAGACATTTTCGAGCTAAATGCCTCCCACAAGATCAGTATGCGGCAAGGACCTTCCCCTCGACGCGACCTTCGATTTCGCCATCTGGAGAAAACAACCAAAGGATCTCCCCATTCCTGACGATATGGACTTGCAAGAAAGGAACCAGCACAACAATGACGTGCAAATCGCTAATCGCGCAAGCATTCGCGCGACAAGAGCCTACGAAACGATGCGTACTGGGTGTGGCCCCTTCGCGTTCCATCCCGATTCGTTGCCCCACCCCTTGCCGGCGTGTTTGCGGCTTCCCGAATCGGCCGCGTAGCGGCCCTCCCACCCGCAAACCTCACCTATTATTTATCCATTTATTTCCTCTCTCCTTTACGAGCGGTCACAGACCGCAGACTGATAGTCATCAATATCCTTTATACCATCTCTCGTGCGCCCACCCGATCTCCCTTATCTGCATAGATGGCTGAAAAATGCAACGTACTGATTCTCAATTCTTACAGCTTGCAGCCTCCTTCCAGTATGTCTTGAAGCCGCTGTATCGCTTTCCAGCAGATTGACAAGGAATCCCTCGCTGATGTTTCTCTCCATCCCCGTGGTTCATGCAGATAAAGCGGTTCAGTGAACCTCTTTGGCGCGCCTCGGTTTCGGACCATCGATACACTCGTGAACCTTCATAACAGAAATCGATTTGTGCTGTATATCAACTAGCATCCGGTTTTTTTTCGCCTGCACTTCCGATCCTCTGCCTGTCCTGCACGTTTTATTGTGTGCATATTCATTCCAATAGCCTTCATCTCTGAGCTCGAAACACTCACTCGTTAGGCCTTTAGGTTTCGCCCCCCAGATTCGGCCCATAAACCAATCGCCGAACAAGCCACAAAAATGGAAAAGCCACCTTTAGGACAGGGAAACCACATATCTTCGCTCTCAAAATCTGGAGCTTCACCATGACAGGGCCTGCAGTGTAGAACTCATCGGATGACGGAGACAAGTAAACCTCGGGTGCTATAGGCGCTATCCCGTCGAGCAAAGTGGCACCTATAGTGGAAGACGCGAATCGAGACCCTCAAAGACCCAGAGACCACTGCCTCGATAGCGTGGTGAGCCGGACTTGGCTTGGCCAGCGCCAGTATTTGTGTCGAGTCATTATTCGGTTGGTATACAGTACCCTACACGCCAGATGCAGCGGGAACAATGGCCTCCTCGTCTCTCCCTACAAAACCCTGAGCACCGAAACGCGCACACAAACGCCACACGCACCTTCGTAAAACTTCTGCAAGAAGGTCCGCGTGGGCCGCTCCTTCCGCTTGAGCAGGATACCGTAGATGTGGTCGGGCTGCTTCCACATGTTGAGCGTCTCCTGGTACTCCTGCCGGCTCTTCAAAAGCAGCACGTCGATGACACGCAGGTCGGTCACGGCGCGGTTGGCCTCGAAGCGCAGGCGGATGGCGTGGCGCAACTGCGTCGGCGAGACGTCGAGGGCGTACTGATCTACGACTTCTGGAGCCTGTAAGGCTCATGAACACCTCGATTTTCGGGTACTTTGCCAGAAACTGACCGCGCGATACCAGTCTCGGTACAGCTGGATAACTCTCGTGCGTGCATCGAGGGCATTCGTCGACGGGCGGGTGACTTGTGCAAGGCGCGCAGGAATATTTATTTGCGGTAGAGACATAGTGCAGCGAGTCCGCGAGGGACGAATCCGCTGGTAAGGCTGGAAGCAGGAGCGAAATCCAATTTGCGCTGAGTCATCTGAACCAAACATCAGTGCTTGCCTCTTGTCCTCTTCTTTATCCTCCCTCCTTCCCTCGCCCCTACTCTACTACTCACGATGGTCCGTGGATCAGGTAAGATCCCGTTCCATTTCCCCAATGTTTTGCTAATCCATGGGCAGGTAAATTCAAGCAGAAACGCGGTGGCGGGCGCAACTTCAGGTCTGCTGCGCGGATTGCTTTATCAAGCCCGATTTAACTCGTTTGTGACAGCAAGAACATGGTGCTAGATGAGAACGGCACGGCCGTGTCTACGGACAAGCGATGGTGCTGCGCGCGTGCCTATGCTCGTGCACTAATCTAATCGACGATCTAGGGCGCCACGCGGGAAGGACGATTCAGACGATTCGGACGATTCGGAGGAGGAGGAGTCTGAAGAGGAGGAATCTGAAGAAGAGGAGACGCCAGCCGGGGGCAGCAGCGAGGCGCAGCCGGAGCTCAGCCGCGCAGAGCGGAAGGAGCTCAAGAAGAAGCAGGCAGCGGCCAAGCTAGCGCAAGCAGATCCCGAAGACGAGGATCTTATCAACCCCAACCACGTCGGTAAGAAGCTGAATATTTCTGACCTCGGCGCACCCAGGGAATTGTCGCGGAGGGAGAGGTGCGATCTGATTTCGAGACGCAAACATGCATCTGACACCGGGATAGGGAGCAGAAAGAGAAGCAGGACGCCAAGGACCGCTACTGGAAGGTTTGTTCGTGGCCACTATATATCCATACATGCTGACTGTTTGCCCCCAGCTCCACGTCGCAGGGAAGACCGACGAGGCGAAGGCAGATCTTGGCCGGCTGGCCAAGATTCGTGCTGAACGAGAGGCTGCGGCAGCCAAGAGAGTGGCAGAGAATGAGGCCAAGGCTGCAGAGCTTGCAGCAAAGACCGCTGCCCAGAAACGCTCATAGAGGTGTCCAGTCGAATAAGTATGGCACAGAGCATCGTGCCATTGTAACTGTAACATACAGATTTTGAATACAAAGCAATCTCATTCTACGTATATACTTGTACATTCGCTACATGTGCCATATGTGCTCCTCGTCCGCCAAACGTCCCGTGCCCGCCGTCATAAACCGCTGCTTCCTGAGATGTGCAATGCGCGCGCGCCACCGGCCCACAATCTTCTCGTCCGGCACCTCAGGGCACCACTCCCGCAGCCACTCCACAAGCTTCAGATACTCGTCCCCGCCGCGACCTGCCATCGCCGCGATCAGCGGCGGCTGTACGCTCACCTCGCCCCAGAACGCAAGCGCGATACCGAGAGTCTGCGCGCGCGGCCGTATATCGAGCGCGCGCATCCACACCAGCACGCGTGCGATCTCGGGCGCGCGGCGCGTCATGCCCAGCAGAAGCAGGTACGCAGCGAACTCGCGCTCCCGCACAGCGATCTCGGGGAAGTGCGCGCGCCCCGCGGGCGTAAGGATGTCCGGCGGGAGCGCGAAGTGCGGCGGGGGCATGGCGAGGCGCAGCGTCGGCGCAGCGCTGTCGCTCTCGGGATGTTCGCGCACGGCGCGTGCTGGGGGTTCGAGCCTAGCAACATGCAGACGCTCGGGCGCACCGAGGGCGGCCTGCAGGAAGATGCGCGAGGCAGTGTCGGTAGGGTGCTGCTCGCACCAGACACCGGAGCGGTACGGCGCAGCGGCCTGCGCGGTAAGCGCGTCGACGAGCGCGGCACGCATTGCGGGCCGGGTGGGGGCATGGCGGAAGGGGTTCTTGAGTGCCAGGAGCGCGATCTGGCCGGAGAACGAGTCGTCCAGCGTATGCGGGAGCTGTGCGGCCTCCAGGATGATGCGGAGCGTCTCGGACGAGGGCCGGACATTATACAGCTCCTCCATTGTATCCCAGAGGCGGAACACCAGGTCGGGGCGCAGGATGCGGTGCAGGCTCGTCATAAACATGTTGATGATCCCCGTGGTCAGCTTGACTTTCATCAAAGGCCTGGAGCGATAGGTGTACGCCAGCAGCAGGCCTGGACGCTCTCCGTACATTTCCAGCATCGCGAACGCTTCCGCCGGCTGGCCCGACAGCGTCGCGGCTTGCAGCCCGGTTGACAGCGCCATCTCGTCGATGGGCAGCCCGGAGCGCGCCAGCTTTGTCCAGTACATGAAAGCTAGCTCCCATTCACTCCGGTGCAGCAGCCCGCGGATGAGCAGGGTGTGCGATGCTGTCGTGGGACGGAATTCTGCGACTGGGGGTCGCGCGCGCATGAAAAGCTTGATAAGCTTGTGGGTGTCGATAGCGGGATCACGGGCAGCGACGGACAGCGCCGCGCTCCAGTCATGTATGTTCACGCCACGCTTTGCGAGCAGAGAGCGCGGATGGGAGGAGGGACGCACGCCTCGCGGGACTAACCGGTCACGATGAGTCTTGGCTGCGAGTCGGTGGAGAAACTGGAACGCGGACGCGCTGTCGGGTTGGCCACGTATAATAAATGTGTTGGCGCGGTTTACGCTGTTGGCGTGCGCCGACGCCTGCTCTTCAGGGCTCCCCTCAAGCCGCTTCATGTTGCGGATTGTGTCGGCGTAGCGGTGCACATCGTGGATTGCGCCATCCACCGAGTACACCCGGAGGTAGGCCTCGAGTTGGGCGGCCGTAGGCACGACACCCAGGTTCGTCATGCGGCGCTGGAGGTACCCCGTGAGCTGCAGTGCCGCGTGTCGGTCTTTGAGGAGGGCAGAGTGGGCTTGCGGCCAGAGCCGCAGCTGCCGCGCCTCCATCGTGCGCAAAACCTTGACCGCGTTTCTGCCGGTCTCATCTGAACGCTGGCGGATGGCGGTCATGGCGGTGAGGAGGTGATTGAAGTGCACGCTTTGCTTTTCGGCGAGCGGGACCAGAAGGAACGCATCGATGACACGCTGCATGGGCCACACAAGGTCGAATCGCGCGAGATGCATCATGGCAATGACGAGCAGGGGTCCCTGGACCGCCGGAGGCGAAACCTCCAGATGGGCGAAACTCAAGTCCATCATCGGACCTGCGGCGTGCCGCGGCGTGCGGACTTTGAAGCTGGCAAGATAGAGCACCAGCCACGAAGGGTGCGTCGATAGGTTGTTCTCTACCGCTTCGTCGATGTCCGACGCATAAAGATGGGATCTCCAGCGAGAAAATTCATCAAGGGGGACACGAGATGCGTCGAGAGCCTCGGAAAGCGACAGCCGCTGAGGATAGTGTAGTGCCATGACAAGACGCCATATTGGATCCTTGGTAAAGGACGAGAGGTCGCGCAAATACGCTGTTATTTTGCCGCGGGAATATTGGCGGCGGCCCTTCGTAGCAATTGCAACCCCAGCGCGGAAACCGACGTTCCACATGCATCTATCACAAGTTCAGACCTTTGTTAGATACACGGTAGAGATGCGCTACCAACCTGGTGATATCGAGCCAAGTTGACTTGATTTTGTAGTGTGCACAGGTAATTTCCTGAGAATAGTCGTTCAGGATCCCATAGTTGACAGACTCCTATAGACGCCAAGAAGAAAGGAATGACATACCTCCCTCGCTGCAGGCGTTCAAAAGATAATGGGAGTACTCAGTAGCAGGATGTTCAAACGTTCAAGTTGGCAGTTGGTTGGCAGGGCCAAATTTCCTGTGACCATGCGTGACCCGGAGTCACGGGTCCTTTTTACTCCATCCCTCATGCCTCGTATCTTGGTGCGTGCAGTACTCGGTCGTGGAAACAGCCGCCGACGATTCGCAGTTTGTGAGCGGGTTCCACCCATCTACACGCGCCCGGGCCCTAGCGTACGAATTTGAACGGTCAGTCTTATTCAGCCTATCAAAAAAAAACGCCGCACCGATACGATATCCCCACAGATTTGGGCCCCTCATCCGCTGCGACGTCCCCGCGCCGCGTAACCACGTTCAAGCCAACCCGTAAGTGTCTCACCCGCCCCTTCTTCACCTCTTTCCCAGTCACGTCGAATCGCGCACGACTTCAATATCGGACCGATTCGAATCGCGATCTAAAGCCCCGGTTCCGCTTCGCTCGTCCTCGTCCGCGAAAGAACACACCGTTTCGTCCCCGTTCGAATTTATACGTCCGCAACCCGATCGCTCAACGAACCTGGACACATCTCGCAGTTATGCCTTTGTGGAGTTCCGCAACACGCGCGATGCGGAGGATGCGTATTATGACATGTACGCACCCCCGATTCTGTGCGATGTCTGAGTGGCTCACCTCTCTTCGCAGGCACGGTAAAACTTTTGAGGGATCACGCTTGAGTATCCAGGTTCGTCGTCTGCGTCACGACGTTTCACAACTGCTCACTCTGCCGCAGTGGGCCAAAAGCCCTCCATCGTCCGTCTGGCGTTATGAGAGGGCCCCCCCTAGGTCGTCGCGCGGCAGAGACAGGGATCGCTCGGACAGAGACCGCTCGCGTAGCCCCCGCCGCCGCCATGACAGGGACGACCGCGACAAAGATGACGACAGGGACCGCGACCGCGACCGCGACAGCAGACGTAGCAGGCGGAGCAGAACCCCAGACAAGCGCAGAAGCAGGACTCCCGAGCGCAGACGGAGCGCCTCGCCGGACAGGAAGCGGGAGGACAGGGACGAGCGGCCGCGGAGCAGGACCCCCCCTCCCGCCAAAGATGAAGAAGAGCCACCCAAAAAGGAGGAGGATCGCGCGCCGACCCCTTCGTATGAGAATTGAACATTTGGCTATAGAACAGATCTGACTTCTTAACTTTCTTGCACCGATTGTCGTAGCGTGACCAAAATCGTCTTATTGTAGTACCAAAATGAAACTTGATTTTCTTGTTCTCTCGCTGGATGTTTGACAAAATTTATTGCGATAAGCTGAGTATATATAGTATATCATTCAGAAAGTACCCGGAAGAGTGGTGCCAGGTCGCAGCATGGGCGGTAGAGCCCGTGGGAGAAGATCAAGCTCCCGCGGGTCCACACCCGAGAAATCCCTGCTCTTGACGCGTCGCGTAGCGAGTTCGCGCTGAGCTAGCCATAGGTAGAGGAGATGGAGGAAGTCTTTAGCTACAACGAACAGTCCCAGACCGATAGAATTCCGCCACCTTTGAACAGTTAGCAACTATCTGAAATTGGCAGAACAGGACGCACCAGACGGGATCACACTGATCGAGCTTCCGGATATCGCCCCAGACGGCCCGCAGCACAAACTTGAGCGTCCGCCCCGCGTCTTGGGGCTCCGACCCGCTCGCGCGCTGCCAGATCTCCTTCGCAGTGTACCGCCGCAGCGGCGGCGGCGGGAGGAAGCCCGTCCATGGAGGGCGCACCGCCAGGAAGCGCTTCAGCAGGTCGAAATGCTTCGAGAGGCGGTGAAGCAGATCTCCCATGACGTTCGAAATGAGCGGCACGAGCAGCGCCCCACCGAAAACACGCCCCGCGCGCCGTAGGTCCACGGTGACAATCGCACCGTCGTCGTTGGCGCCAGCAGCTCCACCCCCGGCGCCTGCATTAGCGTTGGCATTCGCGTTGCCCGCGTTCACAGCGGCGGCCCGTGCGTCCGCCGCGCGCTCCATGTCGTCGAGGAAGCGCTGCAGGAAGCCACGTATGCCGGGGTTGGTCCGCACGCGCGGCGGTACCGGCTGCGTGTCGAGCACCCAATGCCGGAACTTGGCGAAGTAGTGGCTGTAGAGGCTCCGGCAAATGGGCAGCAGAACGAAGCCGAAGAGGAACGGCGAGGGTGGCCAGGGGAGGCCCGCCGGCTGTGCGACGTCGAGCGCGGGGTCCTCAAGCTCCGCGATGGCGTCGTGCGAGAAGGTGAACGACGCGAAGGTGGGCCATGTGGCGAGCAGCGCGGAGATGGTGTAGTGCAGCCCTAGACGCGAGAGGACGAGGCCCGCGGGAATCAGGACGATGTTGAATTTGGCAATGAGCGGCCAGTTGGAGCGGTCGTCCGAGAAGAGGAGGTCGAACACCCTAAGCTACGTCAGTGCGGGTACCAGTGGGTGGAAGCGACGCCTACTCATCCCCGATGTATTTCCGCAACGCCCATGCGCCATAGCCGAGGTGTGCTCTGTACACCGCTACGCGCAATTAGCCCTGCCGCATAAAATCGAGGCGAAATACCACTGACCTCGAAGCACCAGATAGAACCCGGCCACGTAGAAGGCGAAGTCCACCCGCGCGAGGTTTTTATCGATGATGCGCAAGATTCGTAGAACGGTGGGGTTTTTGCTCTCGAGCTCGTACTGCGTCTTGCATTGCGGGCAGTGGCGGGCGCTGGCCTCGCGGCCTGTGCCCTCGGAGGATTTTATCCATTCCAGGAGACACGACTCGTGTGCGACTAGTGTACAGCTGCAAGGATGCACCCAAGCTCTCGGGGGATTGGGACCATCTAGCAAGAATCAATACAGACCAGAAGCCACGCTCTCGGCACACCCACCCTTCTCCTCGTCCCTGCAGATATAACAGAGCTTGACCTGAAACAAGAGGCTTAAGGAACACTCAGGGATTGCTAGCATCGAACGTACGCGCAAGTCAGCGAGTGTTGGAGGCCGGTCACTCATCGAGAGTGCAAGGAAGAAGAACCTGAAGGAGATGTGGGGCGGAGAACCTCGGCAAGGTCCACGCTCGCTTGGTGGTGTTGTCAAATACTCGCAAGCCTCGCCACACAATGCTTACGCTTTTCGTCCAAAAAAGGAGTAAACGCGATTAAACCCCGAAACATAAGATTCATGCGTTTCAAGCTCGTACTTTTTTTTTACAATACGACCTAATATAATGTCTCGTGACATTTCAGCTTATGTTCACCCCCGGGGTGCTCCCAGTGGGCCCTTTGATGGTCTATACAACACTGAAGCAAGACATCAGAAAAGAAAGACAGCTTGACAGATAACGCACATATCGGACAGTTCTGCATCTGATTTGTGGTACGAGTCAATATTCGTAGAATTATTTGTTGCCGCGCTCACCTTCCACACGTCTGGAGGTTATCGCGTACAGGGCACGAAGGAAGAGAGCACGGTTTTCGCATCGGCTTCACTGGAGGCTCAGATGGCGGGTCCGGCGCGGGCGACGGACGAGGAATCCTGGCAGTGATAAAAAAATGCAGCCTGCCACTGATGGCCCCTAAGAATACCCCGTGGTGCCGTGTCTTCCATCGCCGAAGAAACGAGCTCAGTCGCGCAACGAGTTGTCGCGGAAGTAAGACTCTCGGTTCGAGGCGGGACAGCCGCAGCAGCGTGCCAAGGATCAGCAGCGACTTCGCCGCTACGAACTTGGAGCGCTCCTGGCGGCCAGGATGCCCCGGCGATGACCGAGAGATCTCGTGCTCGAGCCTGGGAGCGAGGGTGAGGAAGCGCTCAGCCAGGACCTGGGGAAAACGTTTCCCTGGATCCGCCACAGGCGACGACGACCGAAAGTATCTGTTGAAGTACGGTGTGTGCTGAACTGCCACCAGCATGTTCATCCAGGCGTTGTCCAGAAGAAAGTCTTCGACCGCATTGGGATCCCAATCCGCCGGGAATGGGAGATTAATGCACCGCTCCACCGTTGCCGGGAGGTACTGCGCGCAGAATTTAGCCCAGATAACGCTCTGCTGCTCCCCACTGTCCTGCCTGTTTCGACGCAACTACAACGTGATGCTTCGCGTTCATAGCAGAGATGATCGATCGGCTCACATAGAGGTCCATGCGGCTCGTCCGCGCATACTCGTTTCCTTCCGGAATCTGCGCACCAGGAGCTGCACTTTCACGGAGACCTGACAGGAGAACATAAGACAAAGAACAAAGCAGCATGCAGATTCGATACCCAAAAGCACTGCGAAATCCGAGGCGGTGAAGGCAGGAGTCGTTTGGAGATTGTGAGGGAGTGCAGCCATGGTGGGTCAGACTAACGTGGTTCCGCGAACGTAGTAAATAGGCTTCAGTAGCATGAGAGTTGAAGAGGAAGGATGTTTGTCTTCCTTTGCGGCCGAGGGCGCACGCGGCGGATCGCAGACGAAGATTGCTGATTGGCACTCGACATCGTCTCGTTGGGTATGGTTGCATATAGCCTCTTGTAGTATTGAAAGTGTCCGCCAAATTTAAATGGTTGAGTAACTTCAGTAAGGCGGTACATAGTCGAGTCAGGTCGAGTCAAGAGACGCTCAACTTGAAGTGGCGGTGCCGCGTGCAGCTTTCATTTTTTGCCAGCTTCAAGTTCCTCGATTATCAGAAGCACCCCCTTTGGGCCTCCCTGCAGACTACTCTCATCGGGATCCATCCAAAATATGGCGGGCGACGAGACACTTCAGAAAGAACACGACGACTCCGGGTCGGAGGAGGAGGAGGATGACGAAGTCATCCCTAAAGTCGAAATCGACCCTTCGACCCTTACACCTCTGTCGCCCGAGGTTATCTCAAAACAGGTGAGAAGACCTTCCTCTCTTATAGTCCTTACTGAATCTCTTTAGGCTACGATAAATCTGGGTACGAATCGCGATGGGTGCAAGAATCTGACTCACATATCCTAGGCACAATCGGTCATGTCGCTCACGGAAAATCCACCGTGGTCAAGGCCATCTCGGGTGTCATGACCGTCCGATTCAAAAACGAGCTCGTCCGGAATATCACCATCAAGCTCGGGTACGCCAATGCAAAGGTGCGCCATCCGCGATCGCGTCTCTTCCGACGCTGAAATATATCTAGATCTACAAATGCGAAAACGGTGCATGTCCGCGACCAGGATGCTACCGATCGTACCCGTCGCACAAGGAGGAGAGCCCGCCTTGCGAGCGTCCGGGGTGCAACTCACGGATGAAGCTCGTCCGCCATGTCTCATTTGTCGACTGCCCTGGCCACGACATTCTCATGGCTACCATGCTGAACGGTGCCGCCGTCATGGACGCCGCACTCCTGCTCATCGCCGGCAACGAAACTTGCCCTCAGCCTCAGACATCTGAGCATCTGGCCGCCGTCGAGATCATGAAGCTCGAGCACATTATCATCCTCCAGAACAAGGTTGACCTGATCAAGGAGGCACAGGCGCTGGAGCACCAGAAGAGTATCGCTGCTTTCGTGAAAGGTGTGCTTCCTTCTTCTGCGAGGCGCCGACTCTTCACTAACCCGAACCACAGGAACGGTCGCCGAATCCTCCCCCATTGTCCCCATATCCGCCCAGCTGAAATACAACATTGACGCCGTCAACGAGTACATCGTCAAGCGCATCCCCATCCCTATACGCGACTTCACCTCCAGCCCTCGCCTCATCGTCATCCGCTCATTCGACGTGAACAAGCCTGGTGCGGAGGTAGACGACCTCAAGGGCGGCGTCGCGGGCGGCTCCATACTCACGGGCGTCCTGCGTCTCGGGCAGGAGGTTGAGATCCGGCCTGGTGTCGTGACTAAGGACAATGCCGGCCGCAACCAGTGCAAGCCCATCTTCAGCCGCATCATGTCCCTCCACGCCGAGAACAACCTCCTCGACTTTGCCGTCCCCGGCGGGCTCATCGGTGTTGGCACGAGAATTGACCCCACGCTCTGCAGAGCGGACCGACTCGTCGGTCAGGTACTCGGTGCCGTCGGGAAGCTCCCGAAGATTTATACTGGTGCGTAGCTATAAGGCCCTACATGCTGTCCCGCTGATACTGACGCGCGCTACAGAACTGGAAATAAGCCTCTTCCTGCTTCGGCGTCTGCTCGGTGTTAAGACAGAGGACAAAAAGCAGACTAAGGTGTCGAAGCTCGTGAAGAACGAGCTCCTCCTCATCAACATCGGGTCCACGTCCACGGGTGGGCGTGTCCTGAGCGTCAAGGCGGATCTCGCTAAGATCCAACTAACGTCGCCCGCGTGTACGGAGATCGGGGAGAAGGTTGCGCTGTCGCGCCGCATCGAGAAGCACTGGCGGCTTGTAGGTAAGTACTTTCTGTACTCCCTGTGCGCGCTGTTTGCTTACCGCGCTGTGACTTGCAGGGTGGGGGAGTGTACAGCGGGGTACCGTATTAGAAGTAGACTAATTGCGATTTCTGTGTATTCATGCATCGGTCTAAAACCTGTATCTCTCGCCGTCCCTGGATATTTCAGTACACATATGTAACTTAGGCGAGGCTTGAGCTTGAGTATGGCCTATTGTGGTCGCTGTACATAACTGTCCGATTGTGGTTGCTGTACTGTGGCTGTGCACGGACTCTCTTTGCATCTCAATCTTTGCGAGTCAATCTTGAACCAATCTTGATCTTTTACTTGACCACCATGGCCACGGTCAAGGTCTTCCCTCCGCGAGCCGAATGGGGACCCCCTCCGCTATACGAAACGGTCCTTCCCCAACTTCAAGAGATCCCCTCCGGAAACCTCTTGTATCTCAGCACGTATAGCTTAGTGGTCGAGGCTGAAAAAGCTGCTGTTATACGATACTGCGAGGCACAATTAAGGCGATCAGGGATCCAGCCGGCCGCAACGTTCTCGCCTCCCGCGTGCTTGGTTTTCTATACCCCGCTCTGATCAGAATGCGCCACTCACTCAGTGACACTCCTGTCGCTCTAGTCAGCAAGGAGGTCGCATCGGCCAAAGGCAACGCTGACATCTACGCTCTTGGAAAGATGTATCTCGAGTTGCTGGTACTCCGCAGACCGAAGGAGTTTCTCCTCTGGCATCGCGACCTTCCATGGACAAGATGGATGGTATCTTGGCAGCTGGAATCGAAGCATCGTCGACTCATCGTAGTGCAAGAAAAGGGTACCTTTCTCCTTGCAGATCCGCCTAGTAGTTCCTCACTCCTTGTCTTGTCAAGGTCCTTGCACGAGACGGCTACCGGTGTGGGCTAAGTAACACTTTTGACCAACACTCTTTTGAGAATCATCCTGCTATACGGACTCTCGCCGAGGAGTCGGGGGCCAGTGTTCGTTCCGTCCACGTTTTCAATAAGTCGCTCTTACGGAGGCTTGAATCAGCTGACAGGGAGAATCAAACCCGGGTAAGTATGGTGTTTCCATCGTCTAAACAACATAAGTGCTTACATGGGTCCCATACAATTGCAGCGACAACACGGAGCAGCTGAGCTGAGAAGTCTGAAAATGTTTGGGCTCGGATACCTGATCGATCTCAGCATCATGAAAAAAAAAATCCTGATGCATCAGGGCAAACCTCCCGAGATAATCTGAGATAATTTTGCTGGAATTATCTTGCCTCATTTTAATCTGGTAAGATCTGCGATAATTTAGCGAACTTTGCAAGAACTTTGGTCAAATTCTTTCAACTTTGCGTGAACCCTGGTGAAGGTGCTCTCAACTTCTGTGTCCACTTTTTGGGAATGTGCCTGGAAGGACAGGTCTCACCTTTAAGGAGTGTAGTATCTTGAATGGATGTCTAGAATGTGTGGTATGCAATCGAAGACACATATTCGGGCTTTCGGGCACGCTCGGAGGTAAGTCCGAAGGATCGTCAAACTCATAAGTCGTTCAAACTCCGCTAATG
Organism: Mycena belliarum; assembly: GCA_029282135.1. Classification (NCBI taxonomy): domain Eukaryota; kingdom Fungi; phylum Basidiomycota; class Agaricomycetes; order Agaricales; family Mycenaceae; genus Mycena; species Mycena belliarum. The sequence continues at coordinate 227,135 of JARJCN010000057.1, forward strand.
CCAAATAACACCCAACGAAAAAGTCGTACCATTCTTTTCATTCTTTCTCTCACCACCGTCTTTCCCCCCACTTCCGCAGCTGCGACGTCGCGTGCTTACCCTCTTCGTTGTCCCCCCTTCTCCCATCCGATTGCTCACCCCTCCTTCCTGCCCCGCGGCCTCCCCCCACCTCTGCAACGTCGCACTTTCCACGTCACCGCAAACAGCGAGCTTATCGGGCTGGAGTTCAAGACTCTAGACACTTCAATCAATCGCTATACCACCTTGCAATCCGGGCAGACCTTTGTCTCAAGCCATGACCTTCTCCTCGATCACAATCAAACTATCGTTATCTGGCTCCCGGCGCACGCCCTCAAAGTCTCAACACTGCTATGATTCCATGCTATGCTTCTCAAGTCCCAAATGACCCTGATGACCCCGATGCTCCAATCCTCCCGCAAGCTGACCACCTGGCTGTGTCCGCTTCCGGCCAATGCCTTGCACTGACTTTTGCCTGTCCGTCCGCCCACCCGCACCCTGTGAGTATTCTCCCTCGTATATTCTCCCTCGTATATGACAAATGCTCACCTGGCCACAGGTCCCGGCCGCGTACCTCCTGCTCGCCATCGCGCCACTCGTGAACGGGCTCGTCGCCGCCGCCGCGCCGCTCCTCGGACCTGTCGCTGAGCCGACGCCGCCCGTCTCGCCGTCTGCACCCTTTCAGGCCTTGCCGCCATCAGTCTTGGTGGGCTGTGATGTCATGTACGGGTTGTCGGGAGTTGTCCTCTAGTTCTTGTCGTAGATAGTGTTGACAATAACATTCATTTTTGCTTTATTATGCTTCTAAGTGTACTGGAATACCAAGCAACCCTACTGAAATATGCCGATAATTTGACTCAGAGTTGACTAGAAGTTGAGTAGAAGTTGGCCAGCTTTTTTTTGGGTAACATAATCTGACTAAACTTGATGAACTGTTGATAATGGACATAATTTGACATAATTCTGTTAGAATTATCTGAAATTACCTGGGGAGGGTTTTCCTGATGTGCCGCGTCTGCAACTGGAGTCCACAATCTCATAAACATCATATCACTGGATATTGGTCTCCACACAGCATTCAATAATTTGAAGCTCGCCCTTGAGCCCACGGATGACGATGTCGTAGGAGAGTCTTCCTGCTTTCAGCTATCATATTAGCTCAATCCGTTACGTACCACAGCCAATCACAATATCATCTTCGCCTACCCCGCATTAGCTCAGGTTATCTGGGCTTGAAAACCCAGAACTGAAGAGTTTTGCCACCATCCAGGATCCGCCGCTCCCAGACCCTCAACTATTAGTGCTCCACGCTGTTGACGCCCGTGTCGCACAAATGTCCGGCGCTAGGGCAGAACCGGATGAGTTTGCAAGGACATTGAGGAATATTGTCCATGATCGGTGGTGCGTTATTTCCGCTTGTTCAAGGTGGATAATTCATCCACACTGTTCACAGAGCCGTTGATACCAATGTAGTACTTGAAGTGGTCTGTGGTAGATATTTATGTTACGGAAACCCGCCGCTTTCCTGATTAACTAGACCAACCCACATTCAGGTAACTAATATAATCTCCAGACGCTCATCGGGCTGATGAGACCAACATTCCTCGATTAGGTTCCACAAGCGCTGGTCCGTGATCTCTGCTAGACGCGGCGCTCTCCGCTCTGCACTTTTATGGTGACAAGTACACTCTCTATGCGGTAGAACATAGTTTGAATTCCCTTGTACTGATCTGTGCACCTTGGTGCTTTGTAGAAATTACACCCGATGTTTACTCACCTCCAAGGCGAGGCATGCAGATGCATATACATACATCGGAAGTTTACGTGGGCATTCATCGTTGAAGCGCTCAGGCGCCATTCATAAGAAGCGTCCCTGGTGTCGCCCGAGACCCCTCTGTTAAGGCGCTCGTCTCGTGCCACTCAGTGCCCTGTCCGATGCTGCAAATTTGTACGTCGAGATAGGCGGTTAACAGAATAATTTAACATTTTGACCATTGTATGCTGCTTTCGTACTCTTGATAGATATATCGATAACTCTAGCATGAGGGACTACGAGTAATTTCCACGGCATCCATATGCCCTTCTGTAGGCTGACCGTATCTACTATTTGAGCATACGGTGGTGCTGCAATGGCCTTCTGATCGATCGCAATTTCCCACGGTTGAAGATTTTCCGCCGTCCGTTTACAGAGCGAGCGTCAGATTGGATGATGCAGGGGTTCATTCATTCTGCATATCGAAGCGCACAGAATATACATGCACGCGTAAAGAAACCCCAATCGGACCCAACCTCTCTACTTGCTCTCCACAGTTCCTCCAAACCGCATTATTAAGGATGAGATAAATCTTCGCAATAAGTGCCGTGAGAACGTCTTCCACGGGGAAGTAAACGGCACTTTCCCGAATGACATGTGTAGACCTGTACGGCCTTGAGATGCGTATAACGGAACCGTCGCTGCCACTGGGTCAGACCTACTCCAGATATTTCAAACCCGCTCAAGATGCAAATGATGGCCCGTGGCATTTGTTTGAAGACCAAGGAGATCAGCTATGTAGTTGTATATGCATCCCACACACCACTCTCAGACCAACGTCCCCACATAATGTCGCAGCTCAATTTCACCCGCCCCAGCTAGCACACGGTGACAGTCAACCCAGCTCAGTCAGTAGGAATCGCGCACCCGCAAAGACGGTCCGCCCTTGAGATACATGAGCTCGAGCTCCTCCCACCGTGACAGTCCCTCTGCGACTTGCACTATGACCTTATGGCCCCATTCCGCCAGAAGCAGCGCAAAGCCGATGAGCGACGGCGTTGTGCACAGGTGGTCGATGAGGAAACCGCGGGGCGGATTCTGCTGTGATGCGAACAGTCTGCTTGGGCTCTCGCTATCCTAAGAGCCACACAAAAGGGCCCAGAGAAGTTGAAAGAACGAGACCAGCCGACAGGACGAGGCGACCCTGGGTCGCGAAGAGATGGCGGATAGGGTGGAGAAATCGTAAATTAGGCAGAGGCGCTGGTCCAGGAGGAGTGGGTACAATCGCATCGGGAATTCTCCAATGATTTGAGGTTGTCTGGTATACTTCCGAAACGTTCTGAGGATCCGACGGTGAAGGAGGTAAGCTGAGCAGCTGTGTGGGCTGGGACGGGCATCCCGCAATCCGTGAGTAGCGTACGAAGGTTGGGATAGAATGCTAGATGATGAGAAGAGGGACCGCGGAGTATCGCCGAGTTCTTCGAGTGACCGCAAACACACAGCTGAGCGCACGTCGCACGACGGTCCGAGTCGTCGCCCTGGATCGGTGCCCCACCGCAGTGCCATCGCGCACTGCAGGGGCCTCGAGCGCCTCAGTCTGTCGAGGGCCTGCTTCGTGTCCGGAGAGCCTCAGAATGGCGGGAGACAATCGAAAGAAAGACGATACAAAGTGGGCCGGAACAAGGCACAAAACTCCGGTGATGTCCCTCCAACTTTGTCACAGTTTTCCAGCGGTATTGCACCACAACAAGAACCATGTTTCTCGCCTTTTACTAGAGACATCCTGTTGCAGTGCAAGCGAACGCCGCTATAACAATCTTTGGAAATATCTCTCCTTCGGAGAATCTATCTATCTCTTTTTTCTTCTTTTTTTGGCAATCTGCTAGACCGTACGTTCGTCCTCACGCAGCTCATCTACGTGGCCAATACGTGGCCTTGGTGCGGTACGAAAGGTGAACCCAATGAATATGATTATGCGCCATAGGATGTATGCTAGCTATACAATGGTTACGCGTAGATTTTCCGCCGCTCAATCGCGTTTGTTACTGTTCGCGCCCGTCGCCTCATTATACTTGGTCGCGAGGCGGTCGAACTCGGCTGCCTGTTGCGCCGCCTGCTTTTTCAGCGTCTCAAAGTCGCGGTCCTTCTTTGTAAGGTCCGCGACTTTCGCCTTGAGGTCCGCGATCTCCTTCTCCTTGTTGCCGCCCTTGGCGCCAGAGCCCCCGGTGGTCGCCTGCTTCAGCTTCGCGTACTCCTCTTGCGTGTGGATGAGGTCGAGGATCAGGTAGAACGTGCGTGTAAGGACGAGCGAGAGGAAGAGGGTGAAGCCCGTCAGGTACGTATTGCGCTGCGAGCTGCGGAGCATACGGTCCACGTCAGCATGTCGTGGCGCGTTAATGGGCAAGACAAGGACGCACTAGAACTTGCGCGCAGCGAAGCTGTTTTCCGCCTGCGCACCACCCGTGTGCGCCGTGCCGTTCTGCTTCGCGAGCTCTGCCTCGGCGGTGACGCGAAACATCCGCTGCAGCGCATCCGCGAACAGGATTGCTACGAATCTGGGGATAGCAGTCTGTTAGCGATGAGCAAACGAGGGTCAAAGGAGCGGGCGCACATGAAGGATATCTTGAGGCCGTATGCGATCTTGGCGACGATGGGGCTCTCAGAGAGGAAGCCAAAGACCTTCTTGCGCACATTGTGCGGCAGCGGGAATACGAGCCCGCAGAACGTTACCATCTGGAAGCACGAAAGATGTCAGCTCTCCGAGGGCTGGATGACATTCGGCGCGTGCCTCTGCTGCGAGCAGCATGAAAGTCAAAGAGTAGCTGCAAAACGATGAGAAGATGAGAAACGGCGAGAACGCAGACCTACTAGATGGTCATCTTGAAGGTGGAGGAGGTCGAGGTTGTGTCGAGGTGCAAAAAGCTGCGTGGCGGCTGCGTTGACGTCACGTCAGACCGCAGTTGGTTCAGCTTGCCTGTGGTCTCCAAACCAAACATTGAAACAAAGACACGTCTCTTTCTCTTGAGTCTTGCCGAGCTCATCACCAAAACTTGACCAAAACCTTTTCTGAGATCGACGCCCAATATCCCGCCAGCCCCCGTTCGCGTCAGACCTTGAGTAACATCGAGAATGTTGTCCCAGGGCCACAAACCTCGGCAAACGACCCTCCAATACTATCGGATTCGTGCGGGCTCCTCCCGGGTCCCCTGGTTGCTAGTATTCTCTATAAAAGCTTTTTTCGCAGAATATTACGTAGTACGTGAACCGTACTCCCAACACCGTACGCCGTGCTGCCAGGTCGCTGTTTGCCGAGTCTAGCCGAGACCGGCTAACAGTCCCACGGTTCGGAATCGGTTGCAGAATCAGATAGATGGGCGAAAGTGATAATAAAGACACTGATACTAACAGGAATTGTGGCGCAAGAGTTAAATTCCCTCGGAATGTTATCCTTGTGAGCTCTAAGCCACATGACTCTGAATAACTAGGTAGCCTAGAAAAATCAACCAAACGGGGGCATTCATAGCATTTGATTTCCCAATTAGTGGGGCTACCAATGAAATCTTGACCCCTGCTGACCACAAGTCCGGCTACTCAAGTGCGATATGGATGTCCGAAGGAAAGAGATATGTCGTTTTGACGCCATATCCGTTGATTTTGTCGACCCAAGCCCATCTCGGATCGTGATCCGGCCCTCGGCAAATATCGGCAAATTGTTCTCATCACTCCCGGATCGCTCGTACACCCACGAGTTGAGTGAACTATGACCAGGATCTTGAGCTCAGAGGTAAGGAATCACATGAAAAGCACGAATTTTGAGGCTCATTACTGGCAAACAGGCACGATCCGGAACCAGAGAGCACGATTTGCTCGGCACGTGCACGTTGTACGGAGTTCGGTTCAACATGCACATAATATTCAGTGATAAATACTGTCATAATTCTCAGCCATGGAAGATATATATATTATGGCAATCTCGTTTGGCGTCCGTCACTGATTTCGAACACCTAACATCATCAAGCCTTTCCCTGTTCTCCATTTCCATTATTCCATATGCATCCCTCTCAGCGCATGGCGACTCACGTTCTTGACGAGCTTTGGCCCGCTTCTAGCGGCGGCAGAGCTTTTCCTCAGGCGTAACGTTGTTCTAGACTGGAAGGACGCTCCCACAGCGCTCGCAAACTTGCCGCTCCGGGGGCATATCCGCGACCCTTGGCGTCAAATCTCATCACGAAAGGGTTTTGGGGAGGTAGGTGCTTATCAGATCTCTAGGCTTCTTCGTTGGATTTTCTGTACCAGACTTGCCAGAAGGTCGTCGATGCTCCGTGGTCCCACTTCGCATCATCGAGAATCCCTTCCCAACCTTTGTACACTACCGAACAGCACAAACAGTTGCTCAGCTTACCTCCTTCACCGTCGGATTCTCGGAACGTTTCGGCAGTTTATCAGACAACCTCGAACCATTGGAGAATATGGTGAGGCGAGCGTCCCCACTTCCTCCAGTGCCTATGGGTAATTTACAACTTCTCCACCCTATCCGCCACGGTGCCGCCGCTTCCTGTTCCGCAGCTAGTCTCGTTCCCTGGGCCCTTTTGTGTCACTCTTAGGATAGCAAGAGCCCTCGCAGACTTGGCGATCGCAGCATAATCCATCCCCTCCAAGGACACTGGTCTCCTCGTCGACCACCTGCGCACAACGCCGCTCGTCGGCTTTGCGCTGCTTCTGGCGGAATGGGACCATGAGGTCATACTGCACGTTGCAGAGGGACTGTCACGGTGCGAAAAGCTCGAGCTCATGTATCTCAAGGGCGGACCGTCTTTGCGGGTGCGCGATTCCTACTGACTGAGCTGGGTTGACTGTCACCGTGTGCTAGCTGGGGCGGGTGGAATTGAGCCGGGACATTATGTGGGGACGTTGGTCTGAGGGCGATGTGTGGGGTATGCTAAAAACTAGCTGATCTTCTCAGTCTTCAAACAACTACCGTGAGCCATCATTTGCATCTTGAGCGGGTTTGGGTAGGTCTGACCCAGTGGCAAGCGACGGTCCATTGTACCGTTGTATGCTGTTTTCGCACTCGCGTCTTGATAGATATACTGATTAACTCCAGCTTGAGAGACTACGAGTATCTCCAACGGCATTCATAGGCCCTTCTGTAGGCTGACCGTATCTGAGCATATGGTGGTTCTGCCAGTGCTGATCGACATCGCAATTTCCCACGGTTGAATATTTTCCGCCTTCCTCTGGATGTCCGTATACAGGGCGAGGGTCAGATTAAATAGTGCAGGGGCTCATACATCCTGCATATCGAAGCACACAGAGTACCTATGCACGCGTGAACACCCCCCAATTAGTTGCGCTGGACCCAACGATATTTGCTCGTCATTAACCAATTTTTCATCGACATGAGCCACCGGTCGATTCCGTGTGTCTCGCTCTTCACGCATATCCAATGTCGTCCGTCGTATTTCTCAGTCAACGATTCGAAGTATTCTCGTGCTTCGGTGGCTGTCGGCCGCTGACTGGGGTCGATATCGGTCATGATAGTTGTCAATGGACGGAGAACTTCCACTCCGGTCTAGATCTGGAAATCTCGGTTCTCGTAGGACTGAGACCTACTGAGACACAAGATGAGACGTGTACTATAAGTACGTACTGCTTACAATGCTAACCCTCCCAAGCTCTTTCTCGTCTTCTAGACATGAGCCAATTTTTTGCGGAGAAAATGACACGCTCAATCATGAAGGTCGTCTTTGTCACATAAACAAAATGACGCCCGTCGCATTGCACAGTCAGAGATTCAAAGTATTCCCGTGCTTCGGTGGCGGTCGGACGCTGGCTGGGGTCGACTTGCGTCATGGAAGTCACCAGTGCACGTAGAACTTCCAATCCCGTGTAAATCTGAGAGCAATATGTCAGCCTTGAGATAGATCCAAAGAAGGACGAAGCAGAACATTCAATAGCTCCCTCAAAATAGTGTTTCCCAGCTGGTAGATGTCGAGTTTGAATGGGTCGTATATCAGAAGATCTTGCTGCCATTCCGGGACCGTTCTATCTTGTCCAACACATCCTAATGCGAAGCGGCCGGACGGCGTCGGACACCAAACAGAGAGCCCAAAGTCTATGAAGTAGTATCTGATATTGGGTACCGAGAAACGAGGGAAGGGCCGGATGGGGTTGACACCGTCGCGCGTATGTGGCGCAGAGAAATGATGCTCCGGAAGGAACTGGTTTGCGTCAACCATTAAGTTCCCATAACATGCATCCCTATGGAGAAGTTCAGGTTACTGGCATGAACCAGAGCTTTTGGAAGCAAATCTAGATACCTGTGCGCAACGTCTTGTGCATGCATGAATTCGAGCCCCTGCCAAAGCATAAGAAGTACGCGATGAAGTTCCGAGCTAGCGCTTACCAGTAAAAACTGGTGAACTGCAGTGAGAACCTCGCCTAACCTCCCGAAATACGGCAGATCGAATGCCCTCCGCAGAAATGGCATAACAAGGTACATTTCGTCGGACCCCGTTTCATCTGACCAGACTAGAACGGTGTCGATGAGGGGGCAGGTGTGGTTGCGTTCGTCCTTCACGGACAAAAGGCGCCTCAAGATCAGGAATTCTTCGGTGTCGATGATGTGTTTCAAGACAACTTTTTTGTTCTCATCCATCTTGATAGCATCCATGACGTTCGACTTTGTCTGTTATGTAGCTATAAGCGAGCATATGAAAGGTAGCGCTTTGAACTATCTTCGTACAAGAGGTTCGTTCTCCTCTGTCGTGGTAATATCCAAAGCTTTTGAGTCCGGATGGTACCTAGGTCGAAGCCGGTACCCTTTTGCTTCGAGAGCAACATAACGCTTGACCCAGAAGAGGTCCTTTTCAAGCAGGCCTGAAGTACGGTAGCTCGAGTGCATCTGTCTTTCAATTTGCAACCTTTTGTGACTCTGTCCAATAGTCCCAGTCTGTGTCTTGTGGCCGCTGTCTGGGTCCACCAATTTTCTAGGATGCCGAGGATCCAGTGTGGTACTCGAGCTCACGCGCGACTGGGAGCGGTATCGAAAGGAGAGAAACGTGGAGAGCAGCGCGAGTGGTCGCGTCCGCAGCGAGACGGCTGTCTCGGCTAGGACTTACGTATGAAGCCCATACGCTGCTACAGCACCCGTCCTCGGACTGCTCATCCTGATTCAAGCCAGCTTGCCCTATCCTGTGGCACATAGAAGCCGCTCGTGCCTCGCGTCGGGAGTGCCTCGGAAAACGAAACGCAACCGTGGGAACTTCCATCAGTGGCAGTGCCCCGGCGGGTTCGAGTAAGGTTTCTCGGTGCTGCGTCTATACAGATGCTACTCCGCCACAAGAGCCGGTGGATCCGGCGTTGTAAAGCTCATCCCGCGGTCGCGACTCGGACTCGCGTTGGCTTGGACGATGCTGTCGCCGTAGGAAGTGCCGCAGCTCACGCGGATGATGATGTAGGAGAGTCTAAGCTGATGAGCTTATGGTCAGATGTGCAGACATTACGCGAGTAAGGAACCTGACGATGAGGCCCTATTACTACTATTAGCCCAAGAGAGTATTGCTCGATGAGGCGAAGATTTATATTGCCTACAATTGTATCCGGAATCATGTCCACGATGATGTAGAGGACCTAGCTGCCCAGGCTGTTGGCGATGTTCTGCGCTACGAGGAGCAGAGTGTATATCGCCGCTGAGCAGAGAATTAATCTAAAGATGAGGCCATGGGGTGAACCAGCTCTCGCACCCGATTCTACGATGATGGAGATGATCTTCGTAGTATGTCCCTCGTATTTGACTGATGCGAGATACCTTACGTCGGACGGTGAAGATGCGGTAAGCGATGAGTCCTAGTGAGTGATGATCAGTGACACGGACGGAAGCGGGAAGGGGAACACATAAATGGCCTGAACACCAATATATAATGATCTCGACCAACGCACTGGTACAGATAACGTTGGTAGAGAGAGTGAGGTAAATGAAGATGTTAAAGGGAGTGATGATAGTGAACACGGATTTGGAAAGGTCGTATGACAACGGACCAGACAGACATGACCTAGAATGACGACTTGACTATGTCGAGGATGGATAAGGTGGCAACACATATCAAAAGTTGAAGCACACAGGAGCATGGGGAGAATAATGATCCACCAGTTCTTGTTCCAGACGATCAATGTCCGTAATATCTACGGCTAGGGATCAGAGGGCGCCTCCAGTAGTTCGAGACGAAGAACACGGGAGTCAGCAACGGCGGTGACCAGGAACAGGCAACAGTTGGTGGCTATTCCCATTGTACTATCGGGTGGTCCGAACTCAAGGCCTTTGTTGGCTGTATGTAGACACAATTCAAACACTGGTCCGCCTGTGATGAGACCTCCACTCACTGACACTGATAATACAGGGGGCCGTGTCCAATATGCAGCGCTGTGAAGACGTTCTGTTGCAGAAATCTTGTCCGGTTGGAAGGTTACGCACCATTGTGATGAGAATCAACATGAAGATTGTGGTCGCCAGAATATGTCTGCTTCAGGTCACGCTTGTTGTATTTCCTCACAATCCCCATCCTCCACCTCCTCAGCAGGATTAGGCAAGACTCCACGAAGACCGAGACCATAGAATCCTGTCGATCGCATGGGGCAGATATTTCGACGGAACGGGGTTAAATACCGTAGAGGATTTTCGCAATTGAGCTGAACTAACACCCTGAATCGCAGTTAGTTCAAATGATTCGCCAGGAGCTGGCAGCATATCACGTACCCGGCGTAGGACTCTCTGGCACCAGAGTACTGACCCATTGCAAGTACGTAGATGGAACGGCAGGGAGGGGAGGAAGAGATGCTCGCAACAGATCACGTTCATTAGAATTGACGTTACAAGAAGCGGAGGAAAGTCAAGGCCCAAGGGGGTCGATTGGCATTGTCGAGGAGGGCTCCCTAGTAGACCGACTCCACTAGGAACTCGGATTGATGCTGATGATGAATTTCAAGGTCGTTACGGATATGAGTCTTTTTTTCGTGAAGTTGAGGAAGTGTGTTTTTCTGTCCAGGAGTCATTTGTGGGTAGATAGAGACAACTTGTTGGCCTTCCTTCCCAAGGGAGAAAGAAAGAGATCATACTTGGGTTTGTGTCGCACTCAAGTGCAGAAGTTTGCATTGCGAGTTTTTGTGGGTGAGATCTGTGGGAGACTCAAAAAGTCAGAGCCCCTATGTCTCTCAGAGCTGCTGCCTGTTGATATCCGATGAGATTCGAATATTTGAATATTTGAATACACACCTTTGAATACACACCGCGGAAATTGAACTTGACTTGACTGCGAAAAACATCTGCCGTAACTTGACATGCATTACAACGCTCGCCACTCGGAAAGGAAAAGAAGTCCGAGAATTGACACAAATACCTATAATTTACACAAGATCCGAACGAGTCACTCCTCCCTACGCACGCTCCCACAAGCCTCACCGGTCCCCAGCTGCTCTACAACTCCATCCCCGCCCTCACGCGCCGCCCGCTCCCACATCTTCCACGGCTCCATCCCACGCACAACTCGCGCGCGGGCAGCGGAGAACACGCCTGCCTCCAGCCGGTCAAGCGCGAGCAAAGCGCAGAGCACCAGGGCATCGAGGAGGGTCGCGAAGAACGTGGATTGGGCAGCGTCAAGCGCGTGCCTCGGGGGCACGGGAGATGCAGCGAGGCTGCCCTCGACAGCAGTGGCGCGGAGGCGCTGGCGCCAACCCGTGCGTTGGGTGGGTGCAGTCGGTGCGGAGAAGACAGTGCAGAAGAGTGACGCGTCGTTGACGGAGAACAGGCGCTCGGCAGCACCGAGGCGGAGGGCGTGCTGTGGCGAGGGTGCACGAAGGAGTGCGGCGAAAAAGAGAGGCGCGGCATAGTGGATTCTCAGCGTGCGCAGAGGTGGGTCGCTGTCCTTGGGGGCGAAAGTGATTGGATTGAGCGCGGGGTCCGCTGGGACGAGCGTGATGGTGATGTGTGTCGTGCTGGCGCGGGCCGTAAGGAAGACTTTCACGCGGCGCTGGGCGTATTCCTCAAGCGCGCCGGCGGGGAGGTGGCGAATGGTGTCTGCCGCGCCGGACGACGCGGAGAGAGACGGGTGGGGAAGAGGCGGCGGTCGCGGGAAGACGTCGAGGCGCTTAACATAGTGTAAGATCCATGCGACGTACGCAATGCGCGCAAATGAGAGGAAGAGCGCAAATGGGGTGCGAGAAAGCGCGCTGAGGAGCGCGGGTGTAGTCAACGGAGTGGATACCGAGGGCCGGAGGAGGGCGGCCAGTTTGAGGGGGCCTGATACAGTGGGGTCGGCGGATGCAGTGTGCAGGTGTACGCGAACATTGGGTCGTGGGGGTGGTGTTGGGTCTGTGGTGGGAGGAACGCCGGACGGTGGGTGAGAAGGGCGGGTGACCGAGACAGTATAGAAGCCACTGCGATCATTGAAGGGCGAAACATGGAACATGCGAGGGAAGGTCCACTGGTGGTCGAATCTGCACCTTCGCTCTCATCCGATGATTTCATTCAAGAGCAGAATGACTGACCCTCGGGAGGGAGCTTTGTCTTCACGCTTACCGGGTTCAAGACAGTACACATGCGCCTCCCCGAACGTGTTGTGGACCTTGAGGTACAAAGTAAATCATCGGAGCCTCGGGACGAGTAAGATGCCACCTCGAGCACAGTAAGGAACAGCGCGCCCTCGGGGCTGTAGCAGAAGTAGACCGTAAGTGGGTTTATGCCCTCGAAGCCTAGTAAGCTGGGCATGGTCATGATCCACGCGTCACCTAGGCGGTCAGTGAAGCCCCGGTCAAGGATAACTTTCTCGAGCCGCTGCCGGAGCGAGCCGTCCGTCGGGCACAGATATGGGTCGGCGCGAAGTCCAGAGAGACGCCCCCAGCGTCCACCATAGCCGAAGACCCAGCCGCGGCTGAGGTCGAGCGAGTGGTCCTCCAACGCATTAAGCGAAAGTAGCAGGGCCAGTGTTGGGTACGTGAAGGCATGCTTCGAGGCAAGGGGGAGAAGGCGCGCATGGGTAACCTGGTTCTCGAGGACATAGCCACGAGGCAGAGTGGCTATAGACATGCCAGCGTTCAACGCGGCGGAGGACTCGGAGGCGCGGTATTTGCTCTGACCAAATAGCATCACATCGGACGCGTCCATGTTGGTTTCACTATGAACGCGCCCACGCCTGGCCTTGTGACGCCTGGCCCCGTTTCACTCCAGGTCCAGGAGAGCCGCACCAAACGACTTGGACGCCAGCAGGCCCGTTTTCGTGACCGCGGCGGGTGAGATGCTCGTTCATGCGAAGTTCTGCGTCGTTGACTTGCATCAGAATATTCGTCCCGCGCACGCACAACAACCTCATCGACATCCTTCTTGGACGGAAGAATGCCTCTCCGCTCAAGCGCCGCTCGCGCTCGCGCTCACGCAGCGTCTCTGTCTCGCCGACCAAGAAGCATGCGTCGAAGACCAAAGGTGGCACGGTGTCGCGGCGGAAGTCCTCCAAGGCTCCTGCAGATGATGAGAAACCAGTTGCAGGTACGTCTCTTCATCAGCATATTGTGGCTCGAATAAACCGGGGTTGCGCGGTCTGTAAGTACAACGGACGTGAGAGGTCAAGCCTGTCAACGTTTCAACCTCGATGGAACTTCCCTCTGCAGCTCCGATTTGGGACTATCGTACTAATTTGCATCCTTCGTATCAAGGTCCCTCGCGCCTACCCGAACCCTCCACCAAGGGGAAGGCGAAGAAACCGAAACCCGCCGGTGCGCGCATACATCCTCTGCCACATCCGCATCGCGTACTTACTCCTCCAGGCGCCCCGAAGCGCAAAGGCCGCGCGCCGAAATCTAAAGCCACGACTACCCAATCTATACCTACATCTACACAAGGTGCGCACGCCTGCGCTCGCCTCCGCATGCGCTGATTCTGAATCATTGTTTGTAGAATTGACTGCCCCCGTGAAGCAAAAGGCTAAGACGGGTATGCCTCTGAGTCTTTTGGCCTTGCATATGTATGTGTCTCATGCAGCACAGGTGCCAGAGCGAAACCGACGGGACGACGCACAAAGGCAGCGGAAATAGCGGACGAAGAACCTGTCGCTCCGCGAGCGCCGCGCGCGCGTGCTGCGAAGGCGCGCACCGCGTATGCCGAATTGTCTGACGACGACGAGGGCGGGGTGGCGGACACTGAGCTGAACCAGAAGGGCAAGCGGACGTGCACGGAGGAAGTGGACGCCAGTCCAGATAAAGCCGCCAAGCCGAAGCAACTACGCTCAGAGGAGGAGAGGCCCCCGACGGCGCCGGGCAAGCGCAAGCTCGAGATGATAATGGAGGAGAACGAAGATGATGTGGAGCCAGTTAGAGCTTCGGCCAAGCGGCGGAAGGCCGACAAGGCAGCGGAGGAGGAGGAGCGCGCTCCCAAACTCAAGGCACGCAAGCGTGTCGTCGCCGTGATACCTGAGGTGGACTCAATGCCGGAGGATGAAACCCTCGCTCAATGCAGGCTCAAGGGGAAGGCGAAGTCAAAGACGCCTAGGCCAAAACCCCCACTCGATCCGTATCCGCCTGCACCCGCGGCAGCAGAAGAGGAGGCGAAGCCCAAACGGAAACGGGTGGTGCCCAAGGGCGCATCGGAGGAGGAGGCAGTGGAGCCGAAGTCCAAGAGGAAACGCACGCTGAAAGCCTCTGCGGAGGAGGATGCCCCGCCGACGAAGCGGAGCAAGCCTGCGTCCGCGCCCGTGCCCGAGGAGGCTGACGCGGTGCAGCCCGTGCCCGCTGCCAGACGGCGTAAGGCAGCGGAGGAGCCTGTCAAGAAGCGCACGAAGAAACCGCCCCCCGAGACGGCGGACGCGGTGCAAATCGCTGCTACCAACAAGAAACCGGCCCCGAAACGCGCCGCCCCAGAGTGCGTGTCTCTGTCATCTGCGTTTCCTCACACTCATCGGCAACAGGCGGGAATCTCAGGCCCACAAGGAAAATACCACAGGGGCGACCGAGTCCGCTGCGAAGGTGTGTGCATCTCGCTCTGCGCTTGCTTCCGCTGACATGACATTTGTAGGTACCCGCACGGCGGGGACCTCCGAAGAGCGTGCTGGATCGCGTGCGCAGACACACCAACGCGCATCTCCTTGCAGACGACAGCGAGGACGAGCTCGACTGCTTGTCGTGACGTTGTTTCGATGTTTTGCTCTTTCCACGTTGTCGACACAGACAGAGACCGACGTCTTGTTTTGTAGACTGCATGTACACACACACCTATTGCATTCTGTGTTCTCTGGCTGGATACAGATGCGTGCTGCAGATTCTCGAGTCAACCTTGATTCATCTACGACACATTCGTTTTTCTCGATCCGAGGGTTGTCCAGCTGTAAGGTTGAGTGACGTCTAGACGGCTGCAGGCTTCTTCTTCGGGTCCTTCTCCAGCTCGGGGACGAGCATCGTCTGCAGCAGTGTAAGCGATAGGGAAGAAAGACGGAAGCAGGGACTGGAGATAGAGGGAGAACGCACCTGCGTGCCACCGACACCGTCCTCCCACGTCTGGTACCGCAGCGCGGTGAGCCCACGCTTCTCCGCCGCAAGCCGCTGCGTCTCCTGCAGCGAGTTGCGCACGGCGCGCGCGGTGATTTGGGTGTATTTGTTGTACCTGTTTTCACGCGGTCAGTACGGGGTCAAGGACGTGGCAGGCGAGGGAGTGGCGGCGGGTGCGCATAGACGGTGAATGGAGGAAAATTCGAAACTGACGTGAAGACGCTCCGCCAGGTTGCGCTGCTCATCGTTGCAGAAGGGTGAAGTAGGTGTGCTTGGATCGCGCGGTGTAGCCAAACAGGCTCCCCGAACCAACCCCGAACATCTTGGCTCATCTCTGATTCTTCATCAAAGCTGTGGTACTACTTATGTCCAAGTTGCGTTTGGTTAAATCCTCTCTGAGCGGCACATTCCAGCTTCATCAGCTCGCCACGGTCGGTGCCTGGTTGGTGCCTGGGCAGGGAGTGCGCTAGTCTCTCTAAGACAGACGCTATAATGATACCAGCTCGTACCTCGCTCATTATAAGGAGTGCGCTGACTCAGGCCAAAGTAGCCCGGGTCGTTGAGCTGAGAGCTCGCTGTCCACTGGATGCTAGTTTCGAACGCATGAATCCCTGCTAACTGCTGCTCTGGTACCTTCAGTGGGTGATCTATCCGACTGGCCTGGTCGGAGGAGCTCTCGTTGCGTTTGCTGTTCTTCCTGAGTCAAAGAAATTTCAAGATCGAGAAGCGCTCGTCCATTATTACTCCGAATTTCATCTGGAACCCAACCGCAGGGTCCCGCCCAACGGCGACGTCTTGGCGATATATCGATGGTGGAAGTCGCGGAGAAACTTACATATTAGTATGTGTTCGTTGTCGGGTCCGTCAATGTCGCAGCCCAGCTACGCAAGACCCTGGATAATCTCCCGCGAGAGGGACCAAGAGCTGAAACGATTTTTGCATGCGCTCGTCTCTGTCGCCATACGCTGACCCCTTTCGCGTGCTCTTCGTCCTGTTTGCACGCCTCTCTCACTCTCTAGATTCGCGGGAGGCGGAAACGGTGCTTCGTCACCCCCCGCTCATAGCCTCGTGTCGACCTGCGCGAGCGCAGTGGTTCCTCAGGGCAAGTGCGGGATCAAGAAAAAAATCCGCGATGGGCGGCCTTCGGAGAAGTTTTCATGCACCGATGAAGTGAGCACGCTGAATATCTTCTTTCCCAGTTGGTTGCTGATCTAATCGTCCGTGCAGATCCTCTGTCTGAGTCTGGTTTAATATTTTATCGCTCGAAAACAAGCTTAAGAAGCCCCATGCTCATCAAGCACGGAAAAACTTCTGTGATCCTGGAGGCGACCATTTTAAACTCCTCAACTCGTGGAACCAGTGAGTGGTCCGATGTGTACTGCTCGCAGCGATCCTGAGTTCTTTCAGTTCCGGAGTGTCAATCACGCACGGAACATTCGTGACCAGATAATTCGGCTTTGCGAGCGGGTTGGAATCATACAAAAAATGAAGACAAACCACGGTGTCTATATAAACCCCTCCGTAAGCTTGTTACGACACCAGTTGCCCAGTCAGGATGGTCGTGTACACTGAACTCGTCGTAACCTCCGAATCGTGCGTGCGCCACGTGGTAGAATCGAAACCCGCTTGGTTTCTCGAAGGTTCGCTGATGCCTCGTCTCTCACTTGCAAGACACTTCTCATGCGTCTCCCCCAGTCGCACCACCCTATTTTAAGCCTGAGATATCGACGGGCTTGAGGAAAGAAAGACAAAACCCCCGAAAGCAGCGGGGCTGGCCAGGATAACCGAGTAATATGGAGGACATTGGGAGTGAGTGAATAAAAAAACGGTAAATAGTCAAGTTACTTGCCTATTTTGGACGAATGAGTTGAATGATGGGGTCCTGCTTGACTTTGGCTTTGATCAGTAACGCAACCATATTACAATGCTAAAGAACAAATTTCTTTCCAGAAAAAAAGGCTATCGACCAGATACAAACTCCTTAAATCCTCACATACATAAAAATACAGGCGCTACGCTGTTATTAATCGTCTAGGTCGACCATCTCTACGTTTCCCTCTTGTGGCCCTAATTTAGATACCGAGATCGCGGCTGGCATCTCGTCGTCCGAGCCGTCCTGGAGAGGAGCGAGCTCGGAAGGTCGTTTCGGCTTTGTACCCGGCTTGGGCTGTAGCGCCGAAGCAGGGACCATAACGCCGGAGCGAATCTTCTCGCCAGGTCTCGGGCCGAGCGTGATCGTCTTCAAGTTTCGCGAGGCTAGCAGAGCAGCGAGGTCCTCCGACTTCCGAACGATCAGCGCGGGAAAAGAGAGATGAGTTTATGCTCACCTTCTTTCTACCCACCGAATCCCCGTGGCGCGGGTGCCCAGACTTGAGCGTCGGATCGAAACCGAGGTTTTTCAGCATCTCCGGAGTGTACGCGTTCTTTCGCGGCGCGACACCGTCCTGTTTCGGAGTGGGTTTGGAAGTGCTTCCTCCTGCACCCGCCTTCTGCTTGTCCTTCCCTTTGGCGTGCTTCGCCGCCGCCAGCTCCGCTTTCTCCGCAAGCCCGACTTCTCGCGCCTTCATAACGGTCTTCATACCCTCCGAGTCGCGCCCGAGCAGCGCCTTAAGCACGCGTGCATCCTCCCGCCCCGCGAGCTTCCGGCTCGCCTTCGCCTGGCCCTCGCGGCCCATCTTCTCGGAGACGTACATGGAGTCGCGCAGATCGACGCCCGAGCTGTTGTTGATGATGTGCCCCGCGACGAGGTACGTCGCGCCGGTGGATGCTTCCTCCAGCGGCTTAAGCCCCCACTTGCGCCGAGGGTCGTACTCCGCTTTGCGCTTGCGGACCGCCGTCGTCGACAAACCCGATGTGCTGCGAACACACTGGTTAGCTGTGCGATACACGAAGAGCAGCATGCGTACCCGACAGAGAATTCCGGACGACCCGCCCGCCGCTGCTCGACCGCGTATTGGACGTGCCACTCGCAGACGTCGCTCAAGCGCCGGTCGCACCATGAACCGCACGCTTTCCCGTCGCGCTTGATGGCACCGCAGAGCCCGAGGTCCTTAGAGCGCCCGATGATCATGATCGATGAGGCGGACTCGGGCGTTATAGCGAGGATGTTAGTCGTTGGGTGGGGCTTGTCGGTGGATCGCTGGTGTTTCACAATTAGCATGTACATCGAAAGAATGAACAGAATGCGAACTTGAAAAGGTTTGAGGATCCTCGGATTTAGTAATGCCACGACATCTCCTTCTTTGAGGTCGCACATCTCCTCAAAGGCGCCGCGGCTACCGCCTCGATAGACTTTTTTGGTCTTTTCCTCGTCCTGAGGCATCATATCGAAGCCGTCCGACTCGAAGAGGAGGAGCGAGAGAAGGGCGTCGCCTCTGATGACGGCTTTTCCACCCGTCGCAGACGATGCGGAGCGCGCAGGCGCACCGAAGTCGACGAGCTTCAAGTTGACAAACTTCTTCCCGCTCGGCTTCGGAGGTGGCTTCGCCTTGCCTTTCTTTCCATCCTCGTCGTCGTTGGTGATCCCAACAGGCGCTTTGCTGTACTTGTACGGTCCGCGCTCGGCAACTACTGCAATGGTGATCCAGTCCCCAGAGACAGGGACGTCGTATCCTTGCTTGTCCGGCAGGAGGCGGACGGCAGAATACAAGCGCGAGGGTGACAGGTAATAACGTCCCCGGAGATGGTCCTGGAGGTCGTCGTGGGAAATGATCCGCGACCTAGGGCGGAGCTAAGGGCTCGGAAAGCAATAGTGATGATAATACGCACACAAGGCGGATACCTGAATTCGGCTCTAGCTTTTGGAAGTGCGGATCGTCAAATGATGGTGTGTGCTCCACAGGCCCAATCTCCAGATTCTCAATGATAGCAAGGCGGTCGTCGCGCTGAGTTGAGCTGGACACGGTTGGCTCGGGAGCATGCGGCACATCTGTAAATGCAGACGAGCGGACGAGGGTCTCCGTCTCCACAACGTCGAGCGGTCCTCGACTGGTGCTGGCAAGTTTGGCAAGAAAATTCGATGCCGCAGGCTTTACGGGGATAAATTCTTCCCCAGGTTTTGCAAAGGTGGCATCGCTGTTGAGGCTCTTCAGAGCATGACGAGGGCCTGCCGCGTTCTTGGCGTCTGGTCGTCTTTTCTCTGTTAATTATGGATGAGACAATGAAGTTATGCAATCCACGAGGACGCACTAGGTGAAGGCGTAGGAGGAACCAGGAAGACAGGCTCGAGCTTGCGTCGTTTGGGAGAGGATGGGCCGGGAACGCGACTTGGTGATTCTGGGTCGGAATCCAGTAGTTGTGCTTGTAGAGCAGCGATCTGACACTTTATTTCTTCGTTCTTCTGTCTATCCGCGCGCTCTCTGCTGGCGACAGATTCCATACTAGGAACCGCGACTGACGCGACCTGGACGCGTCCGTGGAAGGCAGAAGGTTTGTGTGCTCCTGCTTGGCCACCGAGTTATGTAATCTTGTGTCTTTCGACTCAAAGCAAACTCAAACTCACCAAGCAGATCGTGTCGAGTCTTGAATGAAGCGAGTCTTGCTACTCGAATCCTCCTACGAGTGGATCTTCCAGCTCCTTCGCCACCGCCGGGACCTACAGCAGATCAGCTCAATATTGGCCGTGACGAGTGCGCTCGATCGAGTAGAATCTCAATCGAGTGCGGTGGCGGCGACACTGGAGCTTGGCACAGTGCCAGCAGGAGTCACAGACATCCACTCCGACCGGGAAACCTCGTACTTGATCGTATCCGCCTACAACCCCTCAATTGTCAATCACTCGCTACTCCAAGCTCGCAGCAGGAGGGGCAACTTAGGGCAACTTTCAAGCCAAACCCAGGTCAGTACTGACCGCCAGCTATGAAACGTATCAATGGCTTTTGTCTTGATGCATAGACTAGTTTGAGACCATTTTAGCCACATCTCCTGCCAACGTGATTATCTTCGGGCAGTCTGGAATCGTATCCCAATGGACATCGCCTTCTAGATAAAGCCCGGGACAAGAATGCTTGACGGACTATACGGTTACCGTTGTGCGCTAATCATTTTGTTCAAGAACCGAGCTAATGAAGCCTCGGGGATGGAGGTACCAGTTGTCTCTTGGAATGACGAATCGACTCCTTCACAATGGCGGGCCGTAGCATATCCTTCTCCTCCTCCTTCGCTCTTTGGGTTAGGGCCCCGGGCCCGTCATCTCGCGACGGAAAAAAAAAGAATGTGTGCAAGTCGAACGCCGTAAATCGAAGGAAGCGAACTTGAAGCGAACTCTATCTATCGCGATATCTCGTCACCATTGACTTGAACTCGGTACTTGGGCAAGTTGTGCCGCCACCATTGGGCCTTCAACACTGCACGTTCAAAGAGGATATCTGCGGATTCAAGCGATGCTCACTTCGGCCCATGGCCAGTCACAGCTTGTAATAGGGCCGAAAAGAAACAAGACAAACACATGCTCCTCAAACCTTCAAATACAAGCCGCTGTTCGAAGATCTTGCATTACTAGCGTACGTATCTAATATCACAGGGCAACGAAAGCGAATATGATACCGAAGGGCTTCCCTTCCACTACTAGAGGCCAAGTACCAACCACGGCTCGAACAAAAGGAATGGTTCACTACGCGCCTACTGACCGCGAGCGGTGCATGGACGTCTTCGGCGTGCAGAAAATCCCGAACCGTTTCGTGAGTGGGTGCGGTTTGTACGCGTAAGCAGCAGGCGCCGGGGACGGAAACTCATTTTCCTGCTCGGAGTCCGCGCGTTTCCGAGGCGGTGCGACCTCTCTCGGGACCAAAAACGGCGCCCTGCGAGACCGCTTTCTGCGGCGCGCAGGCAGCGCGGTGGTGGGCGGGAAGGCATCTGGAGCTAGGACTGGGTGGTTGCGATCAGTTGGCGGGGAACAGCTAGCGGTGAGGGTGCGCTTACGGGGCACGCTGTTGTTACTCGCGGGAGGGGATGTCAAAAGCTGTGGCGTGCAGGTCGTGATCCCCAAGGCGAGTGCCTGCCTCGAATTGTCGGGTAGTTTCATACGCATAGGCATCGCCTGTGGCGTCGCCGCTGAGCCTCGACCTACAAAATTGCTGGACAGCCGGATGAGCAAGGAATTTGTTCTGGCTGTACATAGATTAAATCAATGTGGGTTGAATGTCATTTTTTTAGGATGTGAACTCTCAGATACCTCGGAGAGAGGCATCGATATCGGTGCGCCTAGAATGCAGCATGCGCAAGAGATCAAAATAGACACCCTTACACCGGGTCTTTGGCTGTTGGCACGAAGAAAACAGATACAATGAAATTCCCGAAGCTTCCAAACTGTCGCGAGCAGTCTTTTTAAAGAACGGGGATTCAGCCAGTTGCGGAGGCTTGAGAGACAAGAATGTGGTTACCTCGATCAAACGGATGATCTGCGGGTGGCGATGTGTAAAGAACCGATTCCGGCTGCAATACGAGAAATTTGCGAGAACTCACCTTACATTGAGCGAGGAACGAGCTTGTTCACTGTAGCGTCTGTCTTAGAGAGACTACCTTCCGACTGTGTCGGCGGAATTCGGGGGAGGTCAATCTGGCGCAGGAAAGGATGTCGGCGGCGGCGCTGAGGCAGGATGGATTCGATTGTGATTGGACGATGCACAAGGGGACGGCGTCGCTGCCTAGTCCACCGGGCGGCGATAGACGAGATCCGTAGACGAAGAAGTCATCGAAAACAAAGGATGGACGGAGGTGTGAAGAGTTGCCCGGACAGCAGCTCTGAATATATTATGGTGCGGCGCCAATGAGTTTGTTTAGTACATAGTGGACCGTGCCGGCATCTTCCGAGGATCTGTTTCTATCCAGCGGATTCGGAGCGGCCCCGGAACGGACAAACACAACACACGGACGAAACCGGAAACTGCATCAGCCGCAATTTGTACTTTCCACAGCCTCATTGGAAGAAATCGAATCAAATTACGCGGGACCCAAAATCAGCAAAAAAAACTTGGTAGCGAGCTGTCAACAGTTTCCGGGCCGCGCAAAACATCCAACAGTTCTCAGATGTCCGAAAAAGTCCGGCGGAGGAGTGCCAACTATGATATATCCGCCTGAACGACCCAGTGAGATACCGTAAGATATCCGCACCGAAGTATTCTGTACACAATGATAAGCAGATGATTGACACAGTGTCAGACGCAGAAGACTCTCTGATGGCATGTTACTTCAACCTCGTTCACGACAGCAGTGGAAGGCTTGGGGAGGCCGCTACTAGTATGTAACAGTGGATGGTGGTGGTTTGAAGGAGGGTGACAAGATCACAAAGCTTGGACAAACAAACCTGATCGATGATCCGATCTTAAATTGCCTTTTCTGGCGTGTTTCAACCTTCTTGCTCAAGATCTAGAATCTAATGCCTGGCTCACTTCCAGCTTCGGATTTTCACCCCGGCCCTCAGATTCAAGCGAATTGAGCTATATACCCGCCGCCAAGTCGAGACCAGTGCTCCTTCGAGAACAATCAAAGCTCACGCGGTTCTCGCCGGTAATTGGAATCGAAGTCAACTTGATCATGTACACATCTCGGACAGACGACTCGCTCGGTAGCAAATCGATATGCGTAGCTCATTTTTAACGAGCGGGCTCTTTAGGTTTGGATGCCGGTCAATATCCTTTCATGATATTATCGGACTGATTGGGACGCAGGCGATGGCAAGGGGCTTGGAAAAGAGGCAGTCGTTCCTTCCCACATCAGGCGCATACCAGCAGATATTTTTGTCTTCATGAACCGGTGTATTCGACTCACACGAAGCACGAGAGCGAGAAGAATCAAATTGCAACCGGGGTTCAAGCACTGGGCACTGCCTGACACTTGCTAATATTTTCAGTCTCAAATGGTCAGGATTCTTCATAAATGGTGTGTTATATGAGTATATAAATGCATAGCTATCTGGGAAGCTTGATGCCCTAGGAATATATACTCCATCTGCATTTTACATTGTTGAAACACAGCGATGAGTATATCCGGGATAGCTCACGAGGGGGAGCAGGCCCTTGGAACTCGAAGATGTATGCGAGCCTTAGACGTGAGTTGACGAGCAAGTGCAAGTTACTCACAGCCGGATGTTTTTCTCACCTGTTGTTCAGGTGCATTCATGTCAAGGTATTTCCCCCCTTGGGATCGTACCCTGGTTGATTGCATCTGCCACTCCTTTCAAAACCATTTCTAGATCCTCTATCTTCTTGCTGTGCTAATAGACTGAGGAATTTCACGTCTCATTCCCTTTTCTCCAACTTTTCTCAATCTTTTCTTCAACCTGTTTCTTGATCGGTACAATCAACTTTTGGAAAAATGCCGGAGGAGGAGTAGAAGGCAGCGCTTTTTTGTGGTTCCATTGAGGAACAAGCAGGTGAGCCGGACTGTGTGCCTTATCTGGTTCCGGGGGATTGAAACGAGTCCAAGATGATGGCGGCACGGTACCGCCGGTGGCAACACCCAAACAAACCTTGACGGGACACAAAGGGTACCACAACACATTCAAAGCTGTGCTCGCGGCTCTTCGCTCCCACACCCACCTCCTGGCCGCCGATGGCCTCTTCTTCATCTGCGACCCTCGACTGCCAGCGCTTGGTGGACATGAGGAGTGATGCTGTCCGTTTATGCATCACCCTCCAATCGCCTTTGAATTTTGCGTTCCTCAGCGCCGCTTCTGAACTGCTCTCCTGCGCCAGATTACCCTCTGTGGAATTCCGCATGCACAGCCGCAAGGTTAGTATTCGAAAGAAAAAACGTATCGCAACCTGCTAATCCGACTCGTCCGACAGATCATTCGGTTAATTGAGGTAACCGTATCTTCCTCCAACCTTTTCCATCTGACACAAATTCCCGGCTCACTCAAAAGACTGCCCGCGACAAGCTGGAAGCTTCGGGAATACCATTGTACCTGTTTACTTCGTGCCCAAAGCCAAGACAATGCCAGTACAAGGCCGTCTATTTTGATCTCTTGCGCATGCTGCACGCACGTCGCCGCGATGTCGATCCCGCGCTCCAAGGTACACTACATCCTGAAAGCACATCGATCGACCGAAATTGACGCAGCCAAATTTGTTCCCCCCTTGCAGCCAGAACAAAGACCTTGCTCATCCGCCTGTCAAGCAATTTTATTGGCCGCAGCGGGGCGGCTGCGTCGCAGGTAGCGCCCGCGCGCCTCCAGCTGCCCGAAAATTTGAAGCAGACGCTGGCCATGGGCATTACAACCTGCACGCCATATCCCCCGACATTTCCCGCAGGTAACACCATGCCCTGTAAGTCCTCGTCTGAGTCTGCTAATCCCCGCCCGCTGATGGTTACCCCAACTCTAGCCCCGGACGCCTTCCCTCCCGTGCGCTACAGAAAACGGCGCCGGCACGCGCCGTTTGTGGTCGCGCCCCCCCGGAAACGCACCCGGTGTGGTCACGATCAGGAAAACGAGATCCCCGCGCCTGTCGCGTACACCTACAAGGCCCCACCGCTCACCAAACGGTTCGGTATTTTCTGCACGCCGAAGTCGTCCATGCATCGTCCACGGTCGGTGCGGGCGTGTTGACACAGTTTCCTACTTTCGTAGGGCTTTGGCCCCTCTTCTGGATTCCACTCGTTTCGTGTCGGTTGTCTCGGTTTCTTGCCTTCCTATCGTTTGATTTTGGCGCACAATTTTCACAAAGAACTGACACAGTCTGTATAATGATATTGCGTGAGTCGGTGATGCTTCATAAGCTTGCCAGAAAAGCCCAATTCATCTATAAATGAAAGGTGTGGGGGTGATTCGCAATCCTCTTCGTTGTGTCCGCATTGTCGTCTTCCAACTTTCCGCTTGGTGCGTCAAAATTGACGAAAACGAACCTTGATCACGGCCGAACACGGAGGATGGCAGTCTTCAACCGCATCCTGCATGATTCGCGCTAGTTTTGAGGTCAATAATGAAGGGTTCCTTGTTGAATTTGAACAATGCCAAGGGGTCAAGCTCTTCTGATCGCTACCGCTCAGTATATTGTGCCCCAAGGTAGAAAAGCTTCTCCAAGCCCAGGGATTGAATTATGCGCGAAAACATGCTCTTAGGTCCTAGAAAATTGCATGGTTGACTTTCGCTTAGATGATTAGACGGCTCCATGTCTGTATGCAAAACGAAGTAAATCAGCTGGAAAACGCACCTGGTCTGATCGAGTAACGCAGTTTGCGACTCGATATCTGTGGCGGCGTCATTGCTGCGAAAGGAAGTTTTCTATGGCGCAAACATCTTGGAGAAGTTGGAGGGCCAACCTGATCCGAGAATGTGTGAATCGGTGGCCTGGGCCCGAAATTATGCAGTAAAGCTGCAAGCAGCTTAGACTTGGGCAGAAATTTGGAGAATAGTGGCCGGGGTCCTGAGGTATTGTTCAAGCTGTTCCTCCTGCCTTCGACGACTTCTTTCCTGATGGGTTTAACATCTGGTTCCGTCGTGTTCAACAAATTGAACAACGTGCCTGGTAAACGAGCGAAGCGAATAAAACGTGCCACAGTGGAGCGAAAGTCGTGCTTGCATCGTTCGCCAACGCGCCAACAGTCGCCAACATTGTTCAGAATGACGCGACCCGTCAACCGGAAGAAACACGCCGTTACGAGGCGAAACAGACGATCGAATAATGGTACAACGTGGTGATTGTGGTTACTTCTGGCCCTTATGCTGCGCGGAATGCGCCTTCAAACACAGAGAATTAGTCCACAAACAGGCCACCGTCCTGGATACGATCGCTCGACGGCGGGCTGCGCCTCGGCGAGCGACTGCGCGAGGGCGTTGCGAGCTGAGAGAGCGACGCGCCGGGGCTGCGACCGCCGGCCGCACGGATTTTGTCGAGTTCCTCGCGCCATACGCGGAACTTGAGCAGAAGCGGATTTTCTTCGTCGAGCACGGAGCTGGCTTCTTCGCCCTCAAGAACGGCAATCACCTCACCAAGAGAGTGGTCGAGCTTCTTGATCGCTCCATGCATGAGGTACGGGTTGCCCACGTAGCGCGGCGAATTGAGTTCAGACATGGGCGTGAGGGCCGCTGGGGGGAGAGTGTAAGTACAGATGCAAGTCCTGGGGAACGGCGTACCTTTAGTCGGGTCGGATTTAGGATACACCTGCAATGAGACGATGAGGTGAGTGGGTAAAAAGGTATGCAAGAAACCCTACACCGCCAGGGTTCTCCGCGCACGGCGCTGGCGGGAGATTCCACTTGTCATCTCTCCCAATGCTAAGATAGTCGAGGTCGATGCCTTTCAACAACGGGTTAGCACAGGACGGTGGATGGGGGCTCCACACGGCTGGCTAGGGCACCGCCGTACCTTGGGACATGGTGGTAGTGGTCTGAGTTGCGTCGGAGACCAGGAGCCGCTTTGTAATGCCCGCGTGATCGGCCCGGGGAAGCCGGTGATGGCTGATTTTGGGGGTTGCGACGTCACTCTCCCATCATCGTGCCCTTTAATTGCAGCTTTGACCGACTTGTGACCGGCGCATGACTGTGCTACGAATTTCGGCCGTAATATTCAAGTATCCCCGCTCGTTCCGGCAGTGCCGATGAGTAAATATTCGAGGCTAATTCAATTATATGTCGTAAATGCGTTTCTTCGGAGACCGTCTTGTCACGGTGGCCCGTCGGTGGGTTTCTATAGTAAGCTCTGGGGTATTAGTGGAGGGGTGCATCAACTTTAAATACCAATGGTGTGTCGCGTGAATGTGCAAGAACGGCCATGAATGCTAGCCGCCAGCCAGCGGGGCAGATTTCTGCCACTGCCAGCGGCATAAACCCCTCCGTCACGGGTTTTCCCGGCGCATGGCCTTACCTTCTGTCTTCCTTGATCTTGGGTTTGAAATTGTACTGAAGTATAGATACAACAAATCTCGGTCGGAGTCGGACTTTGGCTGCAAAAGGCCGAAAAGATTGATTTACACACCTTATGGTCGGGAGATCCTGTCGACAATCAAGCCATCTCTTGCGCATGCGGGTGTATGTAGTCCGAGAACGCGAAGATACAGAGGTCGGTCCTAGTTTGGTTCGAGGGCGGCAATTTCACGTTGAGAAAATTCACAGAGCTCGGATCCGTTTATGTTGACTCTCAAGATCTCAGAATTGGTCCAGGTGCGGGAAGCATCCGCGGAGGTTCAAGTCGCCAGCTGCGTAGTAACAGGCTGAGGCTGTCACGTGACGTGCTGTTGAATCTGGATGGTTCAACTTACATCCGCATGAAAACGACAGCGGAGCGCCGCCCTAGCGCCGTCAGATCCAGCCAACGCGTTGGAGTCGCAGAGCTGTGGGACGGCAGACACACACTGCATGGATGAGGGGACAGCAGATCTTGAACCGCAGCAAAGGCTGTTGCGGTGGCTTGTTATAAGGAGCTGCAGCGGTCCTGGGTTCGGCGTCAGAGAATCCAACATGCTCGGATGATATGGGATATGCCTATGCCCGTCGATCCTCACTTTTCTTCTTAAATCATATGCCATCCTGCTCGAACAACGACAAACCATGATCCGAAAAAAGCGTGAATGCCTGACGGGGATAATCAGCCAGGTATGTATGTTTCTTCCAGCAGACGCACCTTCCATCTGAGAGCTGCCAGTCCAGCCCGCCGACCTGCTTCTAGACACGGTGGATCACATACACCCGAGGACGAGCTTGCAGTCGTTCTTGGCGCGCCGGTCGCAGAGGGACCTCATCGGAGTGGGAATACGATATCGCATCGCCGTACAAAAGTGAAGGGATTGACGATAGTTCCAGGCCTTGAATTCTGTTTACACGGATGGTGGCTTTAGTACTTGTTTTGGCATGGATGAATCATGAATCATGATTGAGTCTTGGGGGATCCGCGGCGACTTGGGAAGTAGATAGTAATCGTTTTGCCTTCAAGTAACACCTCCATGGCACGAGCTGAGAAATCACAGAGAACAGTACAGACAGGAAGTTGAGGACTCGGATGGCGACCTCTTGGCGACCATTCAAGAGAGTTATCGGTCTTGACATCTGAGCGTTCAAGGCGTGTGCGCACCGTGACTGCGAATCTCATCTTCCTCCATGATGTCAGGAAAGCAGGAACTTGAAAATAGAATCTTGGCCAATAGTATCATCGAGTCAACATCGAGTAGGATCGACTAACGACAAGCCATCTTGGTGGTTCGCTGGCGACGAGCATTTGTGCGCTTTCGTCGTCGGCATGCAAGTTTAGTTTCAGATTATGCACGGATTATCGGCTGGAATTGGACGGTTTAAGATTGGGTCGGGGGCAAGTCGGGAAGCTTCAAGGTACCAGTTGAGTTTGTGTCATGGCATGCTTGGTCGCAAAGCCAGCGCCAAGCAGATATCAACATCAATAAGGTTTGAAACTATACAGTCGACCACACAAGCATCGACAGCAAGACCGCCCTCGCCCCCGCCTCACCTCTTCAAGACTCCCCGAAAACTTGTAAGCCCTCTCTGCTTGTGCGCCGGAGAATTACCGCTGAAACGAGCCCGCAGAACCAGCCATGGGTCGCATGCACGCTCCCGGAAAGGGCATTTGTACGTGCCCAAAAAATGTGCACCAGGCGCGAAGAAACACTGATGCAGTGCCGACGCAGCGTCCTCCGCGCTCCCCTACCGCCGCGCGCCCCCCGTTTGGCTCAAGAGCACCCCCGATGAGATCGTCGAGCTCATCGTGAAGCTCGCCCGCAAGGGTCTCACGCCGTCCGCGATCGGTGTCACCCTCCGCGACTCGCACGGTGTCCCCCAAGTGCGCTTCCTCACCGGCAACAAGATCCTGCGTATCCTGAAGAGCCAGGGTGCGTCGCGTTGCGCTCCCTCTGCGTGTCGTGCTCACGACGTCTCTCATCTTGTAGGGCTCGGCCCGTCCATCCCTGAGGACCTCTGGTTCCTCATCAAAAAGGCCGTCGCCGTCCGCAAACACTTGGAGGTCAACCGCAAGGACAAGGACTCCAAGTTCCGCCTCATCCTCATCGAGTCGAGGATCCACAGACTCGCTCGGTACTACAAGACCAAGCAGCAGATCCCGCCAACCTTCAAGTACGACTCGGCCACCGCCAGCACGCTGATTGCATGAGTGCGCTGTCGTCGGTGGTTTTGGCGGGTGGCGGGAACGGGGAGCGACGGCGCACGGCTTGAATTATGTCTTTGTATGCCGACCAACAAAACTTTACGCATCATGCTCTTCTTCCACCCACATCTCCCGCCGGATGGCTTTGTCCTGTTGCAGGTTGCGCTATAATGAGATTCCTTTGGGCAGCATGCGCGTGAGATGAGATGAAAGCGAAGTTGCTTGTATTGTCGCCACTTTGCGTGCGAAGTCATGCGATGTCGCATTCGCGATCGCCCGGCGAATGTTCTGTAATTTTCAGGTTGTCGAATACTGAATACACCCAAAACCGTGGCCCGGAAGTTGGTCCAGTCTGAGATCTGGGGCCTGAGCGCGTCGCTCGAGTAGGAGAACATGTAATCGGGTTGACCACTTGGCCTGCGGACATGGAGTTGAACTCGAACGACGAAGAAGAAGCCCATACATTTGTAAATATATTCCACCCACAATGCGACTCTAGTATACGACAGCAAAGCGAACAAACGTGATAACGTGATAACGGCGAACGAAGACCGAGGGCATATATGTCATGGCGGGAACTGGTTGAGGGACCTGCGCAGCGAATCACCGTCCAGTCCGCGCAGGCGCAGGCACTTTTGGTACAGCCGCTTCTCAGTCGTGAACTGCACCCGGCTCGCAAGGTGCTGACCCGCAACCATGGCCTTGATGACACCCGCGATCATGCGCTGCTTGTGCACGTTGACCAGCGGCTCCAGGTGCATGGACGGGGGGAGTGGCGCGAGCGCGGAGAAGACTTCGGGGTGCGCGGGCGCGTCGAAGTTGGAGGTGATGGGGTCGATGCCAACGGCCTCCGTCGGCGCGGTGGGGTCAATGAGGTCGGGGAGCATGTTGTGTCGCTGGAGCTGAGCCAGATAAACACCTAGAGCACATGTCATCAGCGTGAACGGGGCGTTACGCAGAGGGGGGGGGGGGGGGGGCTCACCTATGAACGGTACACACGCGGAGCTCGGCTTGTGGTCGGTCATTGACTTGCGCTTACTCGCACGGGCGTCGTTGTCGCCGCCACTTACGACAGACGCATGCGACCCGACATCCTGCGACTTCGTATCCGCGATCGCCTGGCGAATGTACTTGAAATCATCCGCGCTTGTGACGTACACTTTCAAGTCATTGAATACGCGCATCTCCCACTTGCCCACACCCTTCCATGATTTTATTGCCCGAGAGACCCACGGGCTGCGCAGGCCAGCGATTATAGCGACGAGCGTGTTGAAGCTAGAGAGTAGGTACGAATGCTAGAACAACGGTCAGTTGTATGTACGGCTACAGCAAGGATCGAGAATGCTCACCCAGGCCACCCGGATGAACTTGGCCACGAGGGTGTGGCGCTCGTACGGCGGCGCCGTCACGATCTCCGACACAACGAAGTTCGTCATGAGGTTGAAGCGAACGCGTAAAGCGGCAAGCGCGCTGATCTTGTTCGCCGCCTCGGGATCCGCCTTCCATCGCGCTCGGTCCCGGAGGAACTGCGCCCAGTCCAGGACCTCTATGTCCTCATACACGGTCCAATCGTCAAGCACCTCCTCAAACTTGACGCCCATAAAGAGCTCGCGGTCGATCATGGCAAAGTGCATCGCCACGACCTGTGCACGGTGCCCAAAGATGAACGACCGGTGGAAACGAGACGCTTTAGGCTCGCCCGGGACGAACTTGGACACTGGTTGTCTGGGTGGAGGTACATCGCCGCCCACTGGCATTCTGCTTTGGAGGATCTCGAGAGGCACCGCATCCTCCGGTGCTGGCTTCGCATCATCCGCCGGCCGGGGAGGCGACATATGCGCGGCTGAAGGAACCGGTGTAGCCACCACTTCCATGGACGCGCTCTTCCCTAGCTGTATAATCGTGGCATCGCGACGCTCCTGCGCGTCCGAGTCCGCGTCTGAGTCCGGGTCGTCATCCGGGCCTGGCTCATCGAACTCTTCCTCGTCCGAAAAGTGCCGCTCCTCATTATCGTCGTAGTCCCCGTTCAAAAACCGCTCCCGCATCGTGCGCATCCACCCGTCAACCTTCGACGCCTTCTCCTGCTGTTTCTGCGGATTGATCTGTCCCTCAAGCTTGTGCAGCGCCGCCTCGACGTCCCCGGTCTCCTCCTCGTCGCTTAGCGAGTCGACCAGCGCGTTCATCTGCCACTGGTGGATGTTTCCGCCCGCGATCGGCTCCATCTCCGACGCGGACGACACCACGGACGAATGTCCGCCCGAGTGTAGCCCCATCGACGACACGCTCTCCGGCCGCACGAACTCGAACTCGCGGCGCAGCGGCAGCCGCTTCCCCGGCTGGCGGAGCCCCGGGGGTAGTGCGGGGTGCTCGTCCGACGACGTGTCGGAAAGGTCAAGTTCGTCGACAGACATGACATCGAACTGCCACTGCGACTGTGCCCCCGCCGGGAACGTCGCGAGGCCTGAGGCGATCGGTTCGCCGAAAGAGTCAGTGGACGAGGAGCGGACCGAGTCCGGACGGCCGGGAGAGTCACCCTCGAGCGTCTCCGAGTCGGTAGAGGCGACCTCGGCCGACTTCGAAGGTACCGGAGTGCTGGCCAGCTGTTCAGGAGCCGATGCTGAGATGGCGGGATCTGGGGCATCGGAGTAGACAGGGGCAGGTTCAAGAGGCTGGGAGGTCGCGACGACGGGGGATGACGGGGTGGGAGAGGGGTCTCGGGGCTTGACCGCTGGGGGTGCGGGAACAGGCGAGGGTAGAAGCGCAGGCCCCACCGGCGGCACATGCTCGATCATCTTCAGATACTGCTGGACGCCCCCGTTCACGGTCAACCGATCCCGCCCGACGTTGAGTACCAGGTCAATAGCCCCGACATCTGTACCCGCGCCAAGCGGCTCGCGCACGGCGCCGGGCGCGCGGTGGTTGTTCAGCACGCGCTTCCAGCGGCCCAGCCGCCCGATCGTCTTGACGAACGCGCGGGAGAGCACGCTGGAGTGGATGGGTAGCGTCGCGGGGCTCTGCACGAACGGCAGCGCGCCGGCGCCCGCGTCCAGCATGTCCGTGCGCTGCAGAATCGAGAGCGACGAGAGCGGCATTGTGCTCGCGCGCGTGCCGGAGCCCAGGTGCACGGTGCTGAGGTGCGCGTTCGCGAGGTTGCTGGTGGCAAAGTCCTCGGGCGCGTCCGCGGGCGCCTGCTCGCCGGGGAGGAAGTCGAGGTCCACGTCCGAGTCCTCGTCCTCGGGCTGCGGCTTGCGCGTCGCGGCCGCGAAGCTCTTGCCCAGCACATGCCCCTGGCTCTCGGGGACGGACCTGATGGATGAGGGACGCCGCTCCTTGGGCTTCTCAGGTGCACGCGTGTGCACCTTCTTGCAGTCCTTGGCCACCTTCTTGAGTTTACGGACGATACTCTGCAGCCTAAGTCAGCAAAGCCGCATTTGCGAGACATTAGTTTCGGGAACGCACCACGCCGTCGACGTGCTTCGTCAGGATGGGGTCGTGGATGAGCGTGTTTAGCCAGTTCGACACCAGGAGCCGCAGCTCGCGGTCCGGTAGAAAGTCAACGGTAAAAAAGGTGAGCAGCCAGTAGCGGATCGCAACGAATGTCCGCACGCGCACGACGCGGCGTACGACCTCGTCCTGCGGCGAGTTCGCCTGCTGCAGCGCCCAGTGGAAACGGCAGATGAGCAGGTGACAGAGGTCGATCGCGCTGATGTACGTGCGGTACGTGAGGAAGAAGTTGAGCAGCTCGTCGTAATTAAGTTCGCTCGTGAGCTGCGCGATCCAGCGCTCGATCGTCGCCGCAACGAGGATCTTCTGCACGCCTTCCTCAGGCGCGACCTTCAGCTGGGGCATCTCCGCGCGCGCCTTGCCTTTGATGCTGCGCTTCTTCGACATGCTCGACGACGGCGCGGAGGAGGAGCCGTCCTGCGAGACGGACGCGTCGTCGGGCTCGCGCTCGGGGACGACCTCGCCCCATATGACGAACCGCGGGTCGTCACGCGGCGCGGCGGTGTTGTCAGCGGACAGCGACATCTTGATTACCGTCGTCTCCTCGCCCGCGGCGAGCTTCTCGAGCAGCGGCAGCCCGCGGTACGTCTGCAGCACGTCGAACACGTCCGTCGCGTACCGCGAGTGCTGCGCCGTGGCGACGTTGGGAGAGAACGGCTCCGTGTCCGAGTGTGACGCATCGGACGAGTGGGTCGCGTCGGACGGGGTGGCGTCCGACTGCGTGAGGAACGACGCGGCGGACGTCGAGTCCCGCAGGCGGAAGGCCGAGGGCGGGCGCGTGCCGTCTGAGCCGTTCATCGACGCCGCCTCGTCGAAAGCGCTCTCCAGGTCCGCCTGCTTCGCGGTCAGCCCGGACTCGAACGACTGCATCTCGCGGAGGAGCCGCGGGGTGGGCAGGAACTCGACGTGCGGCTTGCGCGCGGGGGACTCGAAGAGCACGGTCGCGCCGAACGGGTGCGGGATGGTGTTGCCGTGGCGCCCGCTCCCGCTGAGTGCGGCGTCGAGGAACGCCGAGAAGCTAGCGGATGTGCCCGAAGACGCCGGCGGGAGCCACCCCATCATGTCCGCGAACGTGTCCCGCGCGCCGGGCGCGCTGTCGGCCGTCGCGGGCGTCACAAAGTCCGCCGACGTGACGCTCTGCGAGTGGCCGCGGCCGGTCGTCCGCGGCGGGCCAAACGCGCCGCTCGCCGCGGAGGGGCTCGCCATCTCGGAAAACGAGCGAGTCTTGCGCAGCTTGCGGGGCCCGGTGGCGCCCGCGGTCTGCGGCCTGCCCGCGACGGACCCTGTCTTGTTGAACATGGTGACGCTGAGCCGCGAGCGCCGCGGGGAGTGGGCGCGCGAGCGCGACGACTCGCTGGGTGTGGTCGACACGCGCGGGCCGCCGACCTCGAGGGCGATCGACGCCGGGGGCGTCTTTTTCTCGCGTTTGCTGGGACATGTGAGCGCACATCGCACGCACGGGGGGGGCAGGCCGCTCACCCAACGCGGTACATCTGGCGGCCATGCTGGTTGATTAGCGCCGTGATGGCGTACGGCGAGCGCACGGACACGCCGACGCCGTAGTGGGCGTCATAGCGCCTCTTGAGCTCGCGCGCGGCCGGGCCGGAGGAAGTCTCGACGAAGCTTCCGTCGGCTGCAAATAGGCTCGGGGGTCAGCGACGTTTGGACGGATATGGTAACAAGCCGCGCACGAGCAATCGAGAGGTCTGCCGCGCCGATTTCCGCAGGGAGAGGGTCGAGGGGGCTGCCGTCGACGTCGACGTCGGAAAAGGTGAACGAGGCCTGGGATCCGTTGCTGGACAAGGTGGGGACAGGAAGCAGCACGCGACTGCCATGGGAATCGCTGGAGGAGGCCGGGGACTGGAGGGAGGACGTGGACGAGTTGCTGGACTGCTGGGGGCTGATGGAGAGTCCTGGGGGCGAGGCAGGCGCAAAGGAGAGCCGCGAGGGTACGGGGAGCTCTGGCAGCGCGTGCGGGTCGTTCAAGTCGATCACAACGGGTATGAGGGGGTCCGAGGAGGCAGTCATGGTGGGTATGGGCGAGTAGGCGAGCAGGAATACGCTTGGGAGAGCACAAGGCTAATAAAACATGGTATGGCAGAGAACAAGAGCGAATGATGGTGATATGATGGTGCGTACAAGAGACGCGATAGCTAGTCCGGTCGATGCTCGTGAGGATGCGTCGTGGGGTCGTACGGCGCTTGCAAGGGTGCCCGTCGACGTCGAGGACGGCGTCAAGACAAGAGCCGTGGCGACCCTTGTTTTTTGTTTGGCGCACCGATCCAATGATTCCAATCAGTCGCGTCGCGTACAAATTACAATAACAATAGAAGCTTAGAGGAGGAGGGGGAGGGGGAGGGGGAGGAGGGGGAAGAGGAAGAGGAAGAGGGCCTCATATACCGCGGTGGTCCCTACAAGGAACATACGAGAAAATCGGTCTTTTGCAGCGAAACCCGCGAAAACCTGGCCTGAAAGCCAAAAAAGGATCTAGTACCCTGGTACTACCACATGGCGGTCCTCAAGATCTCATTCAGGGCAAAACGGCATGCCCATCAACGAAGACGAAACACACAAGACGTGAAGAGGCTCATGAAACATGCCTGTGGAGACCTATGTCCCTTTTTGGACATAGGCCATCCACGTGACACATAGGGCAGGTCATATGTTCGATTCTTGCACTAGTACTTTTTCTCAGTATTTTACCAATGTTCATTCTATCTTGATGCAGGCTCAAGGAAAATATATCCAACTCTGAAATCGAAGATCTAGTTTCAGGATCCGAGTTATCTAAGCTGTTCTTCAAATGCCTTCAGAGTTGTTGATACAAACTGTTGACCACACAATATGCTCCAGGATGGTATATTATGGGTTCAATTTGTAGGATATAAGGCTGGGATAGCCTGAACTATATTAGACTTCTTTATCTTGCCTCAAACACGACTGGGACATCAACAGGACTTGCCTAGCAGGGTCACAGGATTTTTTTCCAATATTTGAGCACCCAGGAGGCCAATTTCCCTTGTGTTGAGTCCTGCTGAATACTCTTAGGAAATGTACAGGACCAAGCGGAGCTTTGAGGCATTAATGGGAAGTTTGAAGCTAGGTATCTGCCTCGCTCAATGAACAAGTTGAATTGGATTAATTTCCTTGAATATAAAGTGGAATATCACTTAGATGGTGTTATTTAGTCCTCCCGAAGCTGCCTGGGACTACAGAGTAAAAGAACAGGTTGAGGGAAGGCATTTGAACGATCTTCGGCAATTGCCGGAGACAATTGATGGAAACTTATTTGCGCGCAATTTGGCAAGCCGTACCCCGGCAGCATATCTTGAAAACGATTGGCCAGTCCTATGTCTGTATCGGGCATTATCTCCGAAAGACATAGGACTTGAAATCACTGATTTGCCTTAATGGGACATGAAAATCAAGATATTTAAGTGGACGGGAAATCGATATAGCAAGTACTACAGTGGAGTTACAGCTCCATAAATTGGGGAAATTACTGCCATTTGATATTCAAATCTCTCTCCCTTTTCCCTTCTTTTCTCCTCTTTTTGCAACTTGAAAAACTTGATTTCCCGGGGATCTCCACAGACATAGTACATGAGCCCGTGAAGAAGGTGAAAGAGCAGAAGAATTTACGGTCAGGGTTCGTTCAGGTTATAACAACGTTAACGCGCGCCCACGAAATAGACCCTCCAAGTTTCTCTGGTGGAAGTATTTCGGATCAATATCTGACCTCACTAAATTGTTCAGTTTCCAGACAGTGAATGGTGGACCAAGAATAGAGCACGGGGACCATAGGGCTAGAACACTACGCTTCCGACCGAAGCATGATGTTGAGAGGTGCAGATTCACTGTGATATGCAGTGAAGCTTGTCGGAATCTTGTTCATGTTAATCACGGCCAAGATGAGTCGCTTCTGGCAGCGCAAGGCGCAAGGCGGAGGACGAACAGCAGATGTGTGTCGCAAGTGATCCCCATGTCCAGAAGTGTCCAGGGCGGGATAGCAAGCAGACCGTCATCCATAAAGCCTGGACCCTGTTAAAAATACAGAAAGCAAGAGCACAGCTAGCAGATACACAATGGGGCCAGTCATGCCGAAACCGACTGCGCCGTTTGCGGCGCCGCGTCCACGTCCATCGAGTCCTCGAGGTCATTCGCGGACGGGACGGCCGCGGACGTCGCCGCGCCCGCCGTCTGGTCCTGCGACGGCGGCACCACGTCCCTGCGATCCGTCACTCATACATCCCATCCGGCAAGTGTAGCGCACGCACCATTTTATCTGGAAGCGCGTCACGCGCGGCTTCGCGCTGATGTCGCGCACGAGGCGGTGGAACATGATGCCTGCGGGCGGCGTCTCCTTCATCTCCTCGTTGTCGTACTCCGTGTTTTGGTAGTACCCCACGCGTACGAACTCCTGGTCCTTGTAGGACCCCGTGAGGATGAGCGCGGCGACGCCGAGCACGTCCTCGGCTGGTATCTTCGAGGGGTCCGGCGGCGAGCCCTCGAACTCGAATGAGTT
Organism: Mycena belliarum; assembly: GCA_029282135.1. NCBI lineage: Eukaryota > Fungi > Basidiomycota > Agaricomycetes > Agaricales > Mycenaceae > Mycena > Mycena belliarum. The sequence continues at coordinate 264,510 of JARJCN010000057.1, forward strand.
CACGCCGGCGGGAACGGGCCCGACGAGGCAGTCATCGAGCTCCTGGTCGAGCTCCTCGTTCCCAGGTGAGGACACGTAGATCAGTTTCCACTCGAGATCTGGCGGCCGATGAGGAGCTGTGCGCCCACGGTGCGAGAGAGCGCACCGTCCTTCAGCGACGCGATGCAGTCGAACGTGACGCGGAATCGATATACGTCTGAAAATTTGGCGGGATTGTTTATGAATTCGACGTTCTGACGCGCTGTTGGGGATGTTTTGGACCGGGAGTCAATGAGCTCACTCGTATTGTTACGATAGACATGTTCGGTGGAAAAACGACGCGATATTCGGGAGGGGGGAAACACAAGAGGATGGTGGCAAGGACGCGTCGAGGTGTGACGTGTCACACGTTACGTGACTTCGTTGTTTCCCAGATAATCGAATAAATAATTATGAACCCCAACACGTAAGTAAGTATACCAGGCTTTCGTTGGGTTTTCGCGAGACTCGCTGTAACGGGATTAACTTGAGACGCAGGGGTCACCGCAGGTAGTACTCTAGTCCGAGGTGTGTGAAGCGGTGAACTAGGGAGGACTTCATCGAGAACAATCTGTTCTCGAAGGACTGTGGCAGCAGAACATGCACTATAAATTCACAGATGCAATACCCTGCAGCACCGAGCGCTCATGCCAGCGGTTTTGTCTTGTACAGAAGTACATACGCCGATGAATCCTCTCCTGCACGGTCGGTCAGCCAGATCAGTAATAATTTAAACGAGAACACGCACCTCCGCCATCCAAAGTGGTGAGCCTGTCCTTCGGGAAAATCGACACCTTGTCGTCATCGAACTTGTACCAGTCCTCGTCACTCTCGAGCTCCTCCCCAAGCTTCGGCGGGTGGAACACGCTCTTCTTCACGAACCCGATGTAGTGCCCCGCGTCCGCCGCCGCGCCCTTGTGCGTCACGATCGCTGGGCGCCAAAGTCAGCACGCGCGGGACGGGATAAAGGAAAAGAGGCGCACCGACGAGCTCGTACAGCCCGCTGACGCTGGACCCGACGTCAGCTTTGATCCCCTGGTCCACGAGCCCCTCGAGCTCCTCTAGCTCGCGCGCGCGGTACACGCTCTCGTCTTCCAGCGCGCCGCCATCCTCCGCCGCCTTGCCTTTGTCCTTGTCCGCGCCCTCGACATCCATCGCCGCAGAGGTTGACGCGGCAGCCGCAGCGGGCGCCGCATCTGCCATCTCGACATCCGCTCCGGCAGGTGTGGCGGCCGCGGGCGCAGCAGAAGTCGACGTGGACGCCGCCGGCGCCGCGATCTTCGTCCGCCGTCTCACCTTCCGCCGCTCCTCCCGCTCCTTCTCCACAGCCTACCACATATGTCAGCTCTACTCTAAACACGGCAGAGCACCGCCAGGAGCCGCACCTTCAGCCTCCGGCTCACGGGCAGGAGCTTGGCCTTCAGCCCATCCGAGCACAGATCGACCGCGTCGTACTCCTGCGGGAACTTGACCTTCCTCTGCGCGGCGTCAGCATTCCACCTCCGGCGTTAGCTGCGCGCGCACCATGATCTTCGCCTTCTTGTTGATGTCCGCGCGCCACGAGAAGCGCGCCATGTGTACGAAGAGGTACGCCGGCAGGCGCGTCATGCGCGACTCCTGCGTGTAGTTCGCGTCGCGCCCGAGCGTCGGCGACCGCTTGACGACCGCCTGCGACAGGGACTGCGCGGCGTGTCAGCAGAGCACCGATGCGCGCCTGTGGGCCGGGCCACACCTTCTGGATCCCGGACGCCATGAAGTTAACCGTCGAGTCGATGTTACACGTGATCTTGAGCACGTTCTCCGTGCTTGTCGACGGCGCCTCGTCCGCGTCGTTGCATTTGAGGCTGCGCGGCGTCAGACGGTGCGGGGCGCGGGGGCGGCGCGGGGGACGTACATGCGCGTCATCTCGCCCATCATGTACTGCTCGACGAACTTCTTGTTCGCGCCAGAGGACTGCCCCGGGACGGACCCGAGGGCAGTCACGATCGTCGTGAGGCACTCGTCCGCGTCTGCGACGGCTCGTCAACGCGTTGAATATATGTTGTGCACGCGCAGCGCACCTTGCTGGGCGTACCCACCGCCCATGATCGCGTTCATGCCGTGCGAGTGGGCGCGGTCGCGTTCCGCGAATTGGGGATTGACCTGCAGGCGTGGTTAGATGCCGCCACCACCGGAAGGAGAGCACACCCACCTCCCGGAGAAGATTGAGGAACATGACCGGCGCGACGGTGTCCGAGGTGCGCTGCATGTTGGAGTACAATTTCCCGAGGGCCGACGGGAGCGCGGCCAGCACGGGAGGCGCAGCGTCGTCAGTGGGCATCGCACCTGGGACGTCGTCCGTCGCATCACTCGGTCTGTGATAACATGAGCGGTTATTTGGGCGGCGGGGCACACATACTTTTCGACTCCGAGGGCGGTCTGGAGCTCCGGGATCGCGCGCATCGCTTGGAGCGTCGCGTTCATATAGCAGGTGTTTCCCAGGCTGCCGATACGTTAGCACAGACTCCTTTGAGCGAATGTATGAACGCACTTGCGCAAGCCGACCGGCTTTGCGAGCTGTTCCTCGGTCAATACCTGGCCAAATGCTGTGAACCAAAAGGCGCACCGCTTCTGCCAGCTCCGTGTCGTCCATATCTGGCAAACCTTGAGGAAATCCACGCGAAATCATATCCGACGTGTCTTACCTTCTAAGAAAACAACCGGTTTCTCTGGCGGTTTGGGCAATTCGCCCGCAGCGCCGATAACCATGAAAGTTTGACCCTAGCTAAGAATGAGTGCCGCGGCGTACAATAGACGAGTGGCGCATACAGCCTTGGGGTTGATTTTTTGCCACGGCGTGTCATCCTAGAACAAGAGTTGTGCATTCAAGGAAACAGACAAAGCAAGGCTGAACACAGACAGACCTTCAAGACGCCAGTCTTGACCATGACCTTCATGCGATCGACAGGGATTCCGGTAGCCTGGTAGACCTGTTCCTTGAAGGCCTTTGCAGGGAGATCGGGGTCGAGAGTCAGCGCATACACTTTGCCAGCGTGCTTGATGTTGACTGCGATGGGCGCCATCGTCGTTTACAAGCAGCCAGAGGCGATGGGAGATGGAGAAAGTTTAGCGGGAGACGCGTCGCGGTGACGCAAGCGAGTGCTTATGTAACATTTGTGATTGACCCCATGCACGTCGACGTCGACGACGAAATCGCGCCGATGCTCGTCGCCAGCGAACTGCCGAGGATGGGATGTCGGTAATGTTTGCCAAGATTCCATCTCCCTGCTTTCTTGACAGAATGAAGGAAAATGAGATTCGCAGGAATGACGATCGACTACTTACACTAGAACACCCCTAGCAACCCGCGGGAACTTGTCCTCACCCCAAAACTTCGTCTCTCACCTCATCTGCAACGTCACATCCCTCCTTCACCGCGCTTCAGCGCTTCAGCCGCCGCTGCCGCCCTCGCTCGCAACGCCGTAGACCCGTCCGCCGACACACGCGACGGTCTGCAGCGCCGCCGCTCCCCTCCCTCCCTCGCTCGCTCGCTCGCACGCACGACGCCCGCGCAAACGCGTCCGCAAGAACGCACGACGCTCTGCAGCCCCGCCCGCTCCCCTCGCTCGCAACGCTTCAGACGCGTCCCCAAACGCACGGCCTCCGCAGCGCCGCCCCAACACACGCGTTGTCTGCACCGCCGCTGCTGCCCTCGTTCGCGACGGCGCATCCCCAGAGAAGAGATGCGCATCGACCGCCGCAGCCGCCGCCGCGTCTCAGCTTCGCACGAGGGTGTCTAATGTACACGGTACGTCAGTTTACTTATCAACGACTTACTACTTCTTCCACTTGGATCCAGGACACCCCCCTCCCGTCCTCAGCCACCCACGACGCCCGCGCCGCTGCCGCCGCTGCCGCCGCCGCCGCCGCCGCCCCCGTTCGCAACGTTGTTGCCGCGTCCGCAAGCGACGTCCGCAAACACACCCGACGTCCCCCAGGCCGCCACTCCCCTCGCTTGCGACGCCGCGGCATGTCTGCAAACGCACACGGCGTCCGCAGCGCCGCCCCCGTCCGCAAGCACACGCGGCGTCCGCAGCGCCGCCGCTCCCCTCGTCCGCAACGCCGCATCCCCGCCGCCCTCCCTCGCAGCAGCACACCCCGCCGCTGCTTTTCCAGCGGTGCGCGAGTACCTACTGTACAAGGTACGTCAGTCTACTTGTGCTTGATACTTACGTTCAACTTGCATGCAGGACGCCCCCCCTCCCGTCCTCAACCACTGCCCACGACGCCCGCGCCGCCGCCGTTACCGCCGTCCGCAACGCCGCAGCCGCGTCCGCAAGCACACCCGACGTCCGCGACGCCGCCGCTCCCCTTGCGATGCCGTGGCTTGTCCGCAGCGCCACCCACGCACGGCACCCTCCCCGCCGCATGCGCCTCAATCGCCGCCGCCTCCCTCGTCGCAGCGCACCCCCGCCCGCCACCGCATTCTAGCACCCGACGCCCGCAAACACAGCCGACGTCCGCAAGGCCGAGGCTCCCCTCGCTTGCGATGCCGCCCCTTCTCTGCACACACTCCGCAGCGCCGTCCCCGCCCTCGAGAGCAGCGCCGCCCCGGTCCGCAGCTGCCAACGACGTCCGCCCCGCCGCTACCGCGCCCTCGGCCGCAACACGCAGCCTCAACCGCCGCCGCCGCCGCCGCCGCTTTTCAGCTCCGCGCGCGAGTACCTACTACACGGTACGTCAATCTATCTACTGACCCTTGATAACGACTTACTTACTACTTGGTTAATAGCGCGCTACCCGACGCCCACCCTCCCCCGTCGCATATCCACCTCGCGCGACGAGCAAGCCCCCTCGCCAGACTCGTCGCGCGGCGCGATCCCGCCCGCTCGGCGCTGGCCGGGTATCGAGACGCCGCCCGCGCGATCCGCCGAGCGAGCGCGCCTCGTCTCCGCCCCGCCCCTGCCAGCCCGCGCCGCTCGAATCGCGGCTCGGCGCGTTTGCCGCCGCCGTCTCGCACGAGCCACGAGCACCAGCGTGTGCCCGATGTCTGCCGTGTCGCAGGCCGCTTCGGACGCGCCCTGCCGCGGGATTTCCGCGCCGACGTGCTCCCCCGCGCCACGCGCCTCGCCTCGCCTCGAGTGCACGCTCCGCGAGCCGAGCGGCCCGCGCAAGACCCCCTCGCGCGGACTCGAGCAGCGCGGGCGCGAATGCGCGAACAGCGACCTGTTCGCGCCGCCCGCCGCCGTCCCACGTCAGCGCCGTCGGCCCACGCCGTCGCCCGAGCTCCCCAACAAGCCCGCCCCGCGCGAATCGCGTTCGGGGCCGCCCACCCTCTTGCCCGACGTCGCGAAGAGCAGCTCGGGCTCTGCTACGGGTCCACCCCGCCCGCCCGCCGCCGCCCACGTGCACCACCCTCGCTAGCGCCCGTACCTAAGCAAGACGCCCGGGAGCTTCCCGGAAGCGCCCAGCGTCCCGAAAGCGCCCGGACTAAAACGGTAAGCAAACGGCCCGTATCTCGGCGGAAAACTCACCGTGCCCCAGGCATTTTCGCGCCGAACTTCGGCCCCGCGCGCCTCTCCCCGCCTCTCCTCTCCTGCCTCGCGCATGGCCCATCCGCCGAAACCCGTCAGAGCGCCCGATGCGCCGCGTCCCCCGTGCCGCGCACGCAGCGCCGCCCGCGAATCCGCGGGCCGGTATGCGCGCGCGGCTCAGGCTCGCCCGCCGCGCTCGCCGGAACAGCGACGGCTGCCGAACCAGAATCCGCGCGCAAGTTGCGCACGGCCCGCAGGACGCGATCCCGCCGTCGCTCCCGCAAGCTTGCCCGCGCGTTCGTTCGGAAACGTGCGTCGCAGACGTGTCGCGCGGGCCCCGTCGCCGGGAGCGCAGGCGCGTTCGGAACGCTCCGCGGGCGGTGGTCCGTTGTCGCAGGCCGTCAACGCAGCTCGAGCGCGTGGAAGTCCCCGGCCTGCTCCGAATGCGCAAGCGCAGCGCAGCGCAGGCGGGGTTCAAAACGCTGAACCGCCTCAAGTAAGTAGATTTCAATGCTGAATCTGAATAACGCACCTTAGGCATTGGATGAGGCGCGCAGAGTCCAGTCGGCGGCGCTTCCCAGCCTGAGTTGCGTGGGTTGGGTGGCCCCGACTGCGCAGACGCAACGCAGGCAGCGCTGAAGGTCAGTAAGCGGACTATGCGCTGAATCTGATCAACGCACCTTAGAATTTGGGTGGGGCGCCCAGCCCGAGTTGCGCGAACGGCTACATAGCTCGTGCGAATCCGTTCCGATGGCTGTCCAGCAAGTCTGGACGACCGCGAGTTCTGAAAAGGCCGGATCAGTAGTCTCAAACGAGTCGTTGGAGGGCGTACCGTGCAGTGGGAAAGTACACGACGGGACAGTAGGTAGACTTGAGCTGAACCCGAAGCGCTGCGATAGCTGATGAAAACAGATTCTAGCAAGGACGACTCGTGCAATGGAGTGGCACGACCTTACCAACAGAGCCTGAATCGCGGCCGTTAAACGAACCAACGGCCAATCTTGAGCCAGTTATGGACAAGCTTTGAAGCTTTAAAGCCCCGATGTTTGACGACAGACTTGAGCTGAAGTCTAGTTGAGCTGAAGGTAAGTCAACCAATTTGAACTCGAACTCAAGCCAAACTTACCTCGGGACAAAGGGCCATAGTCTCGGTATTTCCGAGTACGATGACTTAACGATCTTTGAAGTTGAGTTTAAGTCTGGTCACGTTGAAGGTAAGTCAACCAATTTGAACTCGAAATCGGAATCAAGCCAGACTTACCGACAAAAGGCCATAGTTTCGGTATCTCGGGATACGTGGCCTGCAGGTGCGTAGACTCGCCCATGTTTCGAGTCGAAACCCAACCAAAAAAGGGCTGTCGGCGGGGGCTGAATGTTCCCGGACGAGGCTCGATGCGGACTAGCAAGTTGAAAACTGCTTGAAGATCGGTGTGGGTTGGGATATATGAATGAACGAGCTAACACTTCAAGTCAATGAAGTCGAAACTAACTATAGAACGGTCAAAGCTTACCTTGAAACCACGCTGGTTGGTCAGCACTGTAAGGCGTATCGACGGCGTCTGTGGGTTGAGTTGGCAATCTAGAGTTCGCTAGAATTGAAACCTCACCTTGCGAGCGGACTGGCCTGTCTATTGAAGAACTTGGATCGCAATATGGCCTCTGTGGGAATAGCAGCAAAAAGGTAAGTCAGCGACGGGGAATCGTATAGAACAACTAAAAACTTGCCTTGAAAGCGAACCAGCTTCTCAGTTGAAGCACAGGAATCGTAACAAGTAGAGCCACGGGCTCTGTGGCAAGAAAATCGAAGTCAGCGATAGAGAATTCGATAGAATAGTGTACAGTGATTGACTTACATTGAATTCGTCGCAGGTTGAATGCGACGGGCCAGCTTCAAGTCATACTAGAGTTCTTTGTTCCAACTTAGTACATGATATAGATAGGCTTCGAAAGGCACTTACTTTGATGATTTCAGATTTGAACGCTCCGGACTTCAACTGTATAAATAAGTCAGTAATTGTGAACGGAGATGGGTTCAGACTTGAAGGACAAGATAGAACGAGCCAAAAACAAAAAGATTAGGACTTGACTCGAGAATAAGCTCAGAATCAAGTCAATTTGCGCCCGAGCTCAAGCAAGTAGTAAAGGAAGTTTGAACTTACAAGGAGTGAGCGACCAAAGACTTCAAAGTCAATATCAGCACCGGAATCCGGTCGAAATCTGACCCGGATAAGTAAAGCGAGTCAGTAATCATCTGTAGAAATCAATAGGACTCAAGACGAAGATAGTTAGACTTGAGTAGTTGATTTCAACTTTGCTCAACTCGCTCGAGACAGTGTTGAACAGTACGCAAAAACTTACCGGCGAGCATGCACTGTAACAGGGAAGTAGAAAGAGCTTCAAACTTGTAGAATGACTCTTATGGTAGAGTCAGTGGCAAGATCTATAGAAAAAATGCTAATGAGCGCACCGAGTTGAAGCAGTAGCATTGAGTCGTCCCGAGGGATGAAAGAGAGTCCTATAGAGTGAATAAGTATTAGACAGTGAATATAAGATGTCCTAGAGCAGATACTTACCTTCAATTGCCTCTGCGCGAGGCCGTTGTGGTGGTCGAGGTCCTCGGACCGCCGGACCGGGGTGTCCGATGGGGTGCCGATAATGCCGAGGTCGAGTCGGCGAGCGTGAAGGTCGACGGCGGGAGCGGTCGAGGCGTGCGGCGGTGACGAGAAGGTGGCGAATAGTCGGCGGCATATGCGCAAGTCGCATGCCGAGCAAGCCGAAGTGAGGGGAGAGGACCCACTGAGTGGGAGGAAAGTGGGCGGGGTGAGGATGTGGCAGAGAAATGGGCAGGTTTATATATGCGAAATGAGCTGTCAGTCCATGGGAACAGATCAGACTGCGGAAAAGGTCCGGTTTCAGACGACGGGGACCTCGAATTCGCTTACCGATGTCCGCAAGCGGAGATATGGTTGGTAACAATGAACTGGTTCCTGTGCAAGCTACAGGCATACAAACACTTCGCAAAGTTGATTATTGATACTTTGAGTATGTCCTGACTGCGACTACATGTTGGGGATAGCTTCTGCAAGCAAGGTAAGAAAGTCGGAAATATGAAAATATTGCGCTTGAGGGACGCACCGGCGGAGATCTGTTGCCAGCGTGCGGCTGATCGCATCAGTACGCTAAGCGAGGAGTTCGCCGTGATGGGGGCGAGACCCTGGGCCCCCTGGAACTTGCAGAAAGCAGATCTGGTTGAATAATGTGTCTGGTGGATAGCACTCCTCCCAGCCTGCTTGACGGTATGAGAGGCGGGGAGGAGAAGTGTGACAGTGTGTGACACACTTATGTAAACTTCTCGAAGGCCCCCGGCCGGCGTTTGTGGTGCTAGACAGGAGGTTCAACCTGCGCTATCCGACGTTGTTGCCACCTTCTGTGAGGTGCAGGTTGCTCGGAGAACTGTCCAGGCGCTATTTGCGAGTACCAAAGACTTACGTAAGCAAATTTGGGCCAATTTAGTGGCCTTGAGTCTTCGAAAGCAGGACACAGATTTTGCATTTCCTTTTCGGGCGGCAGGTGTAGCGGCTATAAGGGGCAGCGGTCCGATCGCCGAGCGACAAAATCCAGTGTAGCGCGCTATTTATTTGACCGAAATATGCATGTGTGTGCTTGATTTCTGCTGAATAACATACTCTAGAAAGCCCCAAGAGGCTTATTAAAAAAATTGAACAAAAAAAACATGTGTGAAAAGCAAGCGAGAATAAGACAATAAGCAGCGAAACCACTACACCAGTACGACCATATTCTGGGGTCCCTAACGTATGATATGAGCTGACCCTGTGCTACTAGCCGGCCCAATAGCGCTAATCTCTGCCGGTGCTGACCGGATTCAATCCCCGGTGTTTCGAGGTTTGATAACTCCGAAGGCTGTCCGTGCCAAGCTGCAAGGTCGCCGTCGCTGATATATTGTCTTCATTGCATGCCCCCCGACCAGTGAAGCTGGAATTGAGCCTTGAGACTCAATGAAGCAGGATTATCGAGGCTGGTTCTTTTTGTCATTCACTTGACGTAGCTCAAATCTGCCCTACGGCAGACTCCGCAATTAATCAATATGTCTCGCGTACACGGCAGCTCGGATGTTACGAAACCTTGCTGATCGTTCTTCAATTGCCCGCCCATTGCAAGCCAGTGCAATGTGCTGCAATGTGGATGCTATCAGCAATAGGTGGGCTCGGAAGATACACCACAGTCCAGTACAAGTGTTTGACCCCCACTCCGAAGAGCAGGTCAATGATGCTCCCGCTCGGCGATCTCCGATGCCATAAATAAATTTGATCGGCAAGGTGGCCGCTCAGCCCCCTGCATGATATACTTCCTGCAAATATTGCTAGAGATTTTGTTGTGGCCTGTGTTTGACCTGTTATTTTTCCCGCTGGAAGGCAAGCCCCACACTCAAAGAGAATTCGGTGGACTCTGCGGCTCGCTGCTGGCACTATTAGCCGATATTTCGGCAGTTATGGTTCGGGTTAAACAAACCCCAGCAACACGGGGATCAACGGAGTCTGCTCCTTTGGGTACAAGCCCCTATTTACCTGTGCACTCGCAATTTTATCGAAAAGGTCCCGCGACAAAGCCGAGTGTCCAATCGGGCAAAGAGATCGGCTGTGTGCCTGAGTTGACTGCATCGATGACAGGTAAAATCAGTCGAGAACCGCGCAGTTGAAAACTCAATTTTTGGAAGTCCCGTAAACTAGGTGCAATGAGTGGAGTGCTGTACAGCTTAGAACTCGATTCTTAGAGGTCCTGGACTCCTGTAAACTAGACGCTATGACCAGAGTGCTCCAAATCTGTAAATTAGATTTTCGGAAGCCCTGCAAACTAGCCAAGTAGCACCAATGCGTTGCTCTAGAGTTGAAAACTCGATTTTTGGAAGCCCCGCAAACTAGGCAAACTGAGCGGAGCACCTGTGCTTGAAGATTTGAGATCTGGAAGTCCCACAAACTTGATCAACTGAGCTGGGCTAGAGTTGAAAACTCGATTTTTGGAAGCCCCGCAAACTAGGCAAAATGAGCGGAGCACCTGCACTTGAACATTCGAGATCTGGAAGTCCCGCAAACTTGATCAACTGAGCCGAGCTAGAATTGAAAACTTAACTTTTGGAAGCCCCGCAAACTAGGCAAGATGAGCAGAGTGCCTGTGTTTGAAGATTCGATATTTAGAAGTCCTGCAAACTTGATCAAGCTGAGTGCACAATTGAAAACTCAATTTTAGGAAGTCCTGCCAACTTGATATAATGACCAGCATGCCCCGAAGTTGAAAATTTGATTTTTGAAGGTCCCGCAAACAAAGACAAATGGGCCGAGAGTGCCCAATGCATGTCAAAAATTTGAAATTTGAAGTCCCCAAAACTAGACAAAGCCGCTGATGCATTGCCGCAAAGTTCAGAGTACCCTGCAGTTGAAAACTTGATTTTCGCAAGTCCCGCAAACTAGTCAAATGAGCTGAGCGCGTAGTTGAAAAATCGATTTTTGGAGGCCCCACAAACCAGACAAAATGAACAGAATGCCTGTAAAATATGTTATTCAGAGGTGCAAACTCGACAAATTGCCCCAAGCAAGTGCCCTGACTGAAAATTCGATTTTTGGAGGTCCCGCAAACTAGCTAAAATGACTGGCGTGCCCTGTGGGTTGCAAAGTCCCGCAAACTAGACTATGTGCAAGTCCGCTCAATGGTGCACAGACAGCCGCACCTGTGGGTCTTGAGCAGTTATTCGCTGCTCTGATGCTCTGTGCACTTGGGCCAAAATCAACCTTTGACCCTCCCGCAAACTACCAAAGTCCATAGAGCACAATGCCGGGAATCCTCCGCGCACTCGGGGATATTTATCCGAGCCCACGTGACTCGCGTATCGCGCCTATAATTCGTTTGGCGAACACCAAACAAGCACAACACACTCCTTCTCTTCTACCTCCACCATTCCTGTCCGCTTGTTCATCCACTCCCACCTCCACTCATACTTGCTCGCACTCCCGACCTCTCCATTACTCTTCCCTTTCCTTTCCCCCATTCATTTCTCCCACTTACTTCCTCCCCCCGCTCTCTTGATCCCTATCTCTGTGCCTCTTTATTAGTCTTCCTTTCCCCCGCTTCATTTCACCCATCTCCTTCCTCCCATTTCTTTTGGCCCCCACCACTTCAATTCCTGTCCCCTTCCTGCCCACTGCGCACCCGTTTTCCCGCCTTCGCCGATGCCACGCGTCTAAACACGTGACCGCGTGTCCATGCGCGTTTGACGCGTCGCGTTGAAGGTATGCCTTCCAATTTTTTCGATGATTCCCACCCTGATTGTGCTTCCCAGATTTTTTTATTGATTTGCACTTTGACCGTGAGCCCTTCTTTTTTCCACCATTGTCGCCACTAACCCCCGGCTGGCCTCCCCTGACCTTCGGGACGGGGAGACCATGCCGGTGCGGGGTAAGTTGAGGGGGAACCTCGCTTCGTAGAAGGCTCTTTTTTTCAAACCACAGCAGTGGTAAGCCCCGCGTATCACGCCGCGCGACCGGCATCCCACTTTTTTGGCACGGCTTCACTACGGCGGTCAATATTTGATACAATATCAGGCAGTTTCGATGTGATTTAGGTTCGCAAGTGTTACGTTTCGAACACACAAGCAAGCATCCATGCATTTGTACTAAGTTTCGTCGCGTGAAAGCAATTCGCGTGACAGCAATTCGCAAGTGTTGTGTTGTGGAAGCAATTTATTCGAACAAACTTTATTATCGACAAACTACTACGGTGCCCGGTCTCAAGCAAAGAGATACATCTCACCTTGTTGATGTCCGCGCGCCACGAGAAGCGCGCCATGTGTACGAAGAGGTACGCCGGCAGGCGCGTCATGCGCGACTCCTGCGTGTAGTTCGCGTCGCGCCCGAGCGTCGGCGACCGCTTGACGACCGCCTGCGAAAGGGACTGCGCGGCGTGTCAGCAGAGCACCGATGCGCGCCTGTGGGCCGGGCCGCACCTTCTGGATCCCCGACGCCATGAAGTTAACCGTCGAGTCGATGTTACACGTGATCTTGAGCACGTTCTCCGTGCTTGTCGACGGCGCCTCGTCCGCGTCGTTGCATTTGAGGCTGCGCGGCGTCAGACGGTGCGGGGCGCGGGGGCGGCGCGGGGGACGTACATGCGCGTCATCTCGCCCATCATGTACTGCTCGACGAACTTCTTGTTCGCGCCAGAGGACTGCCCCGGGACGGACCCGAGGGCAGTCACGATCGTCGTGAGGCACTCGTCCGCGTCTGCGACGGCTCGTCAACGCGTTGAATATATGTTGTGCACGCGCAGCGCACCTTGCTGGGCGTACCCACCGCCCATGATCGCGTTCATGCCGTGCGAGTGGGCGCGGTCGCGTTCCGCGAATTGGGGATTGACCTGCAGGCGTGGTTAGATGCCGCCACCACCGGAAGGAGAGCACACCCACCTCCCGGAGAAGATTGAGGAACATGACCGGCGCGACGGTGTCCGAGGTGCGCTGCATGTTGGAGTACAATTTCCCGAGGGCCGACGGGAGCGCGGCCAGCACGGGAGGCGCAGCGTCGTCAGTGGGCATCGCACCTGGGACGTCGTCCGTCGCATCACTCGGTCTGTGATAACATGAGCGGTTATTTGGGCGGCGGGGCACACATACTTTTCGACTCCGAGGGCGGTCTGGAGCTCCGGGATCGCGCGCATCGCTTGGAGCGTCGCGTTCATATAGCAGGTGTTTCCCAGGCTGCCGATACGTTAGCACAGACTCCTTTGAGCGAATGTATGAACGCACTTGCGCAAGCCGACCGGCTTTGCGAGCTGTTCCTCGGTCAATACCTGGCCAAATGCTGTGAACCAAAAGGCGCACCGCTTCTGCCAGCTCCGTGTCGTCCATATCTGGCAAACCTTGAGGAAATCCACGCGAAATCATATCCGACGTGTCTTACCTTCTAAGAAAACAACCGGTTTCTCTGGCGGTTTGGGCAATTCGCCCGCAGCGCCGATAACCATGAAAGTTTGACCCTAGCTAAGAATGAGTGCCGCGGCGTACAATAGACGAGTGGCGCATACAGCCTTGGGGTTGATTTTTTGCCACGGCGTGTCATCCTAGAACAAGAGTTGTGCATTCAAGGAAACAGACAAAGCAAGGCTGAACACAGACAGACCTTCAAGACGCCAGTCTTGACCATGACCTTCATGCGATCGACAGGGATTCCGGTAGCCTGGTAGACCTGTTCCTTGAAGGCCTTTGCAGGGAGATCGGGGTCGAGAGTCAGCGCATACACTTTGCCAGCGTGCTTGATGTTGACTGCGATGGGCGCCATCGTCGTTTACAAGCAGCCAGAGGCGATGGGAGATGGAGAAAGTTTAGCGGGAGACGCGTCGCGGTGACGCAAGCGAGTGCTTATGTAACATTTGTGATTGACCCCATGCACGTCGACGTCGACGACGAAATCGCGCCGATGCTCGTCGCCAGCGAACTGCCGAGGATGGGATGTCGGTAATGTTTGCCAAGATTCCATCTCCCTGCTTTCTTGACAGAATGAAGGAAAATGAGATTCGCAGGAATGACGATCGACTACTTACACTAGAACACCCCTAGCAACCCGCGGGAACTTGTCCTCACCCCAAAACTTCGTCTCTCACCTCATCTGCAACGTCACATCCCTCCTTCACCGCGCTTCAGCGCTTCAGCCGCCGCTGCCGCCCTCGCTCGCAACGCCGTAGACCCGTCCGCCGACACACGCGACGGTCTGCAGCGCCGCCGCTCCCCTCCCTCCCTCGCTCGCTCGCTCGCACGCACGACGCCCGCGCAAACGCGTCCGCAAGAACGCACGACGCTCTGCAGCCCCGCCCGCTCCCCTCGCTCGCAACGCTTCAGACGCGTCCCCAAACGCACGGCCTCCGCAGCGCCGCCCCAACACACGCGTTGTCTGCACCGCCGCTGCTGCCCTCGTTCGCGACGGCGCATCCCCAGAGAAGAGATGCGCATCGACCGCCGCAGCCGCCGCCGCGTCTCAGCTTCGCACGAGGGTGTCTAATGTACACGGTACGTCAGTTTACTTATCAACGACTTACTACTTCTTCCACTTGGATCCAGGACACCCCCCTCCCGTCCTCAGCCACCCACGACGCCCGCGCCGCTGCCGCCGCTGCCGCCGCCGCCGCCGCCGCCCCCGTTCGCAACGTTGTTGCCGCGTCCGCAAGCGACGTCCGCAAACACACCCGACGTCCCCCAGGCCGCCACTCCCCTCGCTTGCGACGCCGCGGCATGTCTGCAAACGCACACGGCGTCCGCAGCGCCGCCCCCGTCCGCAAGCACACGCGGCGTCCGCAGCGCCGCCGCTCCCCTCGTCCGCAACGCCGCATCCCCGCCGCCCTCCCTCGCAGCAGCACACCCCGCCGCTGCTTTTCCAGCGGTGCGCGAGTACCTACTGTACAAGGTACGTCAGTCTACTTGTGCTTGATACTTACGTTCAACTTGCATGCAGGACGCCCCCCCTCCCGTCCTCAACCACTGCCCACGACGCCCGCGCCGCCGCCGTTACCGCCGTCCGCAACGCCGCAGCCGCGTCCGCAAGCACACCCGACGTCCGCGACGCCGCCGCTCCCCTTGCGATGCCGTGGCTTGTCCGCAGCGCCACCCACGCACGGCACCCTCCCCGCCGCATGCGCCTCAATCGCCGCCGCCTCCCTCGTCGCAGCGCACCCCCGCCCGCCACCGCATTCTAGCACCCGACGCCCGCAAACACAGCCGACGTCCGCAAGGCCGAGGCTCCCCTCGCTTGCGATGCCGCCCCTTCTCTGCACACACTCCGCAGCGCCGTCCCCGCCCTCGAGAGCAGCGCCGCCCCGGTCCGCAGCTGCCAACGACGTCCGCCCCGCCGCTACCGCGCCCTCGGCCGCAACACGCAGCCTCAACCGCCGCCGCCGCCGCCGCCGCTTTTCAGCTCCGCGCGCGAGTACCTACTACACGGTACGTCAATCTATCTACTGACCCTTGATAACGACTTACTTACTACTTGGTTAATAGCGCGCTACCCGACGCCCACCCTCCCCCGTCGCATATCCACCTCGCGCGACGAGCAAGCCCCCTCGCCAGACTCGTCGCGCGGCGCGATCCCGCCCGCTCGGCGCTGGCCGGGTATCGAGACGCCGCCCGCGCGATCCGCCGAGCGAGCGCGCCTCGTCTCCGCCCCGCCCCTGCCAGCCCGCGCCGCTCGAATCGCGGCTCGGCGCGTTTGCCGCCGCCGTCTCGCACGAGCCACGAGCACCAGCGTGTGCCCGATGTCTGCCGTGTCGCAGGCCGCTTCGGACGCGCCCTGCCGCGGGATTTCCGCGCCGACGTGCTCCCCCGCGCCACGCGCCTCGCCTCGCCTCGAGTGCACGCTCCGCGAGCCGAGCGGCCCGCGCAAGACCCCCTCGCGCGGACTCGAGCAGCGCGGGCGCGAATGCGCGAACAGCGACCTGTTCGCGCCGCCCGCCGCCGTCCCACGTCAGCGCCGTCGGCCCACGCCGTCGCCCGAGCTCCCCAACAAGCCCGCCCCGCGCGAATCGCGTTCGGGGCCGCCCACCCTCTTGCCCGACGTCGCGAAGAGCAGCTCGGGCTCTGCTACGGGTCCACCCCGCCCGCCCGCCGCCGCCCACGTGCACCACCTCGCTAGCGCCCGTACCTAAGCAAGACGCCCGGGAGCTTCCCGGAAGCGCCCAGCGTCCCGAAAGCGCCCGGACTAAAACGGTAAGCAAACGGCCCGTATCTCGGCGGAAAACTCACCGTGCCCCAGGCATTTTCGCGCCGAACTTCGGCCCCGCGCGCCTCTCCCCGCCTCTCCTCTCCTGCCTCGCGCATGGCCCATCCGCCGAAACCCGTCAGAGCGCCCGATGCGCCGCGTCCCCCGTGCCGCGCACGCAGCGCCGCCCGCGAATCCGCGGGCCGGTATGCGCGCGCGGCTCAGGCTCGCCCGCCGCGCTCGCCGGAACAGCGACGGCTGCCGAACCAGAATCCGCGCGCAAGTTGCGCACGGCCCGCAGGACGCGATCCCGCCGTCGCTCCCGCAAGCTTGCCCGCGCGTTCGTTCGGAAACGTGCGTCGCAGACGTGTCGCGCGGGCCCCGTCGCCGGGAGCGCAGGCGCGTTCGGAACGCTCCGCGGGCGGTGGTCCGTTGTCGCAGGCCGTCAACGCAGCTCGAGCGCGTGGAAGTCCCCGGCCTGCTCCGAATGCGCAAGCGCAGCGCAGCGCAGGCGGGGTTCAAAACGCTGAACCGCCTCAAGTAAGTAGATTTCAATGCTGAATCTGAATAACGCACCTTAGGCATTGGATGAGGCGCGCAGAGTCCAGTCGGCGGCGCTTCCCAGCCTGAGTTGCGTGGGTTGGGTGGCCCCGACTGCGCAGACGCAACGCAGGCAGCGCTGAAGGTCAGTAAGCGGACTATGCGCTGAATCTGATCAACGCACCTTAGAATTTGGGTGGGGCGCCCAGCCCGAGTTGCGCGAACGGCTACATAGCTCGTGCGAATCCGTTCCGATGGCTGTCCAGCAAGTCTGGACGACCGCGAGTTCTGAAAAGGCCGGATCAGTAGTCTCAAACGAGTCGTTGGAGGGCGTACCGTGCAGTGGGAAAGTACACGACGGGACAGTAGGTAGACTTGAGCTGAACCCGAAGCGCTGCGATAGCTGATGAAAACAGATTCTAGCAAGGACGACTCGTGCAATGGAGTGGCACGACCTTACCAACAGAGCCTGAATCGCGGCCGTTAAACGAACCAACGGCCAATCTTGAGCCAGTTATGGACAAGCTTTGAAGCTTTAAAGCCCCGATGTTTGACGACAGACTTGAGCTGAAGTCTAGTTGAGCTGAAGGTAAGTCAACCAATTTGAACTCGAACTCAAGCCAAACTTACCTCGGGACAAAGGGCCATAGTCTCGGTATTTCCGAGTACGATGACTTAACGATCTTTGAAGTTGAGTTTAAGTCTGGTCACGTTGAAGGTAAGTCAACCAATTTGAACTCGAAATCGGAATCAAGCCAGACTTACCGACAAAAGGCCATAGTTTCGGTATCTCGGGATACGTGGCCTGCAGGTGCGTAGACTCGCCCATGTTTCGAGTCGAAACCCAACCAAAAAAGGGCTGTCGGCGGGGGCTGAATGTTCCCGGACGAGGCTCGATGCGGACTAGCAAGTTGAAAAACTGCTTGAAGATCGGTGTGGGTTGGGATATATGAATGAACGAGCTAACACTTCAAGTCAATGAAGTCGAAACTAACTATAGAACGGTCAAAGCTTACCTTGAAACCACGCTGGTTGGTCAGCACTGTAAGGCGTATCGACGGCGTCTGTGGGTTGAGTTGGCAATCTAGAGTTCGCTAGAATTGAAACCTCACCTTGCGAGCGGACTGGCCTGTCTATTGAAGAACTTGGATCGCAATATGGCCTCTGTGGGAATAGCAGCAAAAAGGTAAGTCAGCGACGGGGAATCGTATAGAACAACTAAAAACTTGCCTTGAAAGCGAACCAGCTTCTCAGTTGAAGCACAGGAATCGTAACAAGTAGAGCCACGGGCTCTGTGGCAAGAAAATCGAAGTCAGCGATAGAGAATTCGATAGAATAGTGTACAGTGATTGACTTACATTGAATTCGTCGCAGGTTGAATGCGACGGGCCAGCTTCAAGTCATACTAGAGTTCTTTGTTCCAACTTAGTACATGATATAGATAGGCTTCGAAAGGCACTTACTTTGATGATTTCAGATTTGAACGCTCCGGACTTCAACTGTATAAATAAGTCAGTAATTGTGAACGGAGATGGGTTCAGACTTGAAGGACAAGATAGAACGAGCCAAAAACAAAAAGATTAGGACTTGACTCGAGAATAAGCTCAGAATCAAGTCAATTTGCGCCCGAGCTCAAGCAAGTAGTAAAGGAAGTTTGAACTTACAAGGAGTGAGCGACCAAAGACTTCAAAGTCAATATCAGCACCGGAATCCGGTCGAAATCTGACCCGGATAAGTAAAGCGAGTCAGTAATCATCTGTAGAAATCAATAGGACTCAAGACGAAGATAGTTAGACTTGAGTAGTTGATTTCAACTTTGCTCAACTCGCTCGAGACAGTGTTGAACAGTACGCAAAAACTTACCGGCGAGCATGCACTGTAACAGGGAAGTAGAAAGAGCTTCAAACTTGTAGAATGACTCTTATGGTAGAGTCAGTGGCAAGATCTATAGAAAAAATGCTAATGAGCGCACCGAGTTGAAGCAGTAGCATTGAGTCGTCCCGAGGGATGAAAGAGAGTCCTATAGAGTGAATAAGTATTAGACAGTGAATATAAGATGTCCTAGAGCAGATACTTACCTTCAATTGCCTCTGCGCGAGGCCGTTGTGGTGGTCGAGGTCCTCGGACCGCCGGACCGGGGTGTCCGATGGGGTGCCGATAATGCCGAGGTCGAGTCGGCGAGCGTGAAGGTCGACGGCGGGAGCGGTCGAGGCGTGCGGCGGTGACGAGAAGGTGGCGAATAGTCGGCGGCATATGCGCAAGTCGCATGCCGAGCAAGCCGAAGTGAGGGGAGAGGACCCACTGAGTGGGAGGAAAGTGGGCGGGGTGAGGATGTGGCAGAGAAATGGGCAGGTTTATATATGCGAAATGAGCTGTCAGTCCATGGGAACAGATCAGACTGCGGAAAAGGTCCGGTTTCAGACGACGGGGACCCTCGAATTCGCTTACCGATGTCCGCAAGCGGAGATATGGTTGGTAACAATGAACTGGTTCCTGTGCAAGCTACAGGCATACAAACACTTCGCAAAGTTGATTATTGATACTTTGAGTATGTCCTGACTGCGACTACATGTTGGGGATAGCTTCTGCAAGCAAGGTAAGAAAGTCGGAAATATGAAAATATTGCGCTTGAGGGACGCACCGGCGGAGATCTGTTTGCCAGCGTGCGGCTGATCGCATCAGTACGCTAAGCGAGGAGTTCGCCGTGATGGGGGCGAGACCCTGGGCCCCCTGGAACTTGCAGAAAGCAGATCTGGTTGAATAATGTGTCTGGTGGATAGCACTCCTCCCAGCCTGCTTGACGGTATGAGAGGCGGGGAGGAGAAGTGTGACAGTGTGTGACACACTTATGTAAACTTCTCGAAGGCCCCCGGCCGGCGTTTGTGGTGCTAGACAGGAGGTTCAACCTTGCGCTATCCGACGTTGTTGCCACCTTCTGTGAGGTGCAGGTTGCTCGGAGAACTGTCCAGGCGCTATTTGCGAGTACCAAAGACTTACGTAAGCAAATTTGGGCCAATTTAGTGGCCTTGAGTCTTCGAAAGCAGGACACAGATTTTGCATTTCCTTTTCGGGCGGCAGGTGTAGCGGCTATAAGGGGCAGCGGTCCGATCGCCGAGCGACAAAATCCAGTGTAGCGCGCTATTTATTTGACCGAAATATGCATGTGTGTGCTTGATTTCTGCTGAATAACATACTCTAGAAAGCCCCAAGAGGCTTATTAAAAAAATTGAACAAAAAAAACATGTGTGAAAAGCAAGCGAGAATAAGACAATAAGCAGCGAAACCACTACACCAGTACGACCATATTCTGGGGTCCCTAACGTATGATATGAGCTGACCCTGTGCTACTAGCCGGCCCAATAGCGCTAATCTCTGCCGGTGCTGACCGGATTCAATCCCCGGTGTTTCGAGGTTTGATAACTCCGAAGGCTGTCCGTGCCAAGCTGCAAGGTCGCCGTCGCTGATATATTGTCTTCATTGCATGCCCCCCGACCAGTGAAGCTGGAATTGAGCCTTGAGACTCAATGAAGCAGGATTATCGAGGCTGGTTCTTTTTGTCATTCACTTGACGTAGCTCAAATCTGCCCTACGGCAGACTCCGCAATTAATCAATATGTCTCGCGTACACGGCAGCTCGGATGTTACGAAACCTTGCTGATCGTTCTTCAATTGCCCGCCCATTGCAAGCCAGTGCAATGTGCTGCAATGTGGATGCTATCAGCAATAGGTGGGCTCGGAAGATACACCACAGTCCAGTACAAGTGTTTGACCCCCACTCCGAAGAGCAGGTCAATGATGCTCCCGCTCGGCGATCTCCGATGCCATAAATAAATTTGATCGGCAAGGTGGCCGCTCAGCCCCCTGCATGATATACTTCCTGCAAATATTGCTAGAGATTTTGTTGTGGCCTGTGTTTGACCTGTTATTTTTCCCGCTGGAAGGCAAGCCCCACACTCAAAGAGAATTCGGTGGACTCTGCGGCTCGCTGCTGGCACTATTAGCCGATATTTCGGCAGTTATGGTTCGGGTTAAACAAACCCCAGCAACACGGGGATCAACGGAGTCTGCTCCTTTGGGTACAAGCCCCTATTTACCTGTGCACTCGCAATTTTATCGAAAGGTCCCGCGACAAAGCCGAGTGTCCAATCGGGCAAAGAGATCGGCTGTGTGCCTGAGTTGACTGCATCGATGACAGGTAAAATCAGTCGAGAACCGCGCAGTTGAAAACTCAATTTTTGGAAGTCCCGTAAACTAGGTGCAATGAGTGGAGTGCTGTACAGCTTAGAACTCGATTCTTAGAGGTCCTGGACTCCTGTAAACTAGACGCTATGACCAGAGTGCTCCAAATCTGTAAATTAGATTTTCGGAAGCCCTGCAAACTAGCCAAGTAGCACCAATGCGTTGCTCTAGAGTTGAAAACTCGATTTTTGGAAGCCCCGCAAACTAGGCAAACTGAGCGGAGCACCTGTGCTTGAAGATTTGAGATCTGGAAGTCCCACAAACTTGATCAACTGAGCTGGGCTAGAGTTGAAAACTCGATTTTTGGAAGCCCCGCAAACTAGGCAAAATGAGCGGAGCACCTGCACTTGAACATTCGAGATCTGGAAGTCCCGCAAACTTGATCAACTGAGCCGAGCTAGAATTGAAAACTTAACTTTTGGAAGCCCCGCAAACTAGGCAAGATGAGCAGAGTGCCTGTGTTTGAAGATTCGATATTTAGAAGTCCTGCAAACTTGATCAAGCTGAGTGCACAATTGAAAACTCAATTTTAGGAAGTCCTGCCAACTTGATATAATGACCAGCATGCCCCGAAGTTGAAAATTTGATTTTTGAAGGTCCCGCAAACAAAGACAAATGGGCCGAGAGTGCCCAATGCATGTCAAAAATTTGAAATTTGAAGTCCCCAAAACTAGACAAAGCCGCTGATGCATTGCCGCAAAGTTCAGAGTACCCTGCAGTTGAAAACTTGATTTTCGCAAGTCCCGCAAACTAGTCAAATGAGCTGAGCGCGTAGTTGAAAAATCGATTTTTGGAGGCCCCACAAACCAGACAAAATGAACAGAATGCCTGTAAAATATGTTATTCAGAGGTGCAAACTCGACAAATTGCCCCAAGCAAGTGCCCTGACTGAAAATTCGATTTTTGGAGGTCCCGCAAACTAGCTAAAATGACTGGCGTGCCCTGTGGGTTGCAAAGTCCCGCAAACTAGACTATGTGCAAGTCCGCTCAATGGTGCACAGACAGCCGCACCTGTGGGTCTTGAGCAGTTATTCGCTGCTCTGATGCTCTGTGCACTTGGGCCAAAATCAACCTTTGACCCTCCCGCAAACTACCAAAGTCCATAGAGCACAATGCCGGGAATCCTCCGCGCACTCGGGGATATTTATCCGAGCCCACGTGACTCGCGTATCGCGCCTATAATTCGTTTGGCGAACACCAAACAAGCACAACACACTCCTTCTCTTCTACCTCCACCATTCCTGTCCGCTTGTTCATCCACTCCCACCTCCACTCATACTTGCTCGCACTCCCGACCTCTCCATTACTCTTCCCTTTCCTT
Source organism: Mycena belliarum (assembly GCA_029282135.1). Classification (NCBI taxonomy): domain Eukaryota; kingdom Fungi; phylum Basidiomycota; class Agaricomycetes; order Agaricales; family Mycenaceae; genus Mycena; species Mycena belliarum. Next base: position 286,892 of record JARJCN010000057.1, read on the forward strand.
TCCCCCATTCATTTCTCCCACTTACTTCCTCCCCCCGCTCTCTTGATCCCTATCTCTGTGCCTCTTTATTAGTCTTCCTTTCCCCCGCTTCATTTCACCCATCTCCTTCCTCCCATTTCTTTGGCCCCCACCACTTCAATTCCTGTCCCCTTCCTGCCCACTGCGCACCCGTTTTCCCGCCTTCGCCGATGCCACGCGTCTAAACACGTGACCGCGTGTCCATGCGCGTTTGACGCGTCGCGTTGAAGGTATGCCTTCCAATTTTTTCGATGATTCCCACCCTGATTGTGCTTCCCAGATTTTTTTATTGATTTGCACTTTGACCGTGAGCCCTTCTTTTTTCCACCATTGTCGCCACTAACCCCCGGCTGGCCTCCCCTGACCTTCGGGACGGGGAGACCATGCCGGTGCGGGGTAAGTTGAGGGGGAACCTCGCTTCGTAGAAGGCTCTTTTTTTCAAACCACAGCAGTGGTAAGCCCCGCGTATCACGCCGCGCGACCGGCATCCCACTTTTTTGGCACGGCTTTCACTACGGCGGTCAATATTTGATACAATATCAGGCAGTTTCGATGTGATTTAGGTTCGCAAGTGTTACGTTTCGAACACACAAGCAAGCATCCATGCATTTGTACTAAGTTTCGTCGCGTGAAAGCAATTCGCGTGACAGCAATTCGCAAGTGTTGTGTTGTGGAAGCAATTTATTCGAACAAACTTTATTATCGACAAACTACTACGGTGCCCGGTCTCAAGCAAAGAGATACATCTCACCTTGTTGATGTCCGCGCGCCACGAGAAGCGCGCCATGTGTACGAAGAGGTACGCCGGCAGGCGCGTCATGCGCGACTCCTGCGTGTAGTTCGCGTCGCGCCGAGCGTCGGCGACCGCTTGACGACCGCCTGCGAAAGGGACTGCGCGGCGTGTCAGCAGAGCACCGATGCGCGCCTGTGGGCCGGGCCGCACCTTCTGGATCCCCGACGCCATGAAGTTAACCGTCGAGTCGATGTTACACGTGATCTTGAGCACGTTCTCCGTGCTTGTCGACGGCGCCTCGTCCGCGTCGTTGCATTTGAGGCTGCGCGGCGTCAGACGGTGCGGGGCGCGGGGGCGGCGCGGGGGACGTACATGCGCGTCATCTCGCCCATCATGTACTGCTCGACGAACTTCTTGTTCGCGCCAGAGGACTGCCCCGGGACGGACCCGAGGGCAGTCACGATCGTCGTGAGGCACTCGTCCGCGTCTGCGACGGCTCGTCAACGCGTTGAATATATGTTGTGCACGCGCAGCGCACCTTGCTGGGCGTACCCACCGCCCATGATCGCGTTCATGCCGTGCGAGTGGGCGCGGTCGCGTTCCGCGAATTGGGGATTGACCTGCAGGCGTGGTTAGATGCCGCCACCACCGGAAGGAGAGCACACCCACCTCCCGGAGAAGATTGAGGAACATGACCGGCGCGACAGTGTCCGAGGTGCGCTGCATGTTGGAGTACAATTTCCCGAGGGCCGACGGGAGCGCGGCCAGCACGGGAGGCGCAGCGTCGTCAGTGGGCATCGCACCTGGGACGTCGTCCGTCGGTCTGTGATAACATGAGCGGTTATTTGGGCGGCGGGACACACATACTTTTCGACTCCGAGGGCGGTCTGGAGCTCCGGGATCGCGCGCATCGCTTGGAGCGTCGCGTTCATATAGCAGGTGTTTCCCAGGCTGCCGATACGTTAGCACAGACTCCTTTGAGCGAATGTATGAACGCACTTGCGCAAGCCGACCGGCTTTGCGAGCTGTTCCTCGGTCAAAACCTGGCCAAATGCCGTGAACCAAAAGACACACCGCTTCTGCCAGCTCCGTGTCGTCCATATCTGGCAAGCCTTCAGGAGATCCACGCGAAATAATATCCGAGGGTGCCTTACCTTCTAAGAAAACAACCGGTTTCTCTGGCGGTTTGGGCAATTCGCCCGCAGCGCCGATTACCATGAAAGTTTGACCCTAGCTAAGAATGAGTGCCGCGGCGTACAATAGACGAGTGGCGCATACAGCCTTGGGGTTGATTTTTTGCCACGGCGTGTCATCCTAGAACAAGAGTTGTACATTCAAGGAAACAGACAAAGCAAGGCTGAACACAGACAGACCTTCAGGACGCCAGTCTTGACCATGACCTTCATGCGATCGACAGGGATTCCGGTAGCCTGGTAGACCTGTTCCTTGAAGGCCTTTGCAGGGAGATCGGGGTCGAGATTCAGCGCATACACTTTGCCAGCGTGCTTGATGTTGACTGCGATAGGCGCCATAGCCGTTTACAAGCAGCCAAAGGCTCTGAGCGAGGCGATGGATGATAGGAAAAGTTTAGCGGGAGACGCGTCGCGGTGACGCAAGCGAATGTGCTTATGTAACATTTGCGGTTGACCCCATGCACGTCGACGTCGACGACGAAAGCGCGCCAATGCTCGTCGGCGAACTACCGAGGATGGGATTTCGGTAATGTTTGCCAAGATTCTATCTCCCTGCTTTCTTGACAGAATGAAGGAAAATGAGTTTCGCACAAGATTCGCAGTGCGGCAGTGTGTTTGGTGTTGCTTGGCTAGAGCTTGGGGTCTACCATAGATCGGCACACTCATCCTTTCCTGCGCACGCGTATCCCTCCTTCACCGCGCTTCAGCGCTTCAGCCGCCGCGCTGCCGCCCTCGCTCGCAACGCCGTAGACCCGTCCGCCGACACACGCGACGGTCTGCAGCGCCGCCGCTCCCCTCCCTCCCTCCTCGCTCGCTCGCTCGCACGCACGACGCCCGCGCAAACGCGTCCGCAAGAACGCACGACGCTCTGCAGCCCCGCCCGACTCCCCTCGCTCGCAACGCTTCAAGACGCAGTCCCCAAACGCAGGCCTCCGCAGCGCCGCCACCAACACAACGCGTTGTCTGCACCGCCGCTGCTGCCCTCGTTCGCGACGGCGCATCCCCAGAGAAGAGATGCGCATCGACCGCCGCAGCCGCCGCCGCGTCTCAGCTTCGCACGAGGGTGTCTAATGTACACGGTACGTCAGTTTACTTATCAACGACTTACTACTTCTTCCACTTGGATCCAGGACACCCCCCTCCCGTCCTCAGCCACCCACGACGCCCGCGCCGCTGCCGCCGCTGCCGCCGCCGCCGCCGCCGCCCCCGTTCGCAACGTTGTTGCCGCGTCCGCAAGCGACGTCCGCAAACACACCCGACGTCCCCCAGGCCGCCACTCCCCTCGCTTGCGACGCCGCGGCATGTCTGCAAACGCACACGGCGTCCGCAGCGCCGCCCCCGTCCGCAAGCACACGCGGCGTCCGCAGCGCCGCCGCTCCCCTCGTCCGCAACGCCGCATCCCCGCCGCCCTCCCTCGCAGCAGCACACCCCGCCGCTGCTTTTCCAGCGGTGCGCGAGTACCTACTGTACAAGGTACGTCAGTCTACTTGTGCTTGATACTTACGTTCAACTTGCATGCAGGACGCCCCCCCTCCCGTCCTCAACCACTGCCCACGACGCCCGCGCCGCCGCCGTTACCGCCGTCCGCAACGCCGCAGCCGCGTCCGCAAGCACACCCGACGTCCGCGACGCCGCCGCTCCCCTTGCGATGCCGTGGCTTGTCCGCAGCGCCACCCCACGCACGGCACCCTCCCCGCCGCATGCGCCTCAATCGCCGCCGCCTCCCTCGTCGCAGCGCACCCCCGCCCGCCACCGCATTCTAGCACCCGACGCCCGCAAACACAGCCGACGTCCGCAAGGCCGAGGCTCCCCTCGCTTGCGATGCCGCCCCTTCTCTGCACACACTCCGCAGCGCCGTCCCCGCCCTCGAGAGCAGCGCCGCCCCGGTCCGCAGCTGCCAACGACGTCCCGCCCCGCCGCTACCGCGCCCTCGGCCGCAACACGCAGCCTCAACCGCCGCCGCCGCCGCCGCCGCTTTTCAGCTCCGCGCGCGAGTACCTACTACACGGTACGTCAATCTATCTACTGACCCTTGATAACGACTTACTTACTACTTGGTTAATAGCGCGCTACCCGACGCCCACCCTCCCCCGTCGCATATCCACCTCGCGCGACGAGCAAGCCCCCTCGCCAGACTCGTCGCGCGGCGCGATCCCGCCCGCTCGGCGCTGGCCGGGTATCGAGACGCCGCCCGCGCGATCCGCCGAGCGAGCGCGCCTCGTCTCCGCCCCGCCCCTGCCAGCCCGCGCCGCTCGAATCGCGGCTCGGCGCGTTTGCCGCCGCCGTCTCGCACGAGCCACGAGCACCAGCGTGTGCCCGATGTCTGCCGTGTCGCAGGCCGCTTCGGACGCGCCCTGCCGCGGGATTTCCGCGCCGACGTGCTCCCCCGCGCCACGCGCCTCGCCTCGCCTCGAGTGCACGCTCCGCGAGCCGAGCGGCCCGCGCAAGACCCCCTCGCGCGGACTCGAGCAGCGCGGGCGCGAATGCGCGAACAGCGACCTGTTCGCGCCGCCCGCCGCCGTCCCACGTCAGCGCCGTCGGCCCACGCCGTCGCCCGAGCTCCCCAACAAGCCCGCCCCGCGCGAATCGCGTTCGGGGCCGCCCACCCTCTTGCCCGACGTCGCGAAGAGCAGCTCGGGCTCTGCTACGGGTCCACCCCGCCCGCCCGCCGCCGCCCACGTGCACCACCTCGCTAGCGCCCGTACCTAAGCAAGACGCCCGGGAGCTTCCCGGAAGCGCCCAGCGTCCCGAAAGCGCCCGGACTAAAACGGTAAGCAAACGGCCCGTATCTCGGCGGAAAACTCACCGTGCCCCAGGCATTTTCGCGCCGAACTTCGGCCCCGCGCGCCTCTCCCCGCCTCTCCTCTCCTGCCTCGCGCATGGCCCATCCGCCGAAACCCGTCAGAGCGCCCGATGCGCCGCGTCCCCCGTGCCGCGCACGCAGCGCCGCCCGCGAATCCGCGGGCCGGTATGCGCGCGCGGCTCAGGCTCGCCCGCCGCGCTCGCCGGAACAGCGACGGCTGCCGAACCAGAATCCGCGCGCAAGTTGCGCACGGCCCGCAGGACGCGATCCCGCCGTCGCTCCCGCAAGCTTGCCCGCGCGTTCGTTCGGAAACGTGCGTCGCAGACGTGTCGCGCGGGCCCCGTCGCCGGGAGCGCAGGCGCGTTCGGAACGCTCCGCGGGCGGTGGTCCGTTGTCGCAGGCCGTCAACGCAGCTCGAGCGCGTGGAAGTCCCCGGCCTGCTCCGAATGCGCAAGCGCAGCGCAGCGCAGGCGGGGTTCAAAACGCTGAACCGCCTCAAGTAAGTAGATTTCAATGCTGAATCTGAATAACGCACCTTAGGCATTGGATGAGGCGCGCAGAGTCCAGTCGGCGGCGCTTCCCAGCCTGAGTTGCGTGGGTTGGGTGGCCCCGACTGCGCAGACGCAACGCAGGCAGCGCTGAAGGTCAGTAAGCGGACTATGCGCTGAATCTGATCAACGCACCTTAGAATTTGGGTGGGGCGCCCAGCCCGAGTTGCGCGAACGGCTACATAGCTCGTGCGAATCCGTTCCGATGGCTGTCCAGCAAGTCTGGACGACCGCGAGTTCTGAAAAGGCCGGATCAGTAGTCTCAAACGAGTCGTTGGAGGGCGTACCGTGCAGTGGGAAAGTACACGACGGGACAGTAGGTAGACTTGAGCTGAACCCGAAGCGCTGCGATAGCTGATGAAAACAGATTCTAGCAAGGACGACTCGTGCAATGGAGTGGCACGACCTTACCAACAGAGCCTGAATCGCGGCCGTTAAACGAACCAACGGCCAATCTTGAGCCAGTTATGGACAAGCTTTGAAGCTTTAAAGCCCCGATGTTTGACGACAGACTTGAGCTGAAGTCTAGTTGAGCTGAAGGTAAGTCAACCAATTTGAACTCGAACTCAAGCCAAACTTACCTCGGGACAAAGGGCCATAGTCTCGGTATTTCCGAGTACGATGACTTAACGATCTTTGAAGTTGAGTTTAAGTCTGGTCACGTTGAAGGTAAGTCAACCAATTTGAACTCGAAATCGGAATCAAGCCAGACTTACCGACAAAAGGCCATAGTTTCGGTATCTCGGGATACGTGGCCTGCAGGTGCGTAGACTCGCCCATGTTTCGAGTCGAAACCCAACCAAAAAAGGGCTGTCGGCGGGGGCTGAATGTTCCCGGACGAGGCTCGATGCGGACTAGCAAGTTGAAAACTGCTTGAAGATCGGTGTGGGTTGGGATATATGAATGAACGAGCTAACACTTCAAGTCAATGAAGTCGAAACTAACTATAGAACGGTCAAAGCTTACCTTGAAACCACGCTGGTTGGTCAGCACTGTAAGGCGTATCGACGGCGTCTGTGGGTTGAGTTGGCAATCTAGAGTTCGCTAGAATTGAAACCTCACCTTGCGAGCGGACTGGCCTGTCTATTGAAGAACTTGGATCGCAATATGGCCTCTGTGGGAATAGCAGCAAAAAGGTAAGTCAGCGACGGGGAATCGTATAGAACAACTAAAAACTTGCCTTGAAAGCGAACCAGCTTCTCAGTTGAAGCACAGGAATCGTAACAAGTAGAGCCACGGGCTCTGTGGCAAGAAAATCGAAGTCAGCGATAGAGAATTCGATAGAATAGTGTACAGTGATTGACTTACATTGAATTCGTCGCAGGTTGAATGCGACGGGCCAGCTTCAAGTCATACTAGAGTTCTTTGTTCCAACTTAGTACATGATATAGATAGGCTTCGAAAGGCACTTACTTTGATGATTTCAGATTTGAACGCTCCGGACTTCAACTGTATAAATAAGTCAGTAATTGTGAACGGAGATGGGTTCAGACTTGAAGGACAAGATAGAACGAGCCAAAAACAAAAAGATTAGGACTTGACTCGAGAATAAGCTCAGAATCAAGTCAATTTGCGCCCGAGCTCAAGCAAGTAGTAAAGGAAGTTTGAACTTACAAGGAGTGAGCGACCAAAGACTTCAAAGTCAATATCAGCACCGGAATCCGGTCGAAATCTGACCCGGATAAGTAAAGCGAGTCAGTAATCATCTGTAGAAATCAATAGGACTCAAGACGAAGATAGTTAGACTTGAGTAGTTGATTTCAACTTTGCTCAACTCGCTCGAGACAGTGTTGAACAGTACGCAAAAACTTACCGGCGAGCATGCACTGTAACAGGGAAGTAGAAAGAGCTTCAAACTTGTAGAATGACTCTTATGGTAGAGTCAGTGGCAAGATCTATAGAAAAAATGCTAATGAGCGCACCGAGTTGAAGCAGTAGCATTGAGTCGTCCCGAGGGATGAAAGAGAGTCCTATAGAGTGAATAAGTATTAGACAGTGAATATAAGATGTCCTAGAGCAGATACTTACCTTCAATTGCCTCTGCGCGAGGCCGTTGTGGTGGTCGAGGTCCTCGGACCGCCGGACCGGGGTGTCCGATGGGGTGCCGATAATGCCGAGGTCGAGTCGGCGAGCGTGAAGGTCGACGGCGGGAGCGGTCGAGGCGTGCGGCGGTGACGAGAAGGTGGCGAATAGTCGGCGGCATATGCGCAAGTCGCATGCCGAGCAAGCCGAAGTGAGGGGAGAGGACCCACTGAGTGGGAGGAAAGTGGGCGGGGTGAGGATGTGGCAGAGAAATGGGCAGGTTTATATATGCGAAATGAGCTGTCAGTCCATGGGAACAGATCAGACTGCGGAAAAGGTCCGGTTTCAGACGACGGGGACCTCGAATTCGCTTACCGATGTCCGCAAGCGGAGATATGGTTGGTAACAATGAACTGGTTCCTGTGCAAGCTACAGGCATACAAACACTTCGCAAAGTTGATTATTGATACTTTGAGTATGTCCTGACTGCGACTACATGTTGGGGATAGCTTCTGCAAGCAAGGTAAGAAAGTCGGAAATATGAAAATATTGCGCTTGAGGGACGCACCGGCGGAGATCTGTTGCCAGCGTGCGGCTGATCGCATCAGTACGCTAAGCGAGGAGTTCGCCGTGATGGGGGCGAGACCCTGGGCCCCCTGGAACTTGCAGAAAGCAGATCTGGTTGAATAATGTGTCTGGTGGATAGCACTCCTCCCAGCCTGCTTGACGGTATGAGAGGCGGGGAGGAGAAGTGTGACAGTGTGTGACACACTTATGTAAACTTCTCGAAGGCCCCCGGCCGGCGTTTGTGGTGCTAGACAGGAGGTTCAACCTGCGCTATCCGACGTTGTTGCCACCTTCTGTGAGGTGCAGGTTGCTCGGAGAACTGTCCAGGCGCTATTTGCGAGTACCAAAGACTTACGTAAGCAAATTTGGGCCAATTTAGTGGCCTTGAGTCTTCGAAAGCAGGACACAGATTTTGCATTTCCTTTTCGGGCGGCAGGTGTAGCGGCTATAAGGGGCAGCGGTCCGATCGCCGAGCGACAAAATCCAGTGTAGCGCGCTATTTATTTGACCGAAATATGCATGTGTGTGCTTGATTTCTGCTGAATAACATACTCTAGAAAGCCCCAAGAGGCTTATTAAAAAAATTGAACAAAAAAAACATGTGTGAAAAGCAAGCGAGAATAAGACAATAAGCAGCGAAACCACTACACCAGTACGACCATATTCTGGGGTCCCTAACGTATGATATGAGCTGACCCTGTGCTACTAGCCGGCCCAATAGCGCTAATCTCTGCCGGTGCTGACCGGATTCAATCCCCGGTGTTTCGAGGTTTGATAACTCCGAAGGCTGTCCGTGCCAAGCTGCAAGGTCGCCGTCGCTGATATATTGTCTTCATTGCATGCCCCCCGACCAGTGAAGCTGGAATTGAGCCTTGAGACTCAATGAAGCAGGATTATCGAGGCTGGTTCTTTTTGTCATTCACTTGACGTAGCTCAAATCTGCCCTACGGCAGACTCCGCAATTAATCAATATGTCTCGCGTACACGGCAGCTCGGATGTTACGAAACCTTGCTGATCGTTCTTCAATTGCCCGCCCATTGCAAGCCAGTGCAATGTGCTGCAATGTGGATGCTATCAGCAATAGGTGGGCTCGGAAGATACACCACAGTCCAGTACAAGTGTTTGACCCCCACTCCGAAGAGCAGGTCAATGATGCTCCCGCTCGGCGATCTCCGATGCCATAAATAAATTTGATCGGCAAGGTGGCCGCTCAGCCCCCTGCATGATATACTTCCTGCAAATATTGCTAGAGATTTTGTTGTGGCCTGTGTTTGACCTGTTATTTTTCCCGCTGGAAGGCAAGCCCCACACTCAAAGAGAATTCGGTGGACTCTGCGGCTCGCTGCTGGCACTATTAGCCGATATTTCGGCAGTTATGGTTCGGGTTAAACAAACCCCAGCAACACGGGGATCAACGGAGTCTGCTCCTTTGGGTACAAGCCCCTATTTACCTGTGCACTCGCAATTTTATCGAAAAGGTCCCGCGACAAAGCCGAGTGTCCAATCGGGCAAAGAGATCGGCTGTGTGCCTGAGTTGACTGCATCGATGACAGGTAAAATCAGTCGAGAACCGCGCAGTTGAAAACTCAATTTTTGGAAGTCCCGTAAACTAGGTGCAATGAGTGGAGTGCTGTACAGCTTAGAACTCGATTCTTAGAGGTCCTGGACTCCTGTAAACTAGACGCTATGACCAGAGTGCTCCAAATCTGTAAATTAGATTTTCGGAAGCCCTGCAAACTAGCCAAGTAGCACCAATGCGTTGCTCTAGAGTTGAAAACTCGATTTTTGGAAGCCCCGCAAACTAGGCAAACTGAGCGGAGCACCTGTGCTTGAAGATTTGAGATCTGGAAGTCCCACAAACTTGATCAACTGAGCTGGGCTAGAGTTGAAAACTCGATTTTTGGAAGCCCCGCAAACTAGGCAAAATGAGCGGAGCACCTGCACTTGAACATTCGAGATCTGGAAGTCCCGCAAACTTGATCAACTGAGCCGAGCTAGAATTGAAAACTTAACTTTTGGAAGCCCCGCAAACTAGGCAAGATGAGCAGAGTGCCTGTGTTTGAAGATTCGATATTTAGAAGTCCTGCAAACTTGATCAAGCTGAGTGCACAATTGAAAACTCAATTTTAGGAAGTCCTGCCAACTTGATATAATGACCAGCATGCCCCGAAGTTGAAAATTTGATTTTTGAAGGTCCCGCAAACAAAGACAAATGGGCCGAGAGTGCCCAATGCATGTCAAAAATTTGAAATTTGAAGTCCCCAAAACTAGACAAAGCCGCTGATGCATTGCCGCAAAGTTCAGAGTACCCTGCAGTTGAAAACTTGATTTTCGCAAGTCCCGCAAACTAGTCAAATGAGCTGAGCGCGTAGTTGAAAAATCGATTTTTGGAGGCCCCACAAACCAGACAAAATGAACAGAATGCCTGTAAAATATGTTATTCAGAGGTGCAAACTCGACAAATTGCCCCAAGCAAGTGCCCTGACTGAAAATTCGATTTTTGGAGGTCCCGCAAACTAGCTAAAATGACTGGCGTGCCCTGTGGGTTGCAAAGTCCCGCAAACTAGACTATGTGCAAGTCCGCTCAATGGTGCACAGACAGCCGCACCTGTGGGTCTTGAGCAGTTATTCGCTGCTCTGATGCTCTGTGCACTTGGGCCAAAATCAACCTTTGACCCTCCCGCAAACTACCAAAGTCCATAGAGCACAATGCCGGGAATCCTCCGCGCACTCGGGGATATTTATCCGAGCCCACGTGACTCGCGTATCGCGCCTATAATTCGTTTGGCGAACACCAAACAAGCACAACACACTCCTTCTCTTCTACCTCCACCATTCCTGTCCGCTTGTTCATCCACTCCCACCTCCACTCATACTTGCTCGCACTCCCGACCTCTCCATTACTCTTCCCTTTCCTTTCCCCCATTCATTTCTCCCACTTACTTCCTCCCCCCGCTCTCTTGATCCCTATCTCTGTGCCTCTTTATTAGTCTTCCTTTCCCCCGCTTCATTTCACCCATCTCCTTCCTCCCATTTCTTTTGGCCCCCACCACTTCAATTCCTGTCCCCTTCCTGCCCACTGCGCACCCGTTTTCCCGCCTTCGCCGATGCCACGCGTCTAAACACGTGACCGCGTGTCCATGCGCGTTTGACGCGTCGCGTTGAAGGTATGCCTTCCAATTTTTTCGATGATTCCCACCCTGATTGTGCTTCCCAGATTTTTTTATTGATTTGCACTTTGACCGTGAGCCCTTCTTTTTTCCACCATTGTCGCCACTAACCCCCGGCTGGCCTCCCCTGACCTTCGGGACGGGGAGACCATGCCGGTGCGGGGTAAGTTGAGGGGGAACCTCGCTTCGTAGAAGGCTCTTTTTTTCAAACCACAGCAGTGGTAAGCCCCGCGTATCACGCCGCGCGACCGGCATCCCACTTTTTTGGCACGGCTTCACTACGGCGGTCAATATTTGATACAATATCAGGCAGTTTCGATGTGATTTAGGTTCGCAAGTGTTACGTTTCGAACACACAAGCAAGCATCCATGCATTTGTACTAAGTTTCGTCGCGTGAAAGCAATTCGCGTGACAGCAATTCGCAAGTGTTGTGTTGTGGAAGCAATTTATTCGAACAAACTTTATTATCGACAAACTACTACGGTGCCCGGTCTCAAGCAAAGAGATACATCTCACCTTGTTGATGTCCGCGCGCCACGAGAAGCGCGCCATGTGTACGAAGAGGTACGCCGGCAGGCGCGTCATGCGCGACTCCTGCGTGTAGTTCGCGTCGCGCCCGAGCGTCGGCGACCGCTTGACGACCGCCTGCGAAAGGGACTGCGCGGCGTGTCAGCAGAGCACCGATGCGCGCCTGTGGGCCGGGCCGCACCTTCTGGATCCCCGACGCCATGAAGTTAACCGTCGAGTCGATGTTACACGTGATCTTGAGCACGTTCTCCGTGCTTGTCGACGGCGCCTCGTCCGCGTCGTTGCATTTGAGGCTGCGCGGCGTCAGACGGTGCGGGGCGCGGGGGCGGCGCGGGGGACGTACATGCGCGTCATCTCGCCCATCATGTACTGCTCGACGAACTTCTTGTTCGCGCCAGAGGACTGCCCCGGGACGGACCCGAGGGCAGTCACGATCGTCGTGAGGCACTCGTCCGCGTCTGCGACGGCTCGTCAACGCGTTGAATATATGTTGTGCACGCGCAGCGCACCTTGCTGGGCGTACCCACCGCCCATGATCGCGTTCATGCCGTGCGAGTGGGCGCGGTCGCGTTCCGCGAATTGGGGATTGACCTGCAGGCGTGGTTAGATGCCGCCACCACCGGAAGGAGAGCACACCCACCTCCCGGAGAAGATTGAGGAACATGACCGGCGCGACAGTGTCCGAGGTGCGCTGCATGTTGGAGTACAATTTCCCGAGGGCCGACGGGAGCGCGGCCAGCACGGGAGGCGCAGCGTCGTCAGTGGGCATCGCACCTGGGACGTCGTCCGTCGGTCTGTGATAACATGAGCGGTTATTTGGGCGGCGGGACACACATACTTTTCGACTCCGAGGGCGGTCTGGAGCTCCGGGATCGCGCGCATCGCTTGGAGCGTCGCGTTCATATAGCAGGTGTTTCCCAGGCTGCCGATACGTTAGCACAGACTCCTTTGAGCGAATGTATGAACGCACTTGCGCAAGCCGACCGGCTTTGCGAGCTGTTCCTCGGTCAAAACCTGGCCAAATGCCGTGAACCAAAAGACACACCGCTTCTGCCAGCTCCGTGTCGTCCATATCTGGCAAGCCTTCAGGAGATCCACGCGAAATAATATCCGAGGGTGCCTTACCTTCTAAGAAAACAACCGGTTTCTCTGGCGGTTTGGGCAATTCGCCCGCAGCGCCGATTACCATGAAAGTTTGACCCTAGCTAAGAATGAGTGCCGCGGCGTACAATAGACGAGTGGCGCATACAGCCTTGGGGTTGATTTTTTGCCACGGCGTGTCATCCTAGAACAAGAGTTGTACATTCAAGGAAACAGACAAAGCAAGGCTGAACACAGACAGACCTTCAGGACGCCAGTCTTGACCATGACCTTCATGCGATCGACAGGGATTCCGGTAGCCTGGTAGACCTGTTCCTTGAAGGCCTTTGCAGGGAGATCGGGGTCGAGATTCAGCGCATACACTTTGCCAGCGTGCTTGATGTTGACTGCGATAGGCGCCATAGCCGTTTACAAGCAGCCAAAGGCTCTGAGCGAGGCGATGGATGATAGGAAAAGTTTAGCGGGAGACGCGTCGCGGTGACGCAAGCGAATGTGCTTATGTAACATTTGCGGTTGACCCCATGCACGTCGACGTCGACGACGAAAGCGCGCCAATGCTCGTCGGCGAACTACCGAGGATGGGATTTCGGTAATGTTTGCCAAGATTCTATCTCCCTGCTTTCTTGACAGAATGAAGGAAAATGAGTTTCGCACAAGATTCGCAGTGCGGCAGTGTGTTTGGTGTTGCTTGGCTAGAGCTTGGGGTCTACCATAGATCGGCACACTCATCCTTTTCCTGCGCATCGCGTCGGATTGCCTTGCTGCATCTGAGAATGGCCATCACAGGCTAATACAGCAGTCACGGTGCGCACACGACCTGAACACTCAGATGTCAAGACCGATACTAACTCTCTTGAATGGTCGCCAAGAGGTCGCCATCCGAGTCCTCAACTTCCCGTCCGCACTGTTCTCTGTGATCTCTCAGCTTGTGCCATGGAGGTATCCTGTTAAGGCAAAACGATTACTATCCACTTTCCAAGTCGCCGCGGATCTCCCAAGACTTAATCATGATTCATCCATGCCAAAATCAAGTACTAAAGCCACCACCCGTGTAAACAGAATTCAAGGCCTGGAACTATCGTCAATCCCTTTACTTTTGTACGGCGATCCGATATCGTATTTCCACTCCGATGAGGTCCGCCCCCTCTGCGACCGGCGCGCCAAGAACAGCTGCAAGATCGTCCTCGGGTATAGGTGACGGTTCATCGTGTCTAGAAGCAGGTCTGCTGGCTTGATTGGCAGCTCTCAGATGGAAGGTGCGTCTGCTGGAAGAAACATACATACCTGGCTGATTATCCCCGTCAGGCATTCAGGCATCTTTCGGATCATGGTTTGTCGTTGTTCGAACAGGATGGCATATGATTTGAGAAGAAAAGTAAGGATCGACGGGCATAGGCATATCCCATATCATCCGAGCATGTTGGATTGTCTGACGCCGAGCCCAGGACGCTGCAGCTCCTTATAACAAGCCACCGCAACAGCTTTTGCTGCGGGTGCTGTTCAAGATTTGCTGTCCCTACATCCATGCAGTGTGTGGGTGTGCCGTCCCACAGCTCTGCGACTCCAACGCGTTGGTCGCATCTGGGGGCGTTAGGGCGGCGCTCCGCTCTCGTTTTCATGCGGATGTTCACAAACAGATTTCTGTTTGTGCTTAGAGTACCTAAAATGTCGCCAAGATGGACATGTGACTTTGCTTGTACATCTTTGTCCAAAGCAGTGCCGTCGTCATCCACTTTACGCTGCCATTTCCAAGTTAAACAAGTTCAAGATACACTTGTACTACTAGAGTGTATTGGTTTCGTTCAAAATGCGCATTTTTCCTGAACGAAAGTCCTGCTAAGTGTCTGGAAGAATGGGCTCCACACACATCTATTCTTTTGACTCATGCACTTGATAGCCTGAGGGCTCAGTCTAGCTCTCAATAGTGATTGTCACTGATTGATGCATGTCCTCAAATACTGTACCATTTCGACCAAGTGTTCATAGGGTGTCACGCGTCACCTCAAGTGTTCACTTTTCTAAGTGTTCATTTCTCGGCAATCACATTAAAAGACCCATATATAGTAGTCCGGCGACTGCCGGAGCAAAATTTTGTGCAATTCTCAGCCTATTTGGTCGAGAAAAGTCTTCTGTCACCGTCACCAGTACCTCAAGTGTTCAGTTCAGAGGCCCGCGTCACGCGTCACCTGAACACTCGGTCGAAATGGTACAGTATGCAAGAAAAAGCTGGAGATAGCAACATAATTATTTGGTGTCTGCTGCATAGGGAAACAGTGTCTTGTAGCTTTACATCCGGAGGTACCGCGGTGGAGCAGGTCAATTTTTCTTGGTGCTTGTTCCAACCAAGTTCCAACCTAGAGAAGTCGTCAAGAAACCCAACTAATTACTGCTCAATTACACTTTACTTTTCCTAAAAGAACGGTCTGTTTGTGACACGCCGCTTGCCGGCCATTCCCTATCATAAGTTGAACCATGAGTCCAGTTTCAACAGCACATCACGTGCCGCAGTTCCAGTGGCGCACACCGCCGCACAGCCTGGCTCGCGGCATTTCATTCTATTGGCCACCACGAGCTGAAACGCACATCCCGTACCTGTGACTCGCCTGGAATTGAACAGACCCCATGGACCACACTTGTGAGGATCCCAATACGCCGCAAGTAAGACCAATACGCCGCAAGTAATCTCTGGTTCGGTTTCCTTGGCCGCCGTGGAAATCTCGAGGACCTCGGGATGCGCACCTCCGCCCTGGTCGGGATCCATAACGATATGTGTCTGCCCGATCTCGCTCGATTCTTGCATTTATCCCAAACCACGGTTTGCAGTTTGTTAACAATATTCCGATCTTATTGTGTTTCAACTTTATTCAGTTATGTAACTATGCAGGTGGCGAATTAAGCCTCCGCGGATGCTTCCCGCGCTAATCCAGAGATCTTCGAGCTCTATGAATTTCCTCAACTTGAAATTGCCTCCCTTACAATCGGGTTGAACCAAACTAGGGACCGACCTCCGTATCTTCGTGTTCCAACTTCTGGGAGTACACACATACACACGCATGCACAAGAGATGGCTTGATTGAAACAGATTGAAACTGCTAGGATCTCGCGACCACAAGGTGTGTAGATCAATCCAAGATCAATCTTTTTTAGCCAATTCCGACCGGGATTCGTTAATCCTCCGAAGGCCGAGCCGAGTAAAGCCGAGCAACAACTTGTACTACTTTGCAATTGATCGTGCATGCTGTCTAGCACCAGCTAGCACCTCCACAGCCTCGCGCTTGGCTGCCCGACGCCTCGCAACTTACCCCCCACGGCGAAACTGTCATCGCCGGTCCGATATCAGCTTCAATCCAGTCGCGTGTCCAACGCAAGGTGCTAGGTATTTTCGGTACAGGCACAAGTGATCATTGGCAGAAGCAGAGTGGTTTTGTACGGCCCGCTGCGCTGCACTGTCGATCGCAAGCCAGAGCTTGAGAATGCGCAGACATTGGACAGCAATTGTTGAGTCACCTAACTGCGATTAAAGACATGAATCAGGCAGCGAACTTGATATGCATCTCGGGTGCGCGGGCTCCGATGAGACGGGAAGCGTGAAGATCATCAGCAACTGCATTAGCGTTCAGCTCGTTGACATCTCATCAGTGGCGCGAGAATCCGACGCGAACTCGGAGCAGGCAGGACCTGGCAGGACTGATCATGATGGTATGTATCAGCCACTCGTCGTTCTCTCTCTCTCTCTCCCATGGGCCGCTCATTCGAAGAAGACCCGCTGACGGCAGCGCTCGCCCCACCGCCGAACGAGACCCCCGCAGAACGCGAGCACCGCGAACGCGAAGAGGCGGAGGCACGCCGGGTCAGCGATGAGATCGACGCCCAACTTCGGAAGGAGCGCGAGAGCGAGAAGAAGCGCAAGCCAGTGAAGCTGTTGCTGCTGGGACAGTCCGAGTCGGGGAAAACCGCGACGCTGAAGAGTGTGTCTGTTCATTTCGTCTTGCCATCGTGCTGACCCACGTCCAGACGTATGTTAACAATCGGCAGAATTCGTGAACGCGACTGACACTCTGTCTCCCAGTTCCAGCTCCTCTACTGCAAGCGACAATGGTCCGAAGAGCGAACATCATGGCGCTGCGTCATTCTGCTCAATCTCGTTCGCAACATGAACGACATCCTCGACATCCTTTGCCGCGAAATGGCTGAGCAATCTCCCTCGCTCCCAGTTGCGTCTTCCTCCATACCCCCCACCGCGATACCCACGTCCACCTCCTCCTCACCGACGCCGTCGCCCCTGTCGTCCGACTCGGAGTGGGACGAGCCCCCCATCTCCCGGCGACAAAGCATCTCCGCAGGCGCTGGGCCGAGCTCCCCGCGCTTCCCGCCGCTCAAATTCAAGGACAAGCATCGCGTCCTGCGACTGCGGCTCGCCCCCCTGCGCCGCGTCCAGGCGGATCTGGAACACCGCCTCGGCGCGGCCGCGACGGAGCTGTACACAACGCACGCCACCTCCGCCGCGCCGTTCGACAGCACGGACGCGATGCGCCCGCCCAAGCGCGAGAAGGAGTTCAGCGTGCACTCGACGAACGGGTGGAAGACCGCGCTCGAGCGCTTCCGCGCCGCGCGGCGGCGGTCCGGCGACGAGGGCGTGCTGCGCAAGGTGCGCGACATGGAGGACGAGGTGCTCGGCGTGATCGCTGGCTGCCGCGAGGACATGCGCAGCCTGTGGGAGGACCGTGTCGTGCGCGAGATGCTCGCGCGTCGGAAGGTGCGCATCGAGGACTCGGCGGGGTTGTGCGTGGTCTCGCTTGCTCTGGCATACCCTGCGGCTTATCCGATATCTGCGCAGCTTCCTGAATGACCTGGATCGCATTGCGCGGACGGACTACCAAATAACGGACGACGACATCGTCCGGGCCCGTTTGCGGACTGTCGGTGTGCAGGAGTATAGGGTGACCTTTGAGCACGGTGGGCAGACCCTCCATCGTCTGGTACTCTGCTCATCGTCGTGCTATCCCGCAGGCCATTCAGCAGGCAGCGAATGGCGGATGTACGACGTCGGTAAGTATCGTGCCAGATCTCCATCTTCCTCCATGAGTGACCGAAACTTTCTCTAGGTGGTACACGGAGCAGCGTGAGTTCATGTCCTCCCTCGTTCTCCGTGCCTGACGCCCGTCCAGCGCGCCGTTTGGTACAGTTACTTTGACGACTGTACGTCCGATCCACCTTCCCCGTCCTACCCCATACTGACACGAACCCAGGCGACGCGATCATATTCCTCGCGTCAGTGCTTGTGTCGCTCCTCGCCGACCTAACCGTCTCTGACATCGCCCCCGTTTCGATAAGCCCGGTGTCGTGTTTCGATGAAAAGCTCGCCGAAGACAAGCGGGTCAACCGCCTGGAGGACACCTACATGCTCTGGAAGAGCGTCTGCGCGTGCAAGCTGCTCGCGCGGACGCAGCTCGTGCTCTGTTCGCCCAATCGTCGCCTGCCACCGTATCCGCGTACTGATTCGCGTCTGCCTCCTTGCAGTCCTCAACAAATGCGATCTGTTGCAGGCGAAGCTCATGCGCGGCGCGAGGATCAGGGACTCGGTCCCGTCCTTTGGGGACAGGAGGAACGACGTTGCGACGGCCACACGATGTGCGTCCCCTTCCTGCTCTTGTTCGCATGGCCTCCTTGATTCCAAGTGCTTCCTTCTCGGCTTATTTTCCATCTCCATTGCGTGCTAGCGCTTCGCGCGATGACCGTGGCTGCTTGCTGGTTTCGATCGCTGTACGCGATCGCGTCTGTCTGACTCGGATATGGATCTAGGATATGGATCTAGGCTGGTGCTTGACGACCTGCCCCGGCCTCGCTGAAGCACGGCAATGGCTGGTTTGACGTACGTCCATTCGCTCGCCTTGCAACCGAAAGCTTGCAAGGCGAGCGGAGGCCCACCGCAAGCTTGGCGTGGCCGACGTGCCCTACCGTCGAATTAGCGCTGCTGATTCCCCCACGTTATGCTCGCCTCCAGTGCCTTGCTCGCTCCCTTCTTTCATCTGCTCTGTGGCTTGCTCTTACACACAAGACTTACGCTACCTTCAGACTTCCAGCAACACTTCAAGGAGATCCAGCGCACATATTCGCCCGTGCAACGCCCGTTCTACGTCCACCTCACCTCCGTCATCGTGTGTTCATCCTTCTCCTCGCTCCCTGCTCTGTTGTCGATCCGCCTTTCGCAGGACACTAAATCCACTGCCGTCACCCTTGGCGCCGGTCCGTTCCGCTCGTCCCGCTCCCGAGTCCACCTACTGACGTCCTTGTCTAGTGGAAGAATCGATCCTCCGCGACCACCTGCGGCGTGCGGATCTCATGTAATACCAGCGCTCCGGTTTGGCTCTCGTTCTTGTGTGCACAATATCTAACGCTGTCCCTAATTTAATCGTGTTGTACACATAGCCCATCTGCCAGTTGTGTAACAATTATTGCGGACGTCTACCGGTTCATGTCGATAACTAGTTGACACCCGACAAAATCTTCCCCGCCGGTCCGCGCACCGAGCGCACCGTTGCCCACCGTAGCGGCATGGTCGGGGCTTTCGGTGTCATCTTGCTCATCCTCATCGCCGTCCTCGTCCTCCTCCCCATTTCCAGTTCTGTATCTACCGATGAGATCGGGCTGGGCGTGTGTGGATTGGTATGGGGTCGAGGAGTCAAAGTCTGACATTGGAAGCATGTGACATGCTTTAAATGCCATGTCGGATGCGATAGACCCAAGGATCGTGTCGATCTTCGCCTCATCTAGGATTTGTTTTGAATCTGTGTTACTCCCAGGAACAAGAGGAAATGGCTCACCCAGCTCATAATAGACTCGTCTTTCGGTTTTGACAAGGAGCCGCAGGATGCAGTCCATCCGATTTACCTGATTGACCTCTTCCTTGGACCACTCTGCCAGGAGTGTGAATCCCAGGTACAGTTGCTCAAAGATGTGGCCAGACTCTCCGATCCCGGGACCATCGTTGTCGAGTGATTCGCCCGCGAGCAATGGGGTAGTGAGATGCGGGAACATGTGCTTCACGATCGCATGCGCGAGCTCGTGCATATATGCGACGTACCAGAGCAGTCTGAGTTGTTTTTGTTTGAAGGATAGGGGATCCTACCCAGACAGTGAGGAAATCTGGCCAGATATTATGAGAGTAAGATATACCTCAGCCGCGCTGAGCCGAGTTGCCAAGTCCAAAGCTATGATTATCTCGTTGCGGTCGGTTGTTTCATCGACGGCGCCCCAGATGACACCGTTTTTCTTTTTCGGCTCCATATCTGCGGGCGATGCCAATACGACGTTGGGCGGGGAGCGTCTCAGGTAATTGATGATGTGGTCCTCGCCTGGGGCCTTTTTGCTTCCCCATCGACCTGCGAATGCCGTCTTCGCCAGTCACTTGGAGGACCAGTACACGTTGAGAACGATGAGCAGGATTGCGGATCGCGCGAATTCGCTCGCAAGTAGGTGGGTTATGAAGACGCCGGTTGTATCGAATAGTGTCCCCAAACTCAGGGTCTTGTCGACGCTGTCGTCGCGACCACTGACCTCGACGCGCTCGCCGACGGTAAAAGTCCCCGGGGGTTGCAGATACACCTTGAAGCTAGAAGAACCCGACATGGTATGTCTGCGTTAGAAAACAGTCAGCATTTAGACCACTGGTACAGTCCAGCAGCTTCACAGCTGAAGGCCTCAGAGTCAAGCAAGAGTCCGAGTCAAGGGCATATTGAACTTTGAAGGCACGCGATGTTAGCCCTCACGTTGCATTCCACGATAATCTCGTCGTATCGAGCTCAAGGATAGCGTAGCATGAATGACGACTCACAGTGTATTCACTGGCAAAGAATTAAGGTGTAGGGGAGGAGTACAGAGAAAGGAGAACCCCTATTCCTATACGTCCATCCATCAGATTGATTTGATGTGAGCTTATTATGGAAGCACGAGGCTGCCTTCGACTTCATCGTTGACCTCAGAATCCCGTCGCTTCAACATATTTCAGAGTAGATATTTCAAGTGATTTGGAAGAGAACTGTGTCGTCAGAAATTTATGTAATCTAAGAATGTTGAGTTTTCCGCAAACGCGAAATTTCTGAATCTCCCTGGTCAAAACAAATCCCTTGGCAAACCCCGACCATACTAGCTGCCGATGATTGCCTCCCAGTCGCTTCGCCCATTTGACCCCTCTCATCGAACGTATCGGTGTTCGATTGTATCAGAAACTCAAAACATCTTTCACCAATTTTCAAAGTCAAAAAACTTGAATTGTTCAACCACTGCTAACCTTGAGTTTATGCAACTTGAAGAACGACAAGAGGGCACCGATTCGTTCTGTGCCCCAGCACTTCGACCTACTTCTGAAGGCTAAAATGGATGTTCCCGGTTTTTTGGGACTTATTTTTGTAACTTGATTCAGGCTTCGGACAGACAGACATTAGGCTCGAACCCAGCCGCAGACGCCGAGCACGGAATGTGATGACAGTCGATCACAAGGTTACGGCGAAGCGGCTGGAACATTCTAACCGGCCGCTAGTACGGTCGGGACTTACCGGCGTAGGTTGTTTTGACTTAGAGAAATTTCGCTTCATCGGAAATTCAAAGTCTTTGCGTTAGAATTCTGAAGAGGCTGATCTTTTCTAAATGTATTCGAATGCTTAACCTATTGTTTATGGGGCTGTTGCGCTTCACGAGACCCCGCTAGACGTGGTTTTCTCACCTCCATCTCCCATCAATGCATCACTCATCACCCATTTCGGGTCCTATGCTCCTGTCCGTTATGCCTCCGGCAGAGATAGACCCAGAGAGACTCGGGATAGCATGGCAGCATCATCAACGAGTCCGGCATTCATGTCCGAGTCACTGTTGACAGTCCTGCGAGTGCCGCCGAGGCCAAGACTCTTTGGAGACCTTGGAGTGCATCAGGCTTTTTACAGTCTGCTTGTCAGGGCTTGTACGAGCTTGTACAAGCTTGTACAAGCCAAACAAGCTGGCAAGCCGACAAGAGCGCAAGCTATGTCCAAAAACACGCAAGTGACTTTCCGCCAGCGCGACAAGACAGAAAAGCTGACGCACTTTTGGCAAGAGCCACAAGAGGTCAATGCAATTTTGTAGCAAAATATGATTTTTACACGACGCGGGAAGGACGAGCGGCGGGCGACGAGCCAGATAGATATATAGTAGTAGTAGAAGTAATGACTGATTGGGCGGTGAGAAGAACGAGCAAGTGTACTAAAGCAGGGGAAGGGCAGGTGGATGTACGAGTAATGACAGGACGGTGCGTAGACCGCAATTTTGGCAGCGCCGAGCGCCGAGGAGCCTGAGAATGGTCAGCGAGAGTAAAAGAAGAAAGATGGTAAGACACACTTATTCGTCATCCGATCCAGCGGCAGGGCTGCTCGGCGTGAATAAGGCGCCGCGGTGGGGCTCCATGCTCGATGCGCTCAAAGGCATTGCGACATCGGCCTGATTCTTCTCCGCGCACTTGCGAAGGATCAGCTTCCAGCGACGCGGGGTGAGGCTGTCGACACTCTTGTAGTATTCGGCCACGAGCACCGACACCTGGTCTCGCGAGAACTGCGAGCCATCGTCGACCTTGACCCCCGTGAGGTATTTCATCCAGCCGCGCTCGAGCTGCCAGACTTTCAGTATATGCGAGAACATCCGCACTTGCGACGTACCCCGGTCAAGGTCATAGCGAGCGCGCCACGCGCATATCCATAGTTGTACACGGTGCCCGCTGCCGCCTTCAGATATGGGGCGTACACATTCACGACATGCTCCGAAGTGAAGAT
Organism: Mycena belliarum; assembly: GCA_029282135.1. NCBI lineage: Eukaryota > Fungi > Basidiomycota > Agaricomycetes > Agaricales > Mycenaceae > Mycena > Mycena belliarum. The sequence continues at coordinate 309,374 of JARJCN010000057.1, forward strand.
ATCATCAGGATTCTGTAAACTGATATGAGTGGTGACTTGGGGTACCGCAGGGAACTCACGGTGTATCCAGGCTCTCCCTTCTTGATTCCGGCAGGGGCGGGAATCCCCCAGATGCTGGGACCGTCATCGCGCAGAGCATACTTCGCATATCTTGCGACCTTCTTAGGCTTGCCAAGGAACTCCTCCCCCTGCATGTAGATGTCGATGACGGCCTGCGCCCGCCGGCCGAAGTAGGAGCGCTTGTCGTTGATGCGGTCCTTGGTCTGACACAAATGAGCTTCGAGTAGTGGCAAAGCAGAGGGAGACGGTACCTTTTGATAGACAGGGCACCCCAGTGTGACTCGGTAATCGCTATCATAGTATACTTGCGAGAAGACGTCCTGGATGAACTTGACATCGCCACCCGGAAGGTCCCACGGGTTGGCGAGCGCGCCGATGGCAGCGTGGACCGTCGGAAGGAAATGCTGGACCCAGCGGGCTTGGGCGAAGGCAGGGACACCCGTGACAAAGGCCACTCCACCACCGCCACCACCACTGCCACCACCGGGCACCGGGTTACCGGCGCCAGTGATCAGAGTGCTAGGGGCCCCTTTGACCTTCTTCGCAATCTTGCTCAAATCGAGGCGCCGCACCGGCGTTGACTGATTTTCACGTTCGACCTTGATCGCGGGCAGCTTCTTGACCTTGGGCCTAGGTGTGGGCCTGATGAGACTTTTAATCGAGTCGACATCACTCTCCGACTCATCGGAATCGGTAAGGATCTCAACAACCTGGACTCAAGCATTAGGTACAGCTATCTAGAACGTCCGCGTCAATGCTTACCTTTCGGTTGCCCTTTACGACAGCGGGCGCCACAGCCTGTGCATCAAGATCTGTAAGACCACCGAGATATCCACTCGAGTCGGCAACAACACTGGCCGTTTTGGCTTTGCCGAGGTCGACAGTGGTCGGGACGGTCTCACGCCAGTTGGTGCTCAAGCCGGTAGGGAATAGCGGCTTGGGTTTTTTTGCCTTCCTATGTAAACCGTCAAGCTTGCATCACACATCGGTAATCACTGTTCGGCTTACTCGTTTGCGTCCACACCTTCGTCACTCTTGCGCTTCCTTGACTGCTTTAGCTCTGCCTTTGCCTCGTCAACGGCAGCTCTTGTCTCGCCCTTCTTCTTCTTGGTCTGGGATCCGGATCAGCGACCATTCTGTGAACACTCGACAACTTACTGGACCACCTTTCATGACCTTCGCATGAAGATCGAGCGCGTCCTGCTTTTTCTTGTCCTCAACGAGTGTCTCGTAGTCCTTGTCGAGGTCGGCGAGAGTGATGTGGAAGGTGTCGATAGACATCTGATCTCCATCGGACGGGTGAGGAGAAGGTGGCGCGCCGAGTGCTGCAAAGTCAGCTGTCGGCATCATCACAATGTCAGCAAGATTGGTGACGTTGGCGGCCTCCTGTTCCGCCTCGTCGTCCTCTTCATTGAGCTCTATCTCAGCAAGCATCGAAATTCTGATAGCTTCAAGCTGTTGCAGCTTCACCACCATCAAAGCCTTGCGAGTGGTCTCCTCGGCGACTTGAGCTGTGGTTCTCTTGGATCGAGGCTGGTCCGGCTTTGCTGGGTCAGGGTTTCTCTTCTCACGAGTCGGGTTGGGTTCACGAGGGGGGAGCACCTTCTTGCCTGGCGGGGCAACGTATGCATCGCCGTCGGTCGCGAAACCGGCACTCCCCCCGTTGTTCTGAATGGTTGTGCCATTAGAACAAGTCTGTATGGTAAAAAAGAACCTTACTTTTGCCCCGCGAGTGGCCCGTGGTGCGTTGGCGGCTTGACCGTTTTTTCCCATTCGATTGTCGGACTTGGGTGTTTTTTGCAGAATTTCTGAGGCGCGTGACTCAGCCACCGAGTTCTATACAGCTCATCCTTCCGTCTTCTTTGGCTCTATTATTATAAGTCCAACCTAACCTCCCGGGCATCGAGGATGCCTCCCGGACTCTCTTACCCATGCCCGGATTGCCCCCGTCGCTTTTCCTCTGGAAGCGGACTCAGTCGACACCGTAACGTCATCCACCGAGAATTTACACCTGCTGCAGAAGGAGAAGATCAGAATAAGCACACGAAATATTATCATTCTAAACTTACTGGTACGAGAAAACACCCCTCAGCGCTATCCATGACTTTATCTGCTATATCATAGGCTTACCGTGCAACCGTTTTGGTCAATATCTCGTCGCGCTGTGAGCACCCATGGTGCTCTGGCTATGGCACAGCGTCACAGAAACCACCACAACGACACCCACAACACGACACTGCCCGTATTTCCCGAACGAGCAACCACGGTTTCCTAATCCGGCAACGCAATGTCGCGACAATTCCACTCGATCCCCACTTCGCCGCTCCTCGCACACCCACAACAAGTACCAACCATGCCCACGCGATCCCCTGAAACGGTCCCGATGACCACCCACACGGCCGCCACGGAGGCCACAACAACCACGAAACCAACCACCAGCCCCTATCTCGCTCTCTACAAAAACCACGGTTTTCACACCCCGCGCTCAAGACTGTACGCTCTCGACCGAGCCTCGACAAACCACGACCGACGCCGGCCCCACCACAAACGAGGGCGACACATGACGAATAACACCACAATCCGCGACCGACTTGAGCGCCATGAGCAACGGGAGCACGCGGTTTCCGGACCTTGGGACCTCGGCGCACCTCGACCACGCTCTCCTCCGACGCAATCGCGATCGCCAAGCGCCGCCTAGCCGCGTAACGACGGCGCGAACACCACACTACAAAGAAAACCACCAACGAACACCAAACAACCGCGACTTGGTCGCTCACCCGCGACATTCCTCTCCACAGAGAAGCTCTCAAGCTGTCAGCCTCAAACACCAGAAGCTCGGGCGGGCGGATCTTGAGGGACGCGCGTCTCGAGAAGGCGGTGCGAGCAAGGCATAAAGGGCAGGCAAGGGAGGGGCGTTTCAGTAGTTCACTCCTGGGCTAGGATTCTCCCCCACTACTTTGTGTATCTAAAACCCACACCAATAAGGATTGACCACGACCACACCTTCTTCGCATCTCAAAGCTTGTCCTCCAAGGCACTCTACTCCCACCCTCACGCAGCCTGAAAAGCCACCAGGCTCGCGCTCACACACCCCGCACCGCGTCGCGACATTTCTTCCTACACAGGTCCTTCCGTGTCGTAGTGGAAGGGTTCGACCGCGGATTTCCCCCTAGCAAATCGTCTACCAAACGACCGGACTCACCCTCCGCACCGGAGACCGTTGACGTCAAAGTCACTCGCGAGCGAACCCCTTGGTTCGCCCACCGACACGATCACGTGCCCCGTTCAAAGGGGAGAGGCATTGGATTAGGTCGAAGCACTGAGGCTTTGGAGGTTCTGAAGGAGCGCATCGGCGACATTGCGTCCTAGCGGAACAGGTATCTTCACTTTCTACACCGTATTCTTCGCTGACATAGCCCGGCAAACCGCGACTTTCCTGCGCCAACCGCGGTTTTCCACACAAAACCACAAGAGCCTCGCGCTCCCAACCCACGCACACACACACACCCGCGGTTTTCACTGCCTATAAGCCTGCCTACAACGTGCCAGACGCCCTAGGGACCACGCTCTTACAAACCCCCTAGAGGACGAACAGGCCACCGACCGAAACCCACACCCATTCCCTCGGTAGCGCCGCAGTCCGCATCACAACTGGAGCCCACCGCGAGGGGGTTTTACCGTGGATTTCCAAAGGATTAAAGCACTAGAAGCAGCCCGCATATCCGAGCAAATCCGAAACCGATCCCTCCGACACGAACGACGCTTGCGCAACGTTTTCCAGGAAATAACCCTCGCCGAGAACGACCCCACATCCTCCATCAGCACCGCACAGTCGCCGCTGGTAGCAGTCCCCGCGACAGCCGACTCCCCTCTTACCCCACAAGCGTCAGAGCTAGACGAGGAAGACCCCTTCCTCGGAGCTTCATTTTCCTCGACCCAACCGTCGACCCAGGAACCAACGTCTAACACCCTCTCGGAAGAGAGTTCCGTCACCAACTCCCCCGATCCACAGTCGCCACCAGAATCTCCACCCACCGAAATCCAACCACCCATCAGAACGCGCAAAATGACCAAAATTGCACCGGGACGCGGGGCGCGAGGAGCGCCAGAGTTCGATGGAAAACCGCTGAATTTGACCCGCTACTGGGAAGATGTCGAAGAAGTAGCGGAATCACTTGAGAGGACCAGCAACGAAGACAAGATTCGCATGGCCCTACGATACGTGCAGCGCGAAACCGAGGTTTTATGGAAAGGCGTGATGAAACCCGAGACCAAAACCTGGGACGATTTCAAGAAAGTCGTCGCCGAACTGTACCCAGGCGCAGATGGGAAAAAGATGTTCACATTGAAGGACCTCGACAATCTTGTCACGGAACAGGAGCTCGTTCAAATCAAAGCGAAGGAGGATTTCTCCGAATACCATCGCCGCTTCAAAACGATTTCCGTTCACCTCATCACGGAAGGCAAACTCACGACATTGGAGGAAAAACGGGCGTATCCCAAGGGGCTGGAAAAGCGTTTCAGGAACCGCATATACCAGAGGCTCCAAATCGTCACACCGACTCATCCGAGCGACGATCCCTACGATATCGAGGACGTCGTCAAAGCCGCCAACTACATTCTCGACGGACCATCGGCGGTTGACGACTCGGCACCGGACGCATCCTTCATAAAGAAAGAAATGGTCGACTTGAACGAAGCTTTCCAGAAGATGAACAGTCAGATCAGGGTGGAGATGCAATCGCTCGCGAGAGTGGTGCGCAACGGCGGGGAAAACAACTACGGACCACCCAACGCGTACGCGCAGCGGGCGACATACCCCATTTATGCGGCCACGGCGCTAGAAAACGTCCCTCCACCAAGTCAGTACCCCCGCGACCAGGGAAACCAGTATCAAAGGGAACAGGGAAACGGGTACCGCGGCGCGAGCACGTATCCGCCGCGAGACCAATACCAACCGCGGGAACCATGGTCGAACCGAACGATGCCGCCGCTTCGCCCAAGCGCCGGCATGTTTCCTCCCGGAGAGTGCGGTTTCTGCTCGAGCAACGGCCACTTCGTCCGGGAATGCCCAGTCGTTGGCGAATATATACGCCAGGGGAAATGTTTTAGGAACGGCGACAACAAAATCGTCCTTCCAAACGGCCGTTATGTTCCTCGGGTTGTCACGGGCCGAAACTTGGCCGAGAGGATTGATCGCTGGCTGTCGGAGAACGGGCCACCACCGCAAAGGGCGCAGTCTCCCCCGCAACCGCGACCGGTGCAATCCCAGATGTTCGAACGGGACATGCCGCCGCACACAATCTCGTCAATGACTTTCACCGGCGGAGCGCCCGTTCAAACCCTGGCGTTCGGCCGATATCCGGACGGCACTGCCGAAGAAACCGAGATCGACGGGCAAATGTTCGCGGACCTACGATTGAGGAAGCAAAGAGAGATACCTGAGGTCGTCATTCAACGCAAAACGGCGGCCAAACCCATCCCGAAACCACCGCACATCGAGCCAGAAGTCGCGGTTTCGAAACCAGCACCGCCACTTGCACACGCCAAATTCGCGGTTCCACCGGCGTTCAAATACCAGTCCACCATGGAAGACCCGGCGCTGATACAAGCCGTGATCGACCGGACTCTCGACGTTCCGATAACGGTGACAAACCGCGAACTTTTCGCCATCGCCCCGGACCTTCGGCGGTATTACCGCGAGAATACCATCACCAAGCGAATTCCCACGGTTGAAACCTCGCTTATGACGATCGAGGAGGGACAACCGCGACAGGAAGCGTTGGTTTTGATTTGGGAAGGGCGCGAAAACGACCGCAATCAAGTACTGACCGCGTCACCAATCGATTCCCTTCGAGTCCTCGACATGGTCGTGAACGACACGCTGACCGTCGCCTGCACCTTGGATCAGGGGTCCGAGATAGTCGCGATGAACAGAAGCGTATGGCAGGATCTCGGCGTCTCGCTCATGCCCGACAAAATCTTAACGATGGAGTCCGCGGATTCCAACCAGAGCACAACGGCCGGTGTCGTGGAAAACCTGAAATTCTCCCTCGGCGGCGTCGATCTCTTGTTACAAGGTCCACGTCGTGGACGGCGCGCCCTTCGACATTCTGATGGGTCGCCCCTTCTTCCGTTTCACCGAGTGCCATACGAAGGATCATACCGACGGCTCGCAGGACCTTACGCTGACTTGCCCAAATACGGGGCGAAAACTCACCGTTGCGACAAGGAAGAAACCGCCAAGATCAAACGGGCTAGCGGAAATGGATCCGTTCCAGATGCTCGAAGTCGAACAAGTGGGTTTTGTTTAGGGGAGGGGAAAACAGAACCTGCCCCTCCGGCTCCAACTCAGGTTTCGGTGAATTTTTGGAAGATAACGGACACAACGGCAACAGAAGGCAGCATCGGGAACGCTGTGCTTCAGATCACGAAAAAGGAAAAACCACGACCGACCCCCAAACCGCGGATGCGGCAGGTCACTCACGAAAATTCACCTATCCCCGGCTACGGATTCCACCGTTTTACGTCTCCAATGGCGCTTTACTCGCCAAAAGGCAGCAACACCACGGATTGCAGACCAATCTACATCCACGACCGCACCGTTCAGTGGGAAATATCGCCGCAATATCTCGAACATTGTCTGGACCAAATGTACGGCTACGACCCGGTCATTCAAGTCTGGATAAACAAGGCGGTCGTCGGGGAAAAGGGGAAGAAGAAAGCAAAGAAGAAGTACAAGCCCGCTGAAACGCTGACTCTCTGAACAAGCGTGCAATCGGCGGCAAAATGAATCTCCTTCGGAGATCACAAAACCCCAAACCAACTACTCTAACTTGTATCTTTGTTTAGATTGTCTTTGCTTTTGTGTTCGGAGGGTTCCAACACTAAGAAGTGCTGCTTTAATTCAAGGTTTTATAGTCTGAGAAATCAAGTTTTGTATTTCTTTAGCTAATGTATAGATCACAGTTTCTAGGGCTCTAGACAATTTCCTGGTTCTTGACAAGGAAAGTGCAGTCTTTGTACTCTTTTTGTGCGATGGGTTTATAGGTTTGTGGAGTTTGCTATTCGAGTTTAGCTTATTTTAATTTGTCTGAACGGCGAGTTCAAGTTTTGCAAACTTTAGATAATACTTGACTGTAAGTCAGATATTCGTCCCAGATGGTCAGATATTCGATTCTCAGATGTCACAGATGTTCTTTAAATTGTCCCAAAAGTCCTTATGATTCTGATTGTTTTATATATGTCCAAATGTCCAAATGATATTGCAGAACTTGAAATACGTAGCCAGAAAACTTTAACAGCCTTCGGTAGTACTCCGAATAGATTCCAAGACTTCACTCAAAACACTAAAGCGTGACGCTCCTTGTGCTATGACCAAAGGGGTGGATCCACTGGCGCACTACCCTATCTACCGCTGCTTTTATACAAAGAGAATTACTAAAAAGGAAATAGATACATTTACACAGGTAACTAGACAGAAAAGGCACGGCCGACTGGTCGGGCGTGATTTGGGTATTAAACTGAACCTGTTGAACGTTAGTTTGGCTTAATTAGGGAAGTCACATCAATAGATAATAGTTTTGGGTATTTATTTGGCTGATTCATGAATCGCCAAGATGATGATTCATCCGCAGCTGGCTGCTGCCAAGATAACTGGCGCCGTGTTCGATGCTCATTGGCTCGCACCAATGACTCGAACCCGGAACATCGGATCCTCTGATCCTGCCACGTATTCGCCTGAGAGCGTCATCGGATAGTAGTCCGAGATATCGGTGATTGGTCCGAGGCGGCTAGCGGCCCGTCCCTTGGTTATTCCTAGTGACCTTGGCCCTGCTGGTTCTACATCTTACTGTAGCCCTAGCGCCGGTCGTCCCATCTTCTAAAGTGTGCCTCTTTATAGTTTATGATCCCGGATGGATTGATGCTCCATGTCCTTGGTAGGAAGCGTGCAGAGCCACCCATAGTTTTATTGGAACTGCTGGGGTGCGTCTTTAGCTAATGTTATTTCGAATGCTCCCTGGATTCAGGACTATCAGAACTTTGTCTAGTGAAGCCCCCTGATAACACAGCACACGTTTATATCCTTAGCTAGCTGTTCGGACGCACACTAGCTCTTATGGAGTTTATTAGATAATGCCTTCTTTAAGCAGTAACGCTGGATAGGAGGATTGAAATCATAAATTTCACGCGTGTTTAGGTAGCCGGCTTATCATCTCCCCCATTCTTTAATTCTGACTGTCCCCAGTCATTCGGTCTCTTTTCCAGGATTTCCTCTATTTATAGACTCGCACTTTTGATCAGAACCCCGTGCTTGGCGCACTACAGATTTTTGATTGACAGCAAAAGCCCGTCCCTCGGTTGTTATAGCCGATCCCTTTTACTTCTCGACCCCTAAGCCTCTGCTCAGTCTCTTATCGCGACATTAGA